>JASVEL010004639.1:0-410947 GCA_032618575.1 Nicotiana noctiflora
TGTTGTGGAAAAGGCCAAGGTCTTGAATTATCTTCTATGCCTCATAATACGATTTGGGCAAATTAACATCAGGTAACAACTCCTCTTTTATCATTTTCAATAACATTGTAAATGACTCATTACTCCAACGACCCATACTTTTGACGTGAAGCGATTTAATCAAAGAGGAAAGCTTTGAAGCTTTTGAATTTTGCTATAGTGGCTACTCGAAATCCTTCAATAGCCTGTAAAATCTTTTTTCTTCAATATTTGGTTCCTCTTCAATTAATTCATCACAATCAGTGTGCACAATTATTCCATCAATATTAGGATACAGAGATCTCAACAATTCTTGTACTTCATCTTCACTTTCACATTCTTCTAGTTCATCACCATCTTCATCTTCTGATTCTAACAGTGGCTCACCTAAATTTTCCCCATGATGATACCAAAAAGTATAATTTAGAATTATTTCATATACTTTGAAATGTGTCTCAATTGTCTTACGAGTTCCTAAAGTTGTATTACAACATTTGACACATGGACATTGTATTTCATAGTCTTCTCCTGTTTTCTGAAAAGCATAATCCAAAAACTTTTGCACTCCAATTAAGTAGGCTTCATTTAGCCGATTATCAACAAGTTGCATCCATTGCTTACTAGGTGCCATAACCTTAAAGAGTAAATAAAAATTGCAATAAAAAAAATCAGATAAAAGATAAGAATAATACTACGATGCACACAACTGGTTTCAACACTAAGGTTGCACTCTCCAGTGGACTGGGCTCCTCTATTTTCAGTTAGTACATTGCAATATACAATCATATGGCACTAATCTAGACAAAAGATTATAAATTAACTAGTAATTAAAGGTGTTGGTTCCTAATATCCTATTGCTTAGTCATATAAAAGAAAAATATATGTGTAGTTGTAAGTTTGACATCATTTGCGCTCATAAACTAACTTATCCTTATAGTTCTGGATACTGAGAGCAGAGAAAAAATGAAAACTTTTATCATATGACCAATAAATCTATCTCATTAGCATAGCAACATGAACTTACAATCTTCCCAGATGTTATTATTATTCAGATATGCTAAAATACAATTATATTGCCGGTAGAGACGAGAAGGGCTACAACAACAACAACAACATTCGCAACAAGAGACTTTTTTCTCACCAAATATTTGTTTATTACTAAAATAAAGAAATCAAATGCCCAAAGCCTTTTCTTTTTAGTTTTGGCACCTTATTTTAGAAAATAATATTTTTTTAATATTTTGGTATTAGATTTGACGGGTACTTTCTCACATCGAGGCCGCTCAATTATAATTTGGGACCAATTTTTTTTTAGGGACAAGATTTTATATCTTCGAAATAAAACAAAGTATTAAGGACCATAATATAATCTCCTCCTAATACATATATTATTAGCAATGGGGTTATTAGCTAGTCCCCGAAAGTTGGTCTTAAATAAGGCTTTATCTTGTACTTGGTAACATGTTCACTAATCTATCAGATCATCAATCAAACATGCAGGTTCATAATATTGTCTTTGTTTAATCCAAGATATGAACCAAAGATGGTGCAGTGTTCACCTGAGCAAGACAAACAAGTATCAATAGGTTTCATGTCAGATTTTCACATAGCTCAGGGTGCTAAGTTTTTAAACCAAACAAGGTTTAACTTATTCTTATATAAAGTAGTTTTAAGTGAAAGTATAATAGTTTAAGCATGAATCATTTTTAACGGGGCAAACAGGAAGTCCATAGGTGTAACTGGGTAAACACATAAGCATGTGCGTTAACAAAAGACACTCAAACCTAAACACAGTGATGTTTTCAAGAGTTACAAGATTACAAAACATATCAAATAGGCATATAACATAATAGCAAAGTTAGTAAGTTCAGGCTATGACAACAGACTTAGTATTTGATTCTTAAGTGTGAACAACAAGCATAGTTCCAACATTATCAAAGTAGACAAGGTAAGTGTATGGCATGGATCAACAGGTGGTATAACTTAATTAACCCCAGAATCAATGTAATGCAGATGCAGCAGACATAAACTCTCAGTAGGGCATCAAATAAGTTTAGGATCACAATTTAATCAAGTTAGCTAAGTATGGTAGCATACTTACAGATTTTGAAGACTGAAGCTACAAGTCAAGATGCAAGTTTAGGATATGCACAAGCTCATTATTATTTTGCTAAATATTATGCAAAACATGATATCATAGTCTAGATCAGGATAATAGCTAAGTTTTTTTTTTTTGTTGAGGTGTTGAGAAAACATAGAAAGTAACATCATCATGGGATTTGAACTTGATATCTTATCTTTTTATATCTAGATTTCAATAACAATCTGATATTGATTGATAAAAATTATTTTATGTGGCATTGAGCTTTTAGGACTACTCATGGTTATTAAGAGACAATGAATACGATCTCCAAAATTACAAAATTATTTTAAATTGTGATGTCGTCTCTAAACATAATCTAGGACTAGTTAAAGGTTGGTCGCAAAAATGGTAAAGATGGGAATGACGACCAGGTTTTTTTTCCATCTCTAAAAGATAATTTAGTCGCTAAAACGATTTTACAATGGGAATATATATAGTTTTCATCGTCTATTAGGGACGAGAAATTTAATCTCTAAAACTTGTTCATGACCAGGTTTTTGTCAGTCTCTAAAAGATAATTTAGGACCAGTTATAGTTCGTCGCTACAGAGATTTCACGACGGGAATATATAATTCTTTCATCGTCTATTAGGACGACAAATGCAATCTTTAAAGCTATTTAACGACCAAATTTTTCGTTCGTCGCTGAAGTGAATTAACGACCAGGTACTCAGACTCGTCGTTATTGACATTTAGCGTCAGAGGCTATGATGACGGGTTATGACCAACATTTTCCCGTCGTAGTTTACCCTTTTAGGACCAGATTTCAACCTTTAGGGACCAGAATTCCCTTTCTTAAAGGCAGTTTTTCTTGTAGTGAAAATCTTTTCCCAAGGCAAAGCACCTCGAGGCTTGCTCAACGAGTGCTAGTTGTGTACCACCGATCGTACGAGGAGTAGGGGAGGAACTCCTCCCTTCTTGGTAAGCGGATGTCGATGTAGCAACCATGGCTGTGACAGAATAAGTAGAGGCAGGAATATATTTGGGCAAAGATTTTGAGTCAAAACGATAGAAGAACTAACACAAAGCACCGCGTGCTACATTAAATGGTTACTCAAAGCAACACAATCTCCATTTGAAGAGCAAATGAACAAATATATAGGGCACAGAGGTGGCTACTTTGTGACGACCCAAAGGGTCATCACTTATTTAATTAATCATTTCGAGCTTCTGAGGCCTTGAAAACCTCATTCTATGTTGCCTCGATTTGCGTGCACAATCCGAGCATGTAGCCGGAAAGATTTTTTGATAGAAAATATGAATTCTATGAGAAATTTGGATAAAAATGATATTAATATTGATAAGGTTGACTTCGGTCAACATTTTTGGTAAACGGATCCGGACCCGAGATTGGATGGTCCCGAGAGGTCCGTAGGAAAATATGGGACTTGGACATGTGTCCGGAGTCGAATTCTGAGGCCTAGAGCCCAAGTTATGAATTTTTATGTGAAATTATTTTTGATGTAATTATTAAAGGAAATAAATTAATTGACCTTGGTATCGGGCTCGTATTTTGGTTCCGACGCCCGGTACAAGTCTTAAATATTATATATGTGATTTCTGCAAAGTTTGGTGACATTTGGATGTCGTTTGAGATGTTTTGGACCTTGAGTTCCAAGTTAAGAAGTTTTGAAAATCAAAAGTATGAAAATCATGAGTTTGAGGCTTGATTTGATTAAAACGAAGTGATATTGGCGATATGATCGCACGAACAAGTCCATAATGTGTTTTTGAGGTTGTGAACATGCTTGGTTTGGAGCCCGGGGAGCTCGGGTAAAGATTTGATAGGCCGTTGGATGAAATTCTGAATTTTGAACTGCTGGTTTTTTTCACCCAGCTGTTGGCTTCGCAATTGCGAAGAATTTCTCGCAATTGCGAAGGGGACAATGTAAGGCAAGGCTCGCAAATGCGAACCTTGATCGCAAATGCGAAGCCAGCCTTGTTCGCAAATGCGAACAATTGTTCGCATTTGCGAAGGTCCCCAGTGCCTGCCTATGTTCGCAAATGCGAACAAAAGTTCGCAAATGCGAACATTCGTTCGCAAATGCGAACATTTCCCATACTGCCTTGGTTCGCAAATGCGAACACTGCCTTATACAGCATGTGTTCGCAAATGCGAACATTGGATCGCAAATGCGAACATCCCTTTGACTGCCAGTGTTTGCAAATGCGAACAAATGTTCGCAAATGCGAACTTCCCAGCCTTAGCTTATTTTTCAAACTCCAGAAATTGGTCGGGATTCGCAATTGCGAACCCATGTTCGCAAATGCGAACACAGAGACCTGAAAAACACGAATTTCAGTCATTTCTTCACTTTTCACAAAAACAAAACACCCATTTGCGATTCTTTAAGGATTTCTTCTTCATCAAAACGATTGTAAGTCACTTTTTACTTAATTCTTTCAATTCCTAACATCATTAAACATGTTTTTCATAAGAAATCAATGATTTTCATGGTAGAATTCTTGTTTTTGTTAGAAAATAGGGTTTTTCATAAATTGGGAATTGGACCTCGAATTGAGGTCCGATTTTGGAACAAATCATATACATGAACTCGTGGGGGGATGGGTAATCGGATTTTTGTCCTAACCCCGAGTTCCGACCATGTGGGCCCGGGGTTGAAATTCACTATTCCGGGCATAATGTTGTAAAAGTTGTATTTGGTCTTAAGAATTAGTTTGTTGAGTAGAATTGATGATATTAAATCAATTGTGTATAGATACGGTTGGATTGGAGCCAAATTGAAAGGAAAGACATTTCCACGAAGTGAATTGTTCATAAGCATTCGAGGTAAGTGTTTGTTCTATCCTAGCTTGAGGGAATAGGATTATGTGTTATGTGATCGAGTGCGGTGTATGGGCTGTGGTGACGAGCATCCATACACTAGCGTCTAGTATGACCGTGAGTCGTTGGAAAATAATTATTTTGAGATATATTACAGATGAATTGTTATTGTTCTCCCTTGTTGGGACTTATTGTGAAGATAATTATTGATTGCCCTTGATGGGACGGTTTATGAATTACTGTTTCTTTCTTTGCCCTTAACTCTGTGATTGTTATTTGGGTGAGGAAGAGTGATAATGCACGAAGGGTGATGCCGTGCCATGTTTATTTATTTATGCACGAAGTTTAATGACGTGCCATGTTTATTTATTGATTATGCACGAAAGATCATGCCGTGCCCTGTTATTGAACCATGTACGAAGGATCATGCCGTACTATGGATGTGAGGATGAGAGTAAAAGCACGAAGGGTGATGCCATGTACTTTATTTGTTTATTTGGTGAGGATGAGAGTAAAAGCACGAAGGGTGATGCCGTGCAACTGCTTGCTATTTCTTGAATTGATATTACTTGTGTTTACATTATACTTTGTTTTTCCTTGTGAAATTATTAACCGTGGTTAATTGTTGAATTCTTTAAGATATTCCTTATTGTGTTAATACTTGATTATTTCTTGTTATTTTGTGGTACACATATATATATTGAATTGCACAGGTTTATGTGGGTGTCTGGTCCTAGGCTTGTCACTACTTCGCCGGGATAGGCCAGGCACTTACGAGCACATGGGGTCGGTTGTGCTGATGCTACACTTCTGTGCGTTTTTGCACAGGTCCAGGTTACGATCAGGAGCAGTAGCAGCAGTAAATAGATTGCGTGGGAGTTGATCATATTTGAGACCGAGGTAGCTTGCAGACGTCCGCAGGCCCGGCGTCTCTCTCTTTATTTATGTTATTAGCTGGAGTCTCTTTGTTCCGAGACAAACAGAATTGTGTTATATTTCTTTCGGACTTTTATGTGTAGTATTCCATAGTAGTTTGTGAGTTGGTGACTCCACGTCTTGGGTAGAGGATTTCAGTATGATTTTCACCTTATGATTTATTATTTCCATTTCGATAAAGTATTCCACATTTATTTAATTAAAATTGTGTTAAAAACAGGATAGTATGAATACGGTGGCTTGCCTAGCTACCACGAGTAGGCGCCATCACGATCCCGATGTTGGGGGAAAATCCGGGTCGTGACAAGTTGGTATCAGAGCTCTAGGTTACATAGGTCTCACCACTCACGAGCAAGCTTAGTAGAGTTTGAGAGGTAGGTACGGAGACGTCTGTACTTGTCCTCCAGAGTCTATTGAGTTAGGAAAGAGTCTCTCATTTGTTCTTTTTTGTCGTGCGACTTGTTCCTCAATTAGTGATTGAATTTCTATTTTGTCCTTTCGCAGATGGTAAGGACACGCCCTTCTTCGTCCGCTGACCAGCAGCCCGAGCCTCAGGCAGCTCCCATGAGGGGCAGGGGCCAAGGCCGTATCAGAGGCCATGGTAGGGGTAGAGCTCAGCCCCAGGCAGCTACTCCAGAGGTGGAGCCTCATATTGAGATTGACGAGGAGGTTCCGGTTCCAGCAGCTCCAGTGGGCCCAGCTCAGGTCCCAGGAGAGGCTTTATTTACCCCGGATCTCCGGGATGCTTTGGTCAGAATAGCAGGATTTATGGACAGCATTGCCAGAGCGGGTTTATTATCAGTTGCCCCATCCACTTCTCAGGCTAGATGAGGGGCCCAGATTCCTATTGCTCATACTCCGAAGCCAGTAGCTCCTCAGCCTCAGGCACCAGTAATTCAGCCAGCTGTGGCCACTCAGTCAGGTACCACAGCTCATGCCGGTGATGGAACGGCCATGACTTCCGATTCGTTATGGAGGCTTGATCGGTTCTCCAAGCTATTTACCACTACATTCAGTGGAGCCGCATCAGAGGACCCTCAGGACTTTTTATTCAGTTGCCATGAGATTCTCAAGACTATGGGGATCGTGGAAACAAACGGAGTTGACTTTTGTACCTTCAGACTTGCAGGATCCGCCAAGACTTGGTGGAGAGATTATTGCCTGACTCGACCAGCAGGGTCCCCAGCTTTATCATGGGACCAGTTTGTGGAACTATTTATGGAGAAGTTTCTCCCTGCTACTCAACGGGATGTACTTCGGAGGCAGTTTGAGCGCCTCCATCAGGGCACTATGACAGTTACACAGTATGAGATGAGATTTATCGACTTGGCTCGTCATGCAGTGGTGATACTTCCCACGGAGCGGGAGAGGGTCCGCAGATTTATAGATGGGCTTAATCAGCCGATTAGACTCCAGATGGCTATGGGCGTGGGGAGTGACATATCATTTCAGGAGGCAGCCAATGCAGCACGCAGAGTTGAGATGGCTCTTGCTAGGGGAGGCGGTTATTCTTCGGATAAGAGGCCTCGTCATTCGAGCGAGTTTGGTGGTTCTTCCTCCGGTGGCGGAGAATCCTTTGATAGAGGCCGGTCCTCCGAGCCTTTTCATTCCGCCCTTCGAGCTTCACGGGGTGGATCGGGTGATCGTGGTTCTCGGGGGCATTATTCAGACCAGCCTCCTATTAATGCTCAGCCTCTTCAGAGTGTTCGTGGAGGCCATTCGAGTCGTCAGGGCCAGCAGCCCTATCAGTCTAAGAGTTGCTACGGTTGTGGTGACCCAGGTCATTTTATCAGGAATTGCCCTATAGCAGCGGGCAACTCTCGGCAGCGAGGTCCTCGTCCTATGATTCAGGCCCCAGCTGACCCTCAGCCTGCCCAGCCAGCCAGAGGCGGGGGTAGAGATTATAGAGGTGGAGGTCGAGACCGTAGAGGTGGAGACCGGCCAGCGAGAGGTAGAGGTCAGCCAGTTGATGGTCGTCCTAGAGACGCAGCTCAGAGGGGAGGTGCAGATCCCCGATTCTATGCTTTACCAGCCAGGCCAGAGGCAGAGGCATCAGATGTCGTGATTACAGGTACTATTCTTGTGTGTGGCAGAGGTGCTTCAGTATTATTCGACCCTGGATCTACATATTCCTATGTGTCTTCCTACTTCGCACCGTATTTGGCTGTGCCCAGCTATGCTCTGGATATTCCAGTTTATGTGGCTACACCAGTGGGTGACTCCATTGTAGTCGATCGGGTGCATCGTTCGTGCGTAGTTATATTTGGGGGTCTTGAGACCCGTGTTGATCTGTTGCTCTTGGATATGGTAGATTTTGATGTCATATTGGGGATGGACCGGTTGTCCCCATACCATGCTATTCTTGATTGTCATGCTAAGACTGTCACCTTAGCCTTGCCAGAATCACCCCGACTAGAGTGGAAAGGTACCTCAAGCCACTCCGTTCGCACCGTTATTTCCTATGTTAAGGCTCGACGTATGGTCGAGAAGGGGTGTCTAGCTTATTTGGCTTATGTTCGTGATTCCAGCGCAGAAGTTCCTTCCATTGAGTCGGTCCCTATTGCACGGGAGTTTCCGAAGGTTTTTCCTTCAGACCTGCCGGGCATGCCACCCGACAGGGATATTGATTTCTGTATTGATCTGGCACCGGGCACTCAGCCCATCTCTATTCCACCCTATCGTATGGCCCCGCCGGAACTAAAAGAGTTGAAAGATCAGTTGCAGGACCTTCTTGAGAAGGGTTTTATCAGGCCCAGTGTTTCCCCCTGGGGAGCACCTGTATTATTTGTAAAGAAGAAGGATGGCTCGATGCGGATGTGTATTGATTACCGGCAGTTAAACAAGGTGACTATCAAAAATAAATATCCACCGCCGAGGATTGATGATTTGTTTGACCAGCTCCAGGGAGCGAGGGTATTCTCTAAGATAGACTTGAGGTCAGGCTACCATCAGCTGAAGATCAGGGCGGCCGACATTCCTAAGACAACCTTTCGCTCTAGATATGGGCATTATGAGTTCTTGGTCATGTCCTTCGGGTTGACCAATGCCCCAGCAGCATTCATGGAGTTGATGAATCGGGTATTCAGGCCTTACTTAGATCCGTTCGTGATAGTCTTCATAGATGACATCCTGGTGTACTCCCGCAGCCAGGAAGAGCACGAGCAGCACCTCAGAGTGGTTCTTCAGACTCTGAAAGATAACCAGCTATATGCCAAATTTTCTAAATGTGAGTTCCGGCTGAGTTCGGTAGCATTTCTGGGTCACATTGTATCGGTGGAAGGTATTCAAGTGGAACCAAAGAAGATTGAGGCGATCCAGAATTGGCCTCGACCAACTTCAGTGATCGAGATCCGGAGTTTCTTGGGATTAGCGAGGTTACTACCGTCGTTTTGTAGAGGGTTTTCTTCATTGCGCCCGATGACCAGTGTTGACCCAGAAGGGTGTCCAGCTTCAGTGGTCGGAGGAGTGCGAGGCGAGCTTTCGAAGCTCAAGACAGCACTTGACCACCGCACCGGTGTTGATACTACCTACGGTGCAGATGGCCTTATACGGTTTATTGTGACGCATCTCGTACGGGGCTTGGAGCGGTATTGATGCAGGATGGTAAGGTTATCGCTTATGCTTCGAGGCGGTTAAAGATACATGAGAAGAATTATCCGGTTCATGATCTTGAGTTAGCAGCAGTGGTTCATGCCTTAAAGATCCGGAGGCATTATCTATATGGTGTGACATGCGAGGTGTACACTAATCACAAAAGCCTACAGTACTTGTTCAAACAGAAGGAGTTGAATCTTCGACAACGGAGATGGTTAGAGTTGCTAAAAGACTATGATGTTACTATCTTATATCACCCAGGTAAGGCCAATGTGGTGGCCGATGCATTGAGTAGAAAGTATGCCAGCATGGGTAGTCTTGCATATATTCCGGTCAATCGGAGACCATTAGCTCTAGATGTCCAGGCCTTAGCCAACCGGTTCGTGAGATTAGACATTTCTGAGCCTAGCAGAGTGTTAGCCTGCACGGTCGCTCGTTCTTCCTTATTAGAGCGTATCCGTGAGAGGCAATTTGATGATCCTCATTTACGTGAGTTGAGAGATACGGTACAGCGGGGAGGTGCCACACAGGTAAACCTAGATGATGATGGGGTATTGAAATTGCAGGGTCGAGTTTGTGTGCCCAATGTCGAAGGGATTCGAGAGTTGATCTTAGCAGAGGCCCACAGTTCGCGGTATTCTATTCACCCAGGTGCCGCAAAGATGTACCAGGATTTGCGGCAACATTATTGGTGGCGCAGAATGAAGAAAGATATCGTTGCGTATGTCGCTCGGTGTCTAAATTGTCGGCAGGTGAAATATGAGCACCAGAGACCTGGTGGTGTATTCCAGAGGATTGAAATTCCCGAGTGGAAATGGGAGCGGATCACTATGGACTTTGTTACTGGACTTCCTTTGACTCGGAGGAAATTTGATGCTATTTGGGTCATTGTTGATAGGCTCACCAGATCAGCACACTTTATTCCAGTATCTGTCTCCTACTCGTCGGAGAGGTTAGCGGAGGTTTACATTAGGGAGATTGTTCGTCTTCATGGGGTGCTAGTATCTATTATCTCTGATCGGGGTATGCAGTTTACCTCGCGGTTCTGGAGAGCGGTCTAGCAAGAGTTAGGCACCCAGGTTCATCTGAGTACAACATTTCATCCTCAGACGGATGGCCAATCCGAGAGGACTATTCGGATTCTAGAGGACATGCTTCGAGCCTGTGTTATTGATTTCGGAGGCTCGTGGGACCGGTTTCTACCATTAGCAGAGTTCGCCTACAATAACAGTTACCAATCTAGCATCCAGATGGCTCCGTATGAGGCGTTGTATGGTAGGCGATGTCGATCACCGGTTGGATGGTTTGAACCGGAAGAGGCTCGGTTGTTAGGTACAGACTTAGTTCAGGAGGCCTTGGATAAGGTCAAGACAATTCAGGAGAGATTGCGTTCAGCTCAGTCCAGGCAAAAGACTTATGCGGATCGTAAGGTTCGAGATGTAGATTTCATGGTCGGTGAACGAGTATTGCTCCGGGTGTCGCCTATGAAGGGCGTGATGAGGTTTGGCAAGAAGGGCAAGCTCAGCTCTAGGTATATTGGTCCATTTGAGATTCTAGACGAGTGGGAGGGGTGGCTTACAGATTAGCTTTGCCGCCTAGCTTATCAGCCGTGCATCCAGTTTTTCACGTATCTATGCTTCGGAGATACCACGGCGATCCCAGACATGTGTTAGACTTTAGTACGGTCCAATTGGACAATGATCTATCTTACGAGGAGGAACCGGTAGCCATTCTAGACCGGCAGGTTCGACAGTTGAGGTCGAAGAGTTATCCTTCTGTGCGTGTTCAGTGGAGAGGTCAGCCTCCTGAGGCATCGACCTGGGAGTCCGAGTCTGATATGCGGAGCCGCTACCCACATTTGTTTCCTGACTCAGGTACTTCTTTCTTTTGTCCGTTCGAGGACGAACGGTTGTTTTAGAGGTGGATATTGTGACGACCCAAAGGGTCATCACTTATTTAATTAATCATTTCGAGCTTCTGAGGCCTTGAAAACCTCATTCTATGTTACCTCGATTTGCATGCACAATCCGAGCATGTAGCCGGAAAGATTTTTTGATAGAAAATATGAATTCTATGAGAAATTTGGATAAAAATGATATTAATATTGATATGGTTGACTTCGGTCAACATTTTTGGGAAACGGATCCGGACCCGAGATTGGATGGTCCCGAGAGGTCCGTAGGAAAATATGGGACTTGGACATGTGTCCGTAGTCGAATTCCGAGGCCTAGAGCCCAAGTTATGAATTTTTATGTGAAATTGTTTTTGATGTAATTATTAAAGGAAATAAATTAATTGACCTTGGTATCGGGCTCGTATTTTGGTTCCGACGCCCGGTACAAGTCTTAAATATTATATATGTGATTTCAGTAAAGTTTGGTGACATTTGGATGTCGTTTGAGATGTTTTGGACCTTGAGTTCCAAGTTAAGAAGTTTTGAAAATCAAAAGTATGAAAATCATGAGTTTGAGGCTTGATTTGATTAAAACGAAGTGATATTGACGATATGATCGCACGAACAAGTCCATAATGTGTTTTTGAGGTTGTGAACATGTTTGGTTTGGAGCCCGGGGAGCTCGGGTAAAGATTTGATAGGCCGTTGGATGAAATTCTGAATTTTGAACTGCTGGTTTTTTTCACCCAGCTGTTGGCTTCGCAATTGCGAAGCATTTCTCGCAATTGCGAAGGGGACAGTGTAAGGCAAGGCTCGCAAATGCGAACCTTGATCGCAAATGCGAAGCTAGCCTTGTTCGCAAATGCGAACAATTGTTCGCATTTGCGAAGGTCCCCAGAGTCTGCCTTGGTTCGCAAATGCGAACCATTGTTCGCAAATGCGAACAATGCCTTATTCAGCCTGTGTTCGCAAATGCGAACCTTGGTTCGCAAATGCGAACACCCCTTTGCCTGCAAGTGTTCGCAAATGCGAACAAATGTTCGCAAATGCGAACTTCCCAGCCTTAGCTTATTTTTCAAACTCCAGAAATTGGTCGGGGTTCGCAATTGCGAACCCACCAGCCTTAGCTTATTTTTCAAACTCCAGAAATTGGTCGGGGTTCGCAATTGCGAACCCATGTTCGCAAATGCGAACACAGAGACCTGAAAAACACGAATTTCAGTCATTTCTTCACTTTTCACAAAACCAAAACACCCATTTGCGATTCTTCAAGGATTTCTTCTTCATCAAAACGATTGTAAGTCACTTTTTACTTAATTCTTTCAATTCCTAACATCATTAAACATGTTTTTCATAAGAAATCAATGATTTTCATGGTAGAATTCTTGTTTTTGTTAGAAAATAGGGTTTTTCATAAATTGGGGAATTGGACCTCGAATTGAGGTCCGATTTTGGAACAAATCATATACATGAACTCGTGGGGGATGGGTAACCGGATTTTGGTCCTAACCCCGAATTCCGACCATGTGGGCCCGGGGTTGAAATTCACTATTCCGGGCAGAATGTTGTCAAAGTTGTATTTGGTCTTAAGAATTAGTTTGTTGAGTAGAATTGATGATATTAAATCAATTGTGTATAGATACGGTTGGATTGGAGCCAAATTGAAAGGAAAGACATTTCCACGGAGTGAATTGTTCATAAGCATTCGAGGTAAGTGTTTGTTCTATCCTAGCTTGAGGGAATAGGATTATGTGTTATGTGATCGAGTGCGGTGTATGGGCTGTGGTGACGAGCATCCATACACTGGCGTCTAGTATGACCGTGAGTCGTTGGAAAATAATTATTTTGAGATATATTACGGATGAATTGTTATTGTTCTCCCTTGTTGGGACTTGTTGTGAAGATAATTATTGATTGCCCTTGATGGGACGGTTTATGAATTACTGTTTCTTTCTTTGCCCTTAACTGTGATTGTTATTTGGGTGAGGAAGAGTGATAATGCACGAAGGGTGATGTTGTGCCATGTTTATTTATTTATGCACGAAGGTTAATGACGTGCCATGTTTATTTATTGATTATGCACGAAGGATCATGCCGTGCCCCGTTATTGAACCATGTACGAAGGATCATGTCGTACTATGGATGTGAGGATGAGAGTAAAAGCACGAAGGGTGATGCCGTGTACTTTATTTGTTTATTTGGTGAGGATGAGAGTAAAAGCACGAAGGGTGATGCCGTGCAATTGCTTGCTATTTCTTGAATTGATATTACTTGTGTTTACATTATACTTTGTTTTTCCTTGTGAAATTATTAACCGTGGTTAATTGTTGAATTCTTTAAGATATTCCTTATTGTGTTAATACTTGATTATTTCTTGTTATTTTGTGGTACACATATATATATTGAATTGCACCGGTTTATGTGAGTGTCTGGTCCTAGGCTTGTCACTACTTCGCCGGGATAGGCCAGGCACTTACCAGCACATGGGGTCGGTTGTGCTGATGCTACACTTCTGTGCGTTTTTGCACAGGTCCAGGTTACGATCCGGAGCAGCAGCAGCAGTAAGTAGATTGCGTGGGAGTTGATCATATTTGAGATCGAGGTAGCTTGCAGGCGTCCGCAGGCCCGGCGTCTCTCTCTTTATTTATGTTATTAGCTGGAGTCTCTTTGTTCCGAGACAAACAGAATTGTGTTATATTTCTTTCGGACTTTTATGTGTAGTATTCCATAGTAGTTTGTGAGTTGGTGACTCCACGTCTTGGGTAGAGGATTTCAGTATGATTTTCACCTTATGATTTGTTATTTCCATTTCGATAAAGTATTCCGCATTTATTTAATTAAAATTGTGTTAAAAACAGGATAGTCTGAATACAGTGGCTTGCCTAGCTACCACGAGTAGGCGCCATCACGATCCCGATGTTGGGGGAAAAATCCGGGTCGTGACACCTACCCAGAGGGCCAATTAATTCTGGCCATGTTGACGTCACTTTTTTCTTGGGAAATGGACTTGCATAACAACCCCGAGATCACTTTATCGGATTGCACAAACACTACTATCCCATGATATTTGAGAGGTATTAAGACCTTGAGGGTTTCTCGCTAATTACAAACATCGGCCCCAAAGAGCTGATGCTAAAATTCAAAGGATAACTCCGCAAGAGCGGCAAAATATAAAGAATGGGAACGCTTAGAGAAAAAACCCTTATGTATTGTAAAAAAATATATGTACAAGGGGTTCCTTTACAACACTCATACGTACATAGAAAGAAAAAACAAAAAGAGCAAAATGACACAAAGCCTACTCTTCATCGCCACTATCTTCTGTACCATCTCCGGCATCCTCATCTAGGGCGATCAAGAGCGCCGACTCTCTTTCCAACTCTTGGTCCTCCTCAATTTCGAATGAAAAGTTGATGCCTCTGGTTTCGACCACTTCCAAGGCTTCTCTCCTCGCCTTCGCTCTAGCATGTTCGATGTTGACGCGTGATTTTTGACCCTATCCGAGATGTTTTTTATATTTTTTGCTAAAATATTTAGTTTGGGCCTAGTATAGCTATCTTAGCTAATTTTGACTCTTTTACTTTATTTTTACCTTAAAATAAAAAATAACAAAAATATAGTTTTATTAATGTTTCGTAGTCATTTTTAAACTTGAAAAATACAAAAATAGTACTTTATATTTTTATCTTTTTATAAAAACGAAAATAATAAAAAAATAGTTTCATTAACATTTTGTAGTTACTTTAATTTTGAAAAAATATAAAAAAGTAATTTTTGTTTTAATTATTAGTCTTATAGTTATTTTGCTCACGTAGGATTAATTAATAACGTTGTGTTCTCATTCTCGGTTCCGGGCAAAGAATAATATTCGGGTTCAAACTACGTGGTTTTATAATTTTCGGACCTAGCCCGTAATAATTCGAGTCCACCACACTGGGGAACACACACGTGGAGGACACAATATAATGGGAGACAATTTGAAAAGGAAGTGGAAAAACGAGAAAGTGCACTAAATTAAAAAAAAACACTATCATTTCAAAAAGAAACAAAACGTTAAAAAGATGGGGGGGGGGCTACTACTTAAAAGAAAAAAAATATACTACTGTTGAATGGAGATACAATTTGAAAAAGCTAAATAGATACAATACATACACAGCACATGCACACGCGACACACAAAGGCTGTGGAATCCTAGTCATTTCTTTTAAAAAAGGAAGAAAAAAATAGTATTAAAAAGAGAGATATACAACTATATAGAGAGAGAGGCTAATCCATGTCTTCTTCAACCGAGAAGCTCACGTCCAGCAGTAGAAAAGAGGACACTGGAGATTTTTCATCTTCTTCTCCAAAAAACCATGAAAACACTATAAAAAAAAACTAACAACATAAAGCTCGCCGGAAAAACCTCAAACCTCCGTAGCCGCTGTCTCTTAACCCTCGCCCCAAACGCCCAACAGCCTAAACGAACAGCATACCAGCTCGTTAACCTCACCCTTCAGCAACCGTAACAACCTAACGGCAACAGCAACCAGTCGTCCAAACGACCAGTTTCTGCTTCGTCTTCTTCGTCCAAAAAAACAACGACCATCTCCACACTTGAATGACCTGAAGCAGTCGACCACCATTTCCGTCTGAGTTCGTCGGGGATCTACAGCAAGGCTATTTTGGTCCGCGTCTTGTTTTGATCTTTGTTTCTGAAGTTTCTGTGCAGAATTCTTGTTAAACATTCTACTCGAGATCGTTTCAGGTTCGTTTCAGTTTGTCTTACTCTGTTTTGGTGTGATTAAGTATATGCTTTGATTTTAAAAATCATGTAGAGTTTAGTTGTTTGAATGGAATGGATGTTCTGTTATCATTTGAGTAAGATATCATGGATTAATGAAAACTAGGATATATACAAATTGGTATGTCTATTTGGAAGCATATTCTAGTTTTTTTATGTTCAGCATGTAAAATATAAGTAAAAAAAATCTATAAATTGAATATCACTAATTCATATGATTTAGGGTGGTAACGTGGGTTTCCTCAGTCCTGTATTGTGTAGCCAATTTTTGTCAATCTAAAAATAGAGGAAATTGGTGCCAGATCTTTTCGTTTGTGCAAACTTTCAATAGAAAATTGTTTAGTGAAGTTGACTTCATATTTGAAATATTGTAGCCGAATACTCAGGTGGAATCCTTAAAGTCGGGACTTCGCAATAATTTCGAGAAATCAATAAGTCCCGTGTTTGCTTCCGTTTGAAAATAAATTCTCTTAGAAATAAATCGGGATATGTTGTTTAGCGAATTTCACGGCCTTCCCCAAAATAATAACGCGTTAGTATCCTTAAGCGCGTATTTAATAATGTTATCTTCCTAAACTCGGGTGCACATTTATGTGACTCAAATCCAAATATCAACGAAATCGAAATGTGTTGACAACCACGGGTGCACTGGTGCGACGTGGTTCGAGATACATTTTCACAACGTTGCAATTTTTTTTTATTAAAATGAATAATAATATTAAAAACGGTTAAAAGTTTAAATTTGCACATAAGTTAAAGCATATTATAAATCAGATAAATAAGCCAAATATGACAGTTGAGCGACCGTGCTAGAACCACGGAACTCAGGAATGCCTAACACCTTCTCCCGGGTTAACAGAATTCCTTATCCAGATTTCTGGTTCGCAGACTGTAATACAGAGTCAAACTTTTCCTCGATTTGGGATTCGAACCGGTGACTTGGGACACCGTAAATCTCCCAAGTGGCGACTCTAAATCTCTTAATAAATGAATCCCATTTTGACTGTCCTTTAATTGGAAAAACTCCTTTTACACCATCGCGCCCTCGCGGGTCAGCGGTAAAAAGGAGGTGTGACAGCTCTGGCGACTCTGCTGGGGATGATAAACCCAGAACTTCGGTTCAGGGTTTAAGAATTCGAGCTCAGTTAAATTATTGTTTTTGTCTATATCTGATTTTATTATATGTTTAATTAATGTGCTATATGTCTACCTCTTTGATACTAGTTGCACTGTATATACAAACGGTTATATGTTTACCGCTTTGATATTATCTGAACTGTATATACAAACTGCGCCGAGTCCTTTCATTTTCTCACCCCTAGGGATGTGCTCACTGGTTGAGACTCCCTATTCTGTTAGTGTCATACCCCGAAATAACAAAGAGGCTCGGAAAGTTTCTAAGTCGGTTGGCCTTTTGGTTCCCGGAAAGGAGCTCCTTCCTCAGCCCGAGTTGTCCACTTGGGTACACAGTCTAGATCACATACCGAGGTTCCGAGCTTAGAATAACATGACTTCATGCCGGATCCCTAGTAGGAAACGCTTATTTGCATCACGTTGCATTTGACTTAGGGGACTCAACACAGGGGTTGGGTCCGTCTAGGACAGGTGACCCGGTAATCAAAGACCGAGCATATTATATGTTGCATTTATTTATCATGTATTATTATGATGATTGGTTAAATTCCTGGAAAATAAATAGAATTTTGAAATAGAAAAATATCAAAAATATTGACGAAATGCTGTCGAAAATTTGAAAAATAGGAAGAGCAATTTTGTTGAAATAATTGGTCATAAAATAATCTGACCGAACTACGCAGGTTTGATTCTCCCTATTAGGTGGGATACGTAGGCAACCCTCATCGGGTCCAACCACCCCTTCAAAAAATTAAAAAAAATGTCAAAGTTTTCATTTTCATTAAAATCAAAGTAACGCTGTTTTTGAAAATAGCCGAATGTCCCGAAAGGACGCGGGAAGGCTATTTTTGCAAAAATGGCCACTTTGAAGTCCTTCCTTTTTCTTTTTGAATAATAGCCTTGAAATATTCCATGTGGAAATGTTGAAAGGCCGTATCCGTAAAATCAAGTTTGAGTCATCACTCAACTTTATAAAAATAACCACTTTATCAAATAAGCCGTTACATGGCCGGTTTTTGTTGAAATAGCCACATTTGGCATTTAAACTTTCTCAGTCTTGTGTTGGCCTGTGTCGATGCTGAACGATGCTCCATGGGCCCCAAGATGAAAAATTTTGGAATTTGTAGTCTCTTAAATAAAGTTTGCAAAAATATCCGCTTTGTCAAATAAGCCATTACATGGCCAATTTTGTTAAAAATAGTCAATTGACATTAGAAACTTCTCAGTCTTGTGTTGGCTTATGGCGATACCGAACGATGCCCCCATGAGCCACAAGATGAAATTTTTTTCAAGTTTATCTTTCTTAAATAAATTTTGCAAAAATAGCCATTTTGCCAAATAAGCCATTACATGGCTAATTTTGTAGAAATAGTCATAATTGGCGCTAAAAATATTCTTATTCTTGTAGAGATCTTTGGCACAAAGTGTGAAAGTTTTTCATCAGAGTTTGTAGTTGGAGTCGTCTTTTATAATTTTGCTTCAAAAAGAAACAAAAAAAAATCAAATAAATATCTCTTTATTTCTTGCATTAATTTGCAAGAACTACGCTCGGTCTGATTCATGCGGG
Organism: Nicotiana noctiflora; assembly: GCA_032618575.1. Classification (NCBI taxonomy): domain Eukaryota; kingdom Viridiplantae; phylum Streptophyta; class Magnoliopsida; order Solanales; family Solanaceae; genus Nicotiana; species Nicotiana noctiflora. Next base: position 18,854 of record JASVEL010004639.1, read on the forward strand.
GTCATGATACGTAGGAAATCTCCATAAGATTCTACCACAACTGTATATGTATATATATATGAAAAAAAAAGGAAAAAAAAAGAACCAGCAAGGTTTTCAAGGATAATTGAAAAGGAAAAACTGGAACGACGCATGCGGTGAATACGTATATGGTTAACTGGCTAGGTGCATTGCATCCTACGTGCTATAACATATCTGTAAGCTAACAAGTTTGTTGCAATTTCGGAAAAGTTTAGCAGTTGACTTGACAGAATATACTGGCCAGCCACCATTACCGTACTAGATCTAAAGGGCCAATTCCAGCAAGCATGTCTAGTTCCGGTAAAAGTCTCGAGGAAGAGAAATCAGAGATACAGATCATGAAAGAAGAGGTGGACCAGCTGAGACATCAGATAACAGAGATGCACCTAGCTTGGGCTGGGGGACAGTCATCACCAAACCTTCATACTCTTACACCAGCTCTGGAGCGTCCGCCCATTGACCCCTCGAAAAGTGCCCCGATCTATCCATATTATCAAGGGGAAAACCCTTATACATCCCAGGTTCCACCAGCTAGACAAAATACTCCTCCTCCGGTCACCCCTGTTTTCGTGGCACCTCCACCTGCTACTTTATAGAAGTCGTCCAGTGAACCGCTTTTCCAAATACATGACAATTATTGTTATGATCTCGAGCCTACCTTTAAGGCTCCTAAACCGCATTCACACACCCCTCATTGGGATAGCCCGGCAGAACCGGAAAAGCACTTCAAAAGTTTGGAGCATGAGGAAGTTATTCGGAAAGTCAAAAGCCTGGAGCAATCTTTCAGGAATATGCATGGTTTAGGCAACCAAGTCAGTGTTGCTTACAAAGATCTATGCCCATTTCCAGATGTCCAGTTGCCCGCTGGGTTCAAAATGCCCAAGTTTGATCTATACGAGGGGCATGGTGACCCGGTAGCCCATCTCCGAGGTTTCTGCAGCAAAATGCGAGGAGCCGGAGGGCGAGATGAAATTCTGATAGCTTACTTCGGTCAGAGTTTGGGAGGGTCTGCACTAGAGTGGTACACCAGGCAGGATCCCAACAGATGGTTTACATGGGATGACCTGGCCCAAGCATTCATCGGCCAGTTTCAATATAATCTTGAAATAATCCCTGATCGCTTATCATTGCTAAAGTTAGAGAAGAAACCCGCCAAAAGCTTTAGAGAATTTGGGTTCCACTGGAGGGAACAAGCAGCAAGGGTAGATCCACCGATGAGAGAGAACGAGATGGTAGATTACTTCTTGCAGACACTGGAGCCAACCTACTTTAGTCACCTGGTGACATCAGTTGGTAAATCTTTCAATGAGGTGGTCAAAATGGGCGGAATGATAGAAGAGGGACTTAAGTCCAATAAGATATTGAGCTATTCTGCGTTGAAAGCAACAACTCAAGCTATTCAGAATGGCACAGGGGTTGCATTCGGGAAAAAGAGAAGAGAAGAAGTTGCAACGGTAGAGGAGGGTACTTGGTCCAGATCGAAAGGTCCTTCACCTCATTACCAAGCCAGACCCTACTAACCAAATCACCCTAATCACCCTCCCCGAAACACATATCCACCACCAAGGGCCTACAATAACCCTCCGGGACCAGGTTTCCGAGGGAATCATGCCTTCAGAAAGGAAAAGGCACAAAGAACCTTCACTAAGTTGGGAGAAACTTATACTGCTCTGTTCCACAAATTGAAGCAGATAGGTTTGTTGAGTCCTGTTGAGACAAGATTGCCAAATCCCCTACCCCCAAATGTGGATCGCTCAGTAAGCTGTGAGTATTGTTCGGGGGCTCTCGGACATGATACCGAGAAATGTTGGAAACTGAAACATGCAGTACAAAATCTTATTGACACCAATAAGATCGAGGTGCAGACACCAGAGGCACCCAACATTAATCAGAATACGTTGCCAGCTCACCCTTAGACCCAACATATAAGAAGTCATGCTTGGTAATCAAGAGGAGTTTCGGTGGTTTGTTTTGTTGTCATTTCTTTTTTTTCGAGTTGTTTTCGGGGTTGTGACCCGGATCTTGTTTTGAAGTGAAACCCTCTTATCTTTCCATTTTGGTCATTGCAGTTTGCTTAGTCGTTTCAAGTTTCGTTTTAGTTTTGTATTTTGGTTTGCTTATTTGTATTTGAATTATTTCGCCGTTTAGTTTTATGAAACTTTCGGTCTTTTATTACCCCATTCATCTTTTGTTTAGTTCTTCTATCTTTAAGTTTGTCATTTGTTCGAACGCCGACTCTAATGACATGGCATCGCACATAATTTTGGCCTAATATTAAGGGTTAATCATGAAGCAATTCGAAGATAATCAGGTCATTTTAAAAAGAAATAAAAATGATTTGAGATTATTTGGAGCCCGAATCATGTGAGACTGGAGCAGGTAAAACATGAAGAAACCCTTAAAGGAAAATTGGCTATGCTAAGACGAGGTTCGCTCGTGATACTGAAATAAAAGTGTCATCCAGCAATACTTTAAAATGACAGATGAAAAGGCGAATGGACGATATGGTTATCAATCCAGGGCACAAACAGAAGATGTCGTGAATATGTTGTTTGAACTTGGCATGTTTTGAAGATTGGAATGACGAAGGCATTTTGTTCAGCTATCCAAACACTTTATCCATCGTCAACCCTTTGAGCCTTAATTTAAATTCTTTCATACCCCTCCTTCGGAATTAGTTGCGAAGACTAGAAACACAAGTTTGAAAGACAAGAGAAGAAAAGGATAAAGAAAAGAAAAAAAAAAGAAAACAACAAAAAGAGATAAAGAAAAGAAAAGAAAAAGAAAAATGAATGAAAAAGAGCAATTTGAAAAAAAAAAGGGGGAATTGGGAACTACGTTTGACCTGATTCCTCAAAGAGGATACGTAGGCGCTTCATAGCTCGGTCATAGTGTAAATAAAGAAATAAAAATTCCCAAGTAAGAAACTCGGGCAAAGAAAAATTGTGTGTTGATTATAAATAAATCTAGGTTCGAAGGTTGTAAATTTCGAACCGAAAATTGATTTGTTTTGAGCCTTTAATACCTTTTCTTTCTAACCCTATCTGAATCCCACATTACGGTCCAAAGAAAGACCTTCTGATCAGTCGTCAAAAGAGGCCAAGTCAAGCAAATACGAGTGTCTCATCAGAATATAACTCTCTGATTCCCAGCAGAAAAGACTCTGATTCCCAGCAGAAAGGAGATACAAGAGAGTCTTAGCAGTGACACCCCAATCCTCAGCTAAAAATAATACAAATGAGAGAGTCTTACCGGTGAAAACCTTCACACGCACCATAAGGCGACAAAAGCCGAGAGAAAATCAAAATGAGAGAGGCTTGAAAGTGAAAACCCTTCGGGCACTACAAGTCGAATAAAGGTGATAATCAGATGGAAATCACGAGACAGAAATCGTGAAAGGCAATTAACAACGGAGGATAGGCCATATGTGCATGTCATGACCAGTAGAGTTGGTATTCACGTTCGATGAGTTTTTATAGTTATTTCTTGTTAGAGAGTCATGTTTTCCTTTGTCTTCTATTTTGTTTCTTTTTATCTTTCTCATTTTTATCAAAAATTCCCCATCAAAGTCTGTCTAGTCAGAACAAGTGAGAAATGACTTCAAAACTTGCCACCAACTTTCCAATTATTATGCAAAGCAAGGAAGTGTCATTGATGGCAGAGAAGTATGGTGCAAAGAAGATTATTAAACTGGGGCAGAAAATTTTCTTTTTATTTTGAAAATTTTCTGGAAGTCGGGTCCCCCTTGGGGAAAAAAAGAAGAAAGAAGGCCTTAAGGGAAGCAATATTTAAACCAATATCATCTCCAACAGCCTTCAGAAGAGTGAAACGCCAATTTTGAGGAAATGAAAATCCATCAGCAGTGTTATCTTCAGCAAGTTCCAAGGTGATCGGACAACACATAGTAGAAAAGGAAGAAAGGAAATCCCATCTTCAACAAAATAACCCCCAGCAAGTTGAGAAACACAGAACGGGGAAGGGATAAATGGAAAAACCCATCCCCAGCAGGAATATCATCTCCAGCAAATGAAATCATCCCCCAACAATGTTTTGGGAACCTCGAGCGAGGGAAAGGAGAAAAGGAAAAAACCACCACACAGGAGCGGCACAACCGCTCACAATGTTTTGAACTAACAAATTTTCTTTGATTTCAAACAGGGAAAGAAAGTGCTATTGATAGCAGAAAGTCATGCCACAAGGAAGAACACCAATACTGGGGCAGAAAATTTTCTGCCGTTGTTGAAATTTTCTCAAAGAAACGAGGAAGGCAATTCAAGATGACGTGTCAGGTTTGTCCATCTTCAAATAGGATGTTTCAGGTTTGTCCACCTTCGAACAGGACGTCTCAGGTTTGTTCACTTTCATACATTGATATCATGGGAGTATTCGCCCTCGAATAGGATACAATGGGAGTATTCGCCCTCGAATAGGATACAATGGGAGTATTCGCCCTCGAATAGGATACAATGGGAGTATTCGCCCTCGAATAGGATACAATGGGAGTATTCGCCCTCGAATAGGATACAATGGGAGTATTCGCCCTCGAATAGGATACAATGGGAGTATTCGCCCTCGAATAGGATACAATGGGAGTATTCGCCCTCGAAAAGGATACAATGGGAGTATTCGCCCTCGAATAGGATACAATGGGAGTATTCGCCCTCGAATAGGATACAGTGGGAGTATTCGCCCTCGAATAGGATACAATGGGAGTATTCGCCCTCGAATAGGATACGATGGGAGTATTCGCCCTCGAATAGGATACAATGGGAGTATTCGCCCTCGAATAGGATATTTTACGTTTGTTTTATCTTACATTGTCCCATGCATATTTTGTAAATTATTGCCAGCATGCATTTTAAATTCAAAAGTTGCTAACAAAAACAGGCGCCAATCTGTATAACAAGAGGCATGTCCTCAGTCTTTACATTGCAGGCTTTGAAACCAGTAACCCACCATAAAGCAGAGGGTTACAACAAGAGATCCCAGCGCAAATTCAAGCGCCTGAGTCAAAGGAAATGAGGGAATGAAGGAAAATTTTCCCAGCGTCATTGTCCCCAGCAGGCAAGTAAACAGTTCCAAAGATATCCCCAGCAGTCAGGAGGGAAAGCAACACGACCCAGGAAGAAAGCAATTCCGAAACAAGGAAATTTAGGAGAAATGATGGTTCAAGAGTCGATGCAGCAAGAATAAAATGGTACAAGAAGCAAATGAAGGCGATCTAGTTCTGAAGTTGTAGTTGAAGTCAGGGAGCCCGCCTAAAGAATGGAGTGGCGATTTAGTTTTGAAGTTGTAGCCGAAGTCAGGGAGCCCGCCTGAAGAATGGAGTGGCGATTTAATCTTGAAGTTATAGTGGAAGTCAGGGAGCCCGCCTGAAGAATGGAGTGGCGATTTAGTTTTGAAGTTATGATTGAAGTCAGGGAACCCGCTTGAAGAACGGAGTGGCGAGTTATTATTTTTGAAGTTGTTGTTGAAATCAGGTGCCCGCCTGAAGAATGGAATGGCGATTTATGATTAGAGTTTGTCGTTAAAGTCAGAAGCCCGCCGGAAAAGCAGCACGGCGTCTCAGTTTCCAAGATTTGATAAGGATAGTGAACAATCGGAAAGTGACAAAGTGTAACGAAAATCCCCAGCATGAATCCAAGTTCAACAAAGATCAGAAAAGATAGATTCAGACATCGAAGGAGAATAGCTCGAAGATCACAAGTAAGGGAAATCCCGTCGGAGTGCAATGCAAGTTAGCAACAAAAGAAGCTTGCGACCAGAATGCGAGTCAACAGTCCGAGATGATCAACAGAAGATAGTCACAATGAAAAAAAGGCAAGGAGTTAACCCAAGTGCAGAAGTTGATGAAAGATGTGGTGTGTTCAAGACATGGCCGAGGTCACAAGCACTACATACCTGGTCTTGATCCGAAAAGCAGCACCTGCAACTGGCAAGTATCAAGGTTCAAATTTAGAGTCCGCATGAAGCACCAACCAATACTCAAGATCAAGCTACAGAAGACTTATAGATAGGAATCTTGTAACTAGTAGCTGATAGGCTTAGTTAGTCTTTCTCATGTTTTGATTTTTGTTGTAATAGCAGGACGACGGACCGGAACTTCGATGGAACGGAACCTCGACGGAACGGCACCTCGACTGGCTCTCCACCTCGGTTACTCCATATTCTTACTCACTTTTGAACTACACGTGGCCTGATTCCTTTATAGCCAAGGATATGTAGGCAGCTCAGATACAAGGGCTCGGTCACATCCTCTTCTTTTTAGTTTAGTCTCTCCGAATAAGGGTCGGGTCAAAACACTTGTCTAGTCGTTCTTTGTCTGAAAACTCTTTGTGTTTTCAGTCAAAGAAAGAGGGGCAGCTGTTGACGCGTGATTTTTGACCCTACCCGAGATGTTTTTTATATTTTTTGCTAAAATATTTAGTTTAGGCCTAGTATAGCTATCTTAGCTAATTTTGACTCTTTTACTTTATTTTTACCTTAAAATGAAAAATAACAAAAATATAGTTTTATTAATGTTTCGTAGTCATTTTTAAACTTGAAAAAATACAAAAATAGTACTTTATATTTTTATCTTTTTATTAAAATGAAAATAATAAAAAAATAGTTTCATTAACATTTTGTGGTTACTTTAATTTTGAAAAAATATAAAAAAGTAATTTTTGTTTTAATTATTAGTCTTATAGTTATTTTGCTCACGTAGGATTAATTAATAACGTTGTGTTCTCATTCTCGGTTCCGGGCAAAGAATAATATTCGGGTTCAAACTACATGGTTTTATAATTTTTGGACCTAGCCCGTAATAATTCGAGTCCACCACACTGGGGAACACACACGTGGAGGACACAATATAATGGGAGACAATTTGAAAAGGAAGTGGAAAAACAAGAAAGTGCACTAAAATTAAAAAAAAAACACTATCATTTCAAAAAGAAACAAAACGTTAAAGGGGGGGGGGGCTACTAATTAAAAGAAAAAAAATATACTACTGTTGAATGGAGATACAATTTGAAAAAGCTAAATAGATACAATACATACACAGCACATGCACACACGACACACAAAGGCTGTGGAATCCTAGTCATTTCTTTTAAAAAAGGAAGAAAAAAATAGTATTAAAAAGAGAGATATACAACTATATAGAGAGAGAGGCTAATCCATGTCTTCTTCAACCGAGAAGCTCACGTCCAGCAGTAGAAAAGAGGACACTGGAGATTTTTCATCTTCTTCTCCAAAAAACCATGAAAACACTATAAAAAAAAACTAACAACCTAAAGCTCGCCGGAAAAACCTCAAACCTCCGTAGCCGCTGCCTCTTAACCCTCGCCCCAAATGCCCAACAGCCTAAACGAACAGCATACCAGCTCGTTAACCTCACCCTTTAGCAACCGTAACAACCTAACGGCAACAGCAACCAGTCGTCCAAACGACCAGTTTCTGCTTCGTCTTCTTCGTCCAAAAAATAAAAAGACCATCTCCACACTTGAATGACCTGAAGCAGTCGACCACCGTTTCCGTCTGAGTTCGTCGAGGATCTACAGCAAGGCTATTTTGGTCCGCGTCTGGTTTTGATCTTCGTCTCTGAAGTTTCTGTGCAGAATTCTTGTTAAACATTCTACTCGAGATTGTTTCAGGTTCGTTTCAGTTTGTCTTACTCTGTTTTGGTGTGATTAAGTATATGCTTTGATTTTAAAAATCATGTAGAGTTTAGTTGTTTGAATGGAATGGATGTTCTGTTATCATTTGAGTAAGATATCATGGATTAATGAAAACTAGGATATATACAAATTGGTATGTCTATTTGGAAGCATATTCTAGTTTTTTTATGTTCAGCATGTAAAATATAAGTAAAAAAAATCTATAAATTGAATATCACTAATTCATATGATTTAGGGTGGTAACGTGGGTTTCCTCGGTCCTGTATTGTGTAGCCAATTTTTGTCAATCTAAAAATAGAGGAAATTGGTGCCAGATCTTTTCGTTTGTGCAAACTTTCAATAGAAAATTGTTTAGTGAAGTTGACTTCATATTTGAAATATTGTAGCCGAATACTCAGGTGGAATCCTTAAAGTCGGGACTTCGCAATAATTTGAGGAAATCAATAAGTCCCGTGTTTGCTTCCGTTTGAAAATAAATTCTCTTAGAAATAAATCGGGATATGTTTTTAGCGAATTTCACGGCCTTCCCCAAAATAATAACGCGTTAGTATCCTTAAGCGCGTATTTAATAATGTTATCTTCCTAAACTCGGGTGCACATTTATGTGACTCAAATCCAAATCTCAACAGAATCGAAATGTGTTGACAACCACGGGTGCACTGGTGCGACGTGGTTCGAGATACATTTTCACAACGTTGCAATTTTTTTTATTAAAATAAATAATAATATTAAAAACGGTTAAAAGTTTAAATTTGCACATAAGTTAAAGCATATTATAAATCAGATAAATAAGCCAAATATGACAGTTGAGCGACCGTGCTAGAACCACGGAACTCAGGAATGCCTAACACCTTCTCCCGGGTTAACAGAATTCCTTATCCGGATTTCTGGTTTGCGGACTGTAATACAGAGTCAAACTTTTCCTTGATTTGAGATTCGAACAGGTGACTTGGGACACCATAAATCTCCCAAGTGGCGACTCTAAATCTCTTAATAAATGAATCTCATTTTGACTGTTCTTTAATTGGAAAAACTCCTTTTACACCATCGCGCCCTCGCGGGTGAGCGGTAAAAAGGAGGTGTGACATTTGATACCGATCCAATTTCTACTCGGCCTTTATGGATATATCACGAGCTACTTGATTTGTCGTGGCTGCATCCTTCAGATAAATACCGATGTTTTCTTTCAATCTCGAACTTAGCCGCAGCCATCATAATCACCTTTCAAGCATTCTTGAGAAGATCACGGGTCAACACCAATTTCGAGGTTGCTACTTTGTTCTGCTTCCATAGCCTGAGGATCTCCACATTCAGCTTCCCAATCTGTGAGTCCTTTTGCTCGACCTACAAAAAAAAAGGTAATCCAGTTGGTGTCGAACTACAGGAGAAAAGGTCGGGTTTGTGCAAGGCAAAATACATGCTCAGCAAGATCAGCCTTTTCCCAGAGCACTCCCTCCAAAGTAGCTCAAAGCTTGCCTGACTCTTTCTCCTTTCGAGCATAGTAGACCTTTGACTCTCGTAGTGATGAGGCAAGCCTATCAACCTCCTTTTCACGGTATAAAAGCTCTTCATGAAGCCTAGAGAGGGCATGATCATACACATCTTTACACTGCAACATAACGAAAGAGTTACAAGAACGAAGAGTAATGCCCAAGACTATGAAAAATACACAAAAAATAGTTGTCACCAATTGAAGGAACTTGCCCGCCACCTTAACGGTGCCAGGAGCATCGAGATTGACATTATCACTAACATCATCAAGAATGTCGCCAAGCATACCTCCCCCCTTGAGAGGACTCCTCTTTAGCGATGTTCATCTTCTGAGCATCCCTTGGTTCTCTTGATGAGAGTCGAAGACCTGAATTGAGATCACCCAAATTATTTACGTCCCTGATGGGCAAATCTTGCTCTCGAAAAGCTTTGAATCAAGATCCATATGGGCCGGCAGCCATGGTTTCCCTAGCAGAAACTGCACCACATTTGGCCATGGGATCTGAGACCATATTAACACTCTCCTCGAGGGTCTTCGCCGCACGGGATCGACCTGAGTTGGTCGTCCCTAATTTAGCGGCTTCTGGTTGAGGCACCTGCGAGATTCCCATGCTCGACCTCGATCTTCGCTCTAAATGACACTCTTTCTCATCATCATCCTCATCCCTAGTGCTGAGGCTTACCTTAGAAGTAGAAACTAAGATCCTAATGGCGGTAGGCCTGTGCAGCTTAGGTTTCTTCATCACAGAGGGCTCGGCAACGTCCTTAGCTTTCCTTTTCTTAACCTTGGAAGGCTCCAAAACCTTCGCCTTGCCACCAGGAGGCAATCTCATGAGCATATTCTCATTGAGGCCTACACGAGCATAGCGGCCACAACTTGTCATCACAAAAAGTATATAAAGAATTATAAGGCTAAGACGTAGGTGACGAGGGAAACTTTTCCATTATTCTTGGCCACCCACCGCTTCTTAGACAGGTCGGGCCAAGATCGGACAAGATCTAAGAACTTGTTATCCAACCGCTCGATTCACCTTGGCAGATCTGAGACTGTTTCAGGATACTAAACGGCAACTGTAGAAATAAAAAAGATGTCATTTTTTCTGAAGAAAGGAAAGAAGGTCACAAAACATGTTTGAAGGGAAAAATGCTTACGCTGTATGTTTCACTTCTCAATGAAAGGCATCCTCTCAGCCGGAATGATGCCCGAGGTTTTCACCCGGACAAACCTACTCATCCATACTTGTTCTTTTTCCTCGTCGATGCTTGAGAAAAATGACTTTTTTGGATCAATGATGGAGCCTAATCAAGCCTCGATAAAATTGGGGTATGTACATCCTAATCAAATTATTGAGGGTAAATTTCTCTCCCCATACCTCATCGGAGAAATGGCAGATCATCAAGAATATCCTCCAAAAAAGGATAGATTTGACCGAGCGTCACTTGTTATTTATTGCAAAAGTGGAGAATAACCAGATCTATCTCTGGGGAGGGGATTCAGAAGGATCAGCCGGACCCAACGTAAAGGGGTAAGTATACACATGTAAAATTGGCCTTGTAATATGTTATATTCTCATCAGGGCTAGGAATCTCCACCTCCATTGCCTTGGTCACAACACTGATGTACTGGGAGACATGCTCGCATCGGCCCATCATAGAAGAGGATGTATTCATGGTATAATATTTTGACATGTCAAAATCGAGGGGAGTACATTGTCCAAAGGTGGGTATCGCTTTTGGTTTCCCCTTAGATGTTCGAAATAAAGAGGCGGCTTCGTCCTTCCGAAGAACCGTCTTGGAGGTTCTGGCCATGGAAATGGTAAAATTTTCTCTAAAAAGGTTAGAAGATGATGACGTCCAAATCCACTACTAAAAAGTAAATGGACACGATCGCATGTAATATAATTTACCCAACTATGAGTCGGGGTCGAATTCCATAGAGTACAATATGTAGGCGACTAGGAATGTAAGAGAATTTTCTCTTGTTATACAATGCCAAACACTAAGACTGTTTTGAGGAAATATTTCTACCTAAATGCGGAAATGTAAACTAACCTAGAAAGCAAGTAAAATGATCAATGGCTACAAGTATGGTTGTATCAGGAATTACACTCAAGTAACAATCCAATTTATTTCATGATTTCACAAATATGAGCGAGTTTATGTTAATAATCCACGGGTAATAATTCTATATTAGCTTCTTCCAAAGACTAGCAAGACTTCCTAATTAAATTATCCCTAAATAATTAAGAGATTAAACACCCCCGGATATGACTACAAGTAGTTCAATGCTATCCCTAGGTAGAATCTATAAAATAAGGGTTAACGCCTCACCTTCTTGTTAATTATCCCAATACAAAATTATCTTTTCCAAAATTAATTTGGTAACATTAACTCACTTCATAAAAGGATAAAAGTCATTCAATACATAAGCACAATAAGATATTTAATCCACACTTTAAATATGAATATTCTATAAACAATATTTAAGTGTTGGATAAAATACTACACTCTACAAAGCAAGAAAATAAAGAAATAAACATAAATGAGTAAGAAATTCTCAATCACAAGCTTCAAATCTTTAAGACCAAAGTGTGTGCGCAAAACCCTAGCTTCCCATCTTGTTCACTCTAGTGTTTAGAAGTGAAAATATGCCAAAAGATACTTTACAAATGAGCTAAGTCGGGTATTAAATGGTTTGGGGCCAAAAAATGTAAAATTCCATTATTGCCCAGGTCTGATGACCGTTGTCTGCACCTACGGAAGAATACTTGCAGGTGTACCTCCGCAGATGCGGATAGCCCACCGCAGAAGCGAAATATCCAATTATTTCTTCCACCGCAGATGCGGTCTTCCTAGCACAGATGCGCAACAGTAGAAGTTGTATCCTAACCGCAGATACGGTTTCTTGCAAGGTCACACAACTTCGCAGATGCGGGCCTTTCTACGCGGAAGCATTTCCCTTCTGCAACCAATCTTTCGCAGATGCGGAATCATAGTGGAGTTTTGCATGTTTTTCACCTTTTTTTGCTCAATTCCACTCTAATTGAATTCAAATCACTTCATAACATCATTTACCTAAAAATATAACAATAAACACCATAAACAACCTCATATTATAGTTAAAGGTCATAAAATTTAAAGAAAAGAGACTAGAATGAGTGGTAAAATCACCACTTATCAACACTCCCAACTTAAAGCTTTTGCTTGTCCTCAAGCAAATCAAAACCAACACTTCAATGAGGCTTTACCATTTGAAACACAAGTAGTATTGCTATTATTTACAAATCACATTCTCCAATTAAAAATAACTTCAAGAAGTACAAGGGAGTTTGAAAATAATCAAGTGACAAGAATAAGCCTCATGAAAAGACTTAAAAGCACAAGTCACTACACATGCTCAACTTATCAATTTCACCAATCCATCCTAATTCATGTGCCCTCACAAGAAAGAAAGTCCCAAATAACTATATTTACAATACAACATAAGTGACAATTGACCAAGATACTCACTTTCACAAAGAATTTCAAGTGTTACAACAACTCATGTCATAAGCTTGCCCTTATTTTAGTTCATTGTCTATTCAATAACATTTTGTTAGAGGTCCCAAAAGGACATTTTAAGCTTGTAATGCAAGTTTAGGGAAGGGTCAAATAAGCATTTGGATACAAGTGATTATACCCTCCTTGAACACTACTCACATTTGTGTTTTTTGTTTGCACTTTGTATCTTTTCAAACCACATAGCCTCATTAGCATCTAGTTACAAACATAGAACCACTATAAATACCTCTCTAATTTTCTTCAAGGTTCCATATTTATACATATACATATATTTCTCTTTTTTATACATATTTTCTTTTGGATCTTGAACAATTTAATATGAACACTTTGAGGTATATATTCCTACACTCAATGTACAACCTTACCAATTTCCACTTTGACACCACCCCTCTACTTAGGCTTTTCGCCTCATTTTCAGTGTTCAAGGAGGGGCGGGTTGAAAAGAGGGAATTATTTTACAAAAGGATAAAGGTTTGTAATGAGATGGACAAAGAAAAGGTTGACGGCTCAAATAGGGTACCAGTGACAGTATTTATGCAATGGAAAGCTTGAAAGGCTAAAGAGGTTTTACAAATATCACAAAGAATGCCTAAGATCATCCCTCCAACCAAATATAACTAGCATTAGCGTTGAAAGTCCAACCGGGCAAGTTCTAGATGATAGAAGTAAATACAAATTTTATTTCTACAAATACTAACACACATGACACATGAATTAATCAAGACGGATCAATTTCCTTTTCTAAGAAGAGCATCTAGAGCAATATTATTCAAACTAGCGGGCAAAAAATCACTAAAAGAGCCAAAACTTTATCACAAAAATTATTATTCACCATGCAACTTACTTGTTTTAATTCAAAACCAAAATTTGGAGGGGGTATTCTTAATTAACATTCACATACAAGAGACTAATTTTTTTAGTACCAAATAATCCAAACGTCTTCTCCTAGCAAAACGAGACTAATTCCCTTAGGAAAGTTGTCACGCCATCTATCATAGAAAAAAGTCACCCGGTTACTTCAAAAAAAAATGTTCCTAAGAAAGAACCGTGGCATAAAGAAAACCCAAGGAAATACTACTAAGGAATTAAAAATAAAAGAACAAAACTACCAAAAGCGATACTTAAAATAAAAGTAACTAATACTAATACACCAAGCTATTAAAGAAAATACATAACGAAAGAAAGATAAAAATAGACTAATCATACCAAGCTCAGCAAGGGCACCTGATACAACAAAATAGCCCAACATGGGCACACAATATCCATAACAACAAAATAAGCCTGTCAAGGGCACACAATATCATAATATGAATACATTATACTTCTAAATCCATCACCAGCTAAAAATAGTGCAGTGTCCCTACTGCACAATATCAAAAGTAAAGAACAGTAGTTTGAGGGTCTTCCTGAGGTCTGCAGCAGACTCGCAAACTTTGGGAGAAAGGTTGATCATTGTTGTGCTGAACTCGTAGCATTATCATACTTAGTCTCATCATCATTATTATCACCACCATTACTATCACCAGCCACTGACATGAATCAATACTCATCGCTATCATATTTATCCCCCACTGGTATTTTCTTGCCTGGGTGTCCCCATTTGAAGATGGCCTGTATGCCTCTCCATATTTTGATCATAAATTTGCTCTTCTTCTTGTTCTTCTCCTTATTCTTCTCGAAGTTTGACTGGAGATCTGCATGCGATTTGGCCAAAGTGTCGTAGGTTGTCTTGAGTCTTCTAACTGATGTTGCAATCTTCTTCTAAGACTCCTTCTGACTCTTCTGCGCATCTAAGTAACTCCTTATTTCTTCCTTGGAGAAGTACATGGGCCTATGCTGGGAGGATGATGGCCCACTCATAAGCTATGACACTAACTCCCGTAGGTATGCAAGCTTAGAGTTTAGCACCCCCAAATGGTCCCTCTGGTGCAGCTGCCAATGATGAAGACTCTGGACCAGTAACAAAAGAAGTGACCTTCCATTTCCTACTTTTGACTGCACCACCCTCTCCTGTCACTCTCAGTGGGTGAAAAGGTTTATCAGTTGGTAACAATTGATCGGTGCTACGCACCTCAACCTCTGCCCGCATGCATAACTGTGTGATCAATGAAGGGAACATCAACCCTGCATTATTCTCCAGCAGATACTCCCCCAGCTCCCATAGGATATAGTAACCGACATTCACATGAATGCCATCCAGGATGCATGAAATGATCAATGCCTTGGGGTAGGAGACATTTGAGGCATTTCCACAAGGAGACACCCTATTGCAGATAATGTACAACCACATCTTTGCTTCAGCTGAGAAGCCAATTGACTTCAACCCTTTTCTCTTGTTTCACCATTTGCTCTCATGCTTGGAAGGTAGAGTTTAGAGACAAGCCATTCCCCGTTGTCGCACTGTTCTTTCTCTCGAACCAGCTCAATTGGATAGTTACAAATCCCAAGGGTTTAATTTATCTGTTCTATCCCAAACCTTACCAATTTTCTTCTGATGCTGAGTTGTAGGTTATCAAAGTCTGTGCACTTAAGATTCGCAAACCCACTCCTCATTGACTTTGCATGAAGTGGGAATGAAGCATGACCATCCGGAGGCATGGACATGAGCACAGAAATGTGGGAGCCATTCATCCAATTTCTCCTTGTAGATACCCTTTTCAAGCACTATACTTTTTAGTGACGATGTTCTCATAATATCTGCTCTGATAGTAATCTGACATGAAGCATGAGTTATCAAATGGTTCCTCAACCTCCTCCTCAATTTCATGTTGCTGTGGAGCATTTTCATTCATGTTCGAGTCTATTCTAGAACAAAGTACCTTCACAAAATCAAAATATAGTAAGTCGGGCAATAGAACCATGTTAAGCAGCTTAAAACACTGCAATTAGGCCAAAAATCCAAGTTGAACTGGCCCAGGAAGGGCCTATTGCAAAGCCACTTGAATTTGGTATTCTGCCCGCTTTTTGCATTTGTGGAAAAATCAACATGGGAGCGGTTCCGCTTCTGCGCGAGTGGTCCCTCTTCTGCAAGATCCTTACATATCTGCAATTTTTTCTCAGGTTTCTAAAAATCGCACCTGCAGAAGAATTAACGCAGGTGCGAGACCGCATCTGCCGTTGAGGTCCCGCATCTACGATGCTCGTGCAAGGGTTCAAATGTCCAGAATTTTTTACACTTTTCAATTATTAAACCTGATTTTTGCACCTAATTTATACTCAAGACTCCTAAATTAGTGTAATACATGAAACTCTAGTTCTATTGAGACCGATTTTGTGGTACTTAGCATAAAATTTTCTTTTGGACAATTTGTTGAACACTTTGCAGGAAGTTTAAAATTGCCTCTTCTTCACGCAATTTGGGTACTAAAATTTCCCTCAAATTTGTTTCATAATAAGCAATACACAGACATGCACTCCCAACCAATTTTTCATAATAAGCATGCACACAAAGACACCTACAATGTATTTGACAAAGTAAACAGAAATACAAGCCCTAAAATTCGATAGGGCTACCATTCTATTATATTTCTATTATGGACATATGTACTAGCATATATAAAAGTAAAAATCCAAGGTTTACATATAGGAAGTACCTATATGGTTGCATGAATTTCCTGGTTCCTATGTACTTCATTTTGAACATTGATTACTTCATCATCCCACATCAGGACCATGCTTCTTGACTGACCCTCTGAAGGAACTTCAATCATCTCTGTGAACCCAAAGTCATTAATCAAGGCTGCATGGTTAACCATTCTTGTTTCCAACAATGTCATCATGCAGAGCCTATGAGTATCAATCATTTTCCTAAAATTTCTCCTGAAATTTTCATTGTTCCTCACCTTATATTCCAAGTTATTAATTTATAGGATGGTTTATTGATAGACTAACTTATGGATTTTCCCTCTCTCCTTTCTCCCTTACCCCTCCCCCCACCCAGAAGGACAATGTTTCTTCTCATCGAAGGTACTAGGAACATCGCTTTATTTCACTGTTGGATCGTGTGGTGAATAGATATTTACCGAGTACTTGTATAGGGCTAACGCAGAGCTGAGCACATGCCTCTTTGCGTGCTTTTCCGTGAAGAGAATTTTTTTATTCCGTCCAGGTTTGAGATTTGTAGGACTTGACCTAAGTTTTGGTTTAGAGAGACATCATCCTCCTCAATTTTTACTTCTATAGGATCGGGTATTGGGTCTGCCTAGTGATATTGCGAGGAAACTGGAGGGAGTACCGATGAGTTTGAAATCTCTTGTTCCCCTGGTTGATGTCCCAATGAAGAAGGATGTGATTGAGATGGGTGTACATCTTCGTGGAGAATAAAGAAAGGTCCAAGGGAGCATTGTGAGTGTTTATGAGATTGAACTGGGGTGGCATGCTCCATTGCTCTCTCATTACCTGAGCCATTTGAGGGTTTAATGATGGGGCCATTGTATGAATGATGTTGTTTAGCCAAATTTGATTTAGATAATTGTTCATGGCTAACCTCATTCCTTCCATTATTAGTTGTGCTAGATATTGAGTGTTGTGGAGGATTACTATTACCTCTTGACCGTTGATTAGGACCGTGAAGGATATTGCATGGCCCATGAGACCTAGATCCATCAAACTGATAGGATGATAGTCTTGCATTTAAGGGGGTTTGGGCATACATTATCTGAGGGTGTTCCTTGAGGGTGAAGGGGTGGAATGTTTTCCCTACTATGTTGGCTTAGAATTTGAATTAAATGGTTCCTCCTTCGTAGGGATGATCGAATCCTTGGAATTTTGGATAGGATAAAGATTATTTAATGAACTAAGAGTAGCCATGTAGATGGTGTTAATGGAGGAGAGGGGTAGATTGGTGGAAGAATTATTGATTGGGCATTCCAGTTTTGTGTCTTTTAATTTCTCAATGTCTTGATATATATGACTATTGATTGCTTATTTTTAGTTTTCTAAGGGTGTGGCCATTTGGTTTTCCTTTTCTTCTTCCATTTCCATTTGGCCAACATGCGGTGGGATGGTAAAAAATCTTAAGGAAGTATTTTGTTGAGAACCTTCGGATAACACTAGATTTTGGAAAGATTTTTTGCTTTAAGGGGGAAGGGGTTTAGGGTAGTAGAGGTATGATTATAAGGAGGGTTAATAGTGTCCATTAAGGTACTATTTTGCATGACGTTGTTTGTATCTAAAATATTAGAATCATTTGATGCCACGTTGGAGTCACTCATACAAGTGTCATTTTCTCCAAAGGCCAAGTTATCACTTAATTGAATAAATTTATTATTACAAAGAAAATTAGTATTAGCTATAGTGGTTTTTGGTGAAATCGTTTGATTATTGTCTAAGAAGTGGTTTTGGGCTAGACTGTTGATTTGATCTTTAGTAATAATTAGTTGAGTATTAGCTTTTGAGGGCAAATTAAAAGTGGGATGATCTTTAGATTTATATTGAAGCATTTGAGTATAACTTACCTTTATTAACATTGAACAATTTAACCAATATACTTGGACCATTACTGCCTTTTGCTTGGGTGTTGATAGGTTGAGATGAAATATTTCTACCTTGATTTCTTCTCTTATTAAATGAAACAGCTATCCATTCTGCTTCAGTATCTCCCTTTGTATCTGTATGTTGATGTCCTTGTCATGCATGGTGAGGATCATTACTTTGTTCTTGATATGGTTGCATTGTCTCATTCAATGACCAAATCGACCATAATTTTTGCAAAGGAAATCCTACCCTTCACAATGAATGTATTACTTGTGGTGTCCAATAAATAGGTAGGGTTGGACTGGGGTTTCTAAAGGAATTTCAACACAAATTCTTTTATATCGATCTCTTAAGGTTGTTGATGTGCATATGTCTATTTTCAGTAGGCGTCCTATTGCATTTCCAATTTTTTTAGGATTTTACCATCATAAAATTTCATTGGCGATTGACGGAGCCTAATCCATACGACGAAGGTAGTTAATTTTTTATTTTTTAGCCACAAAGTTTGGCTTCAATCTGGAGATGGACAGAAAATGGCCATTTATGAACCATGAACCTTGATGGATAGCCTTGTCCATGTTTTCCTTATTTTTGAATTGCACAAACTCCTTTACTTCTATTGAGTTTGTTGTGTAATCCATATCTTCATGTTCTATTGTAGAAGCAAACTTTATTGAATTTGACTCCAACAATTTATCTTTAAAAGATGGAAACTTTTCCAAATCATTTTGCAACGAGTTGTGATGAATTATGTAGGTGGTTTTGAAGGGATAATATTTTTATTTTCAAAGGGTTGGGGTTCATCTTAGAGAGAAAATCTAAGGGAGATAATTGAATTGAAGAATTCTTGGGGGTGGGCCAAAACATACTTCATTAATAAGTCCTTCAAACTCGATTCTGAAGGCACAAATACTGACCCCACCTCCTTGTCACCCCCTCACCTCCAAAAACAAAAAAGGAAAACCCCAAAACCCTTTTTTCTCTATTTCCAAAGGAAAAAATCAGAAACGTTGAGTCTCACGCGCGCGCACACACTTCTCTCTCCGCCGAACTCCCAAACTCTCCAGTTTTCCATACAGTACAGAGTCATTTCACGAACACCCTTTATTTTCTTTTATTTTTTTCTCTCTTTATTTTCTTGTGTGAAATGTGAATACCAACAAAATATATGTGATATCATCTTTTACACTTATTTAGCCAAACAAACAGTCCAAGCTCTTGGAAAACTCACCTCCCTCTTTTACCCACACTTGTTTCCTTTTACCCTCTTCTCCTCCTCCGAGAACCAAACAAATATTCAATCAAATTCAAGAACCCTTTTTTTCTCCTTTACACTTACATACAAAAAGAAGAAGAACAACACCAGCATATCCATATGCATTCATGAGTTGGGTCTGCAGAAGAGACCATTCAGCTACTGGTGGGGTGGTGGCGGTGGAGCAAAATCTTTATTATAATGGGTTGTTGTTTATCTCAGTTAGCAGCCAAATTTGCCTTCTTTCCTCCATCACCAGCTACATATCAAGTGAAAAAGAGAGACGATGGAAGGCTAGTTGCTGTTTCAACAACATCAAATATGCCCATTGATGACCCTTCACTTGATGTTCTTCTTGTTGATACCAAAAGAGGCAACAAGATTGTTGCTTTTTACTTTAAAAACCCATATGCTAAGCTCACTATTCTCTACTCTCATGGCAATGCTGCTGATCTGGGCCAGCTCTATGACTTGTTTCTTCAGCTTAAAGCTAATCTCAGAGTCAACCTTATGGGGTCTGCTTACTTTTTTTTTTCTTTTCTACTGTTTCCTCTCTTGAGTGTTTTAAGCTTGATTTGTAAAAAATCTGGTAAATCTTTAATTTTTAAATAATTTTTATTTTCTTTGTTTTTTGGGGCTAGATTGTGAGATATGGGTCTTTGTCTCCTCACCCTTTTTGTTATGTTCCTAGTATTTCTCTCTCATGGGGTTTGGTAAAGGTCACTTTTTCCATCCATTTTCTGTACTTGAAAAAAAGAAAAGCTTTTTGTCTAATTTAAAGTTTTATTAATTTATACTACACTTCGATCTCTCCATTGTCTGTTACTTCCATGTTTGGTCTCATGTTTTTCAGTGAAAATTTCATTGTTAAATAAACCTTTGAATTTCTTTTCTCCTCATCAGTGCCTTTTGATCTGTTAAATTTTGACAGTAAGTTATCATCTTTTTTAACTGAGTATTGGAAAAGCAAAAGCAAGAGCCGTGTGAATTCTCATTGTTGTCACAAATCACTAGTCCCTTTCCAACAGTTACATTTTTTTTCTTTTCTTTGTCATTATATGTAGTGTGATAGATTTTCACCCACAGAATGAGATGTAAAAGTAAAATGAGGGCTTTAGTGGTGTGTCTGGATAGAGACATGGGTCCCTATTACTTTGTAGAGGGAATAAAAGCATTGCTTTTTTGTACTGAGACTTGCCTTTGATCTTGCTCTTTCATGTGTTTTTTTTTTCAAATATATACATACAGTGTCCTCTTCGAGAGTTTGACACACGTCACACTGTTGCCTTTCAAGTATGCAACCAGAAGTGCCTTTTTGTTTTTGAAAAAATTGAGTTGTTTGGCCAAGTTTTTGGAAGAAAAAAAAAATATATTTTCGAGCAGAAGCAAAAACAATTTTGGAGAAGGAGACAAAAGTAGCTGCACTTTTTTTTAGAATCACTTTTGAGAAAAATACACTTAGAAGCGGTCTTTTAAAACTTGGCCAAAGTAAAAAACACTTTTGAAAAAAAAGCACTTCTGGCTACACGTATTAATGTATAACGTGTGTGCCACACTAAGCTAAGAGAAATCAATTCACATCTTTGATTTTAACCAGAATGCTTTTGGTTAGTTGTATATTTGATCATTTTAACTTGAATTTCCAATATGTTCGATGCCCAACTCATGTGTTATTGCACATTCTCATGTTGCTATAGGCTATTATACTTTGTTGTGCTGTTCTCTACTCTTAAAAAAAATTATCCTTCTAAATTTTCACTTTTTGTAATCCATCTCAATTACTATGCAGATATGACTATTCTGGCTATGGAGCATCTTCAGGGAAGGTATGTCATTCGATTTATTTAGTATGAATTTAAGGATGTGAGTGCGGATTTTGGTTTTTGCTGGCAAGTTACTTCTTCTCAATGTCCTTTTTTGCATGATGTAGCCAAGCGAATTTGATACATACGCGGACATAGAAGCAGTGTATGAGTGCCTTCAAACAGAGTATGGAATTAGCCAGGAAGATTTAATTCTCTATGGGCAATCTGTCGGAAGTGGCCCAACATTACACTTGGCAGCTAAATTACCTCGGTTGAGAGGTGTCGTTCTGCACAGTGGCATTCTTTCAGGCCTTCGTGTGCTCTGCCATGCCAACTTCACTTTTTGCTTTGACATTTACAAGGTAACTAACACCCTTCAAGGAAATAAAAATTAACTTGTTGAGTTCTTTTTCCTTTTTTGACAAGTATTATTCATTTGAATTTGTCGTCTTTGAATGATAATTAAATCCTGGAGTTGGAGCATGTTGGAGTAGGAATGCTAATAGAGATAGCTTTAGCTTTAGTTTGAAAGAATAAATTATAGAAGCTCCTTTGCCTCAAGATACCCGGATTACTTTCTGTGACGGTAAGTTAAGTGGTTGTCCTGTGCTGGTACTTCATGGTTATGAGTAACTCATGTTTTTTCAATAAAGTCAACCGAATAACTTTAAAATGTCGACCTATGAAGAAGGAAAGATATTTGCTTTCCCATGGTTTTTAGATCATTCCCTTCCCCAGACACCCACGAAGTGGGTATTGAACTGGGTCGGCCCTTGCATTCAAAGTTTTGAGCTGATTCTGCTGCACTTCATGAAACTTGTAATGATTTTGAAATGTTTGCAAATTTTTTTTTTTTTGGCCAAGTGGCCCGACTAATTTATTAGGGGAACAACTTGAATACCTTATATATTTATTTCTGATATGTTCGTTGGGGCTATATAAGATCTAACAGCTATGTTCATGTGCAGAATTTAAACAAGATTCAGAGGGTGAAAAGCCCTGTGCTTGTTATACATGTAAGTTGTTTTTCTCTCTTTTTTTTTTTTTTTTTTTTTTTTTGCATTGCCATTTACATTCAAATTTCTTATGCAATGTTGACATTTTAGGTGATGAGGGTAAGATTAAATTTAACTTATATAGAGAAGAGAACAAATGAATATCGACTTTTATTTCTTTTCACCTAAAGAGTCCTATCTGCCATGAAGGCAATTAGAGATATAAGAACAACTTCTTTTTCTCTTTTAAGCTCTGTTTTCTTGATTCATGATCTCCATATGTTAAACCTTTTGGGATGAAATCTTTTGGATCATTATCGTTGCTATATGATAAGGTTCTGTCTCTGTATAACATGTAATGCTGTTTAAATATAACTTTAGAAGGATTGACTTTGGAAAGGAAATTTTGTTTTGTTTCATCATCAGGTGGATCTTTTGGGTATGGAAACTTAAATTCTCATTTAAATGTTCAACTCATAACAGGCCTTCTATTTTTTGGTTGGTGGGGATAGAAGAGTCGGGGGACATAAGAATAATAATAAACCACTTTGTTAAAGTACATTGTCTGATCTTATACACTGTCACTAACCCAAGCTTGTTTGACATTAAGATGCTTACTTCACCCAACTTGCAATGTTCTTTTGATTGCTAAGGAAGTCTTAGTATTCATATGCATAATATCTTATAGTTATGATAATAATAGTTGAATCAGTGGAGTTAAACTAACTAAATTCAATGTTTGATGATTGAAATTTTTTAGTATTGATATTAATTTGTCCGACCAGATTTGATGTCACCAACTGTTAATACTTTACATCAAAGTCTCTGGTTAGCTGGCCAAAGCTTCCATTTGCATCCCTCTAGCATTTTGTGGCAAGAACTTCTAGGCTATGTTTATTTATAATTATAAATTTAGTATACATCTTTCTTTCACTTGCAAACAGATGTGCGTTTTCTTTGAGGAGGCTCTCTAATCGCTTCTGTGTTTTACAGTCTAGTTTCATGTCTCTTCAGTATTCTTGATTCATAAAACGAACTCCTAAAACCCCAGTTGCTGAACCTCGGGGCTTAAGACAACCTAGTTCCTCTTCTCTTATTGTTCTTTGCTTATTTATGGTTCCCTCTGAATTTTGATTAAGAGTTAAGATCAACGGAGCAATAAGCACGCAAGGGTTTGACCGACTGGTCAATGTAGTGGTAAAACCTTATTTCTCGGTACCTGTGCTGGTGGGACACCACCTTTATTGCAAAAAATCAAAAAGATCGGCAGAGCAATAAGTCATGCTTTATCTAGTTGGCCATTTGAAAAGAAAGATTGTGAGTTAAGAAGCACTCTTGGGTTCAGAGTATCATGTAGAGGTTGCATGATACTAAATTGGAAAGAGCATGTGGATCATCAAAAGATCTATTTCTTGTTATTAGATCACATTTATTTGGACTTATATTGCACTAACAGTGCTTCTACGGAGCTGTGCGTTTTGCAGCTTCATCTAGTTGTGTGTCTGAAAAGTGTGGTATTTGATAGGTTGTTTCTGACACTTGATTTTTCGGATGCTTGATATTCATTTACCTGGAAAATTAAAAGCTGATAGGTCTAGAGTTTCCGATAGGATCTATGGAGTCTTTTGCCCGAATTGTTTGCATCTTCTCTATGATTTTGTGCATGCCATGTGGTAAAGTTTGTGCACTTTCAAGTATTCTTTGCTGTTACAATATAGTATTTGTATTAGCACAAAAGATTTAACTCAATCTTCTAGTGAAATAGCACTTGAATGGCATGAAAGATGAAGATGTAACTCATAGAACTAACATAAAGCTAAAATAGGATGATTAAAATGGAGGGAGACAAAAGTGTTTTGTGATGGAAATGTGCCTGATAAAATAAAAGCCAAGTTGCGCACAACTCTCATGACCGACAAGGATGAGTGGGCGTCAACTGATGATTACAATATGTTGAATTCGTCTGATGCAACATCACTGTTCAGCATTTGGGAACCTTTTTCTGGAGATTAGCGCATCTACAACTGTTTCCCATACATTCCACCCTTTTAGTTTATAAAAATGAGCACGGCCCAAATTGCTAAGAGCCAGGTTGATTGCCGGAATATCTATTCAAAAATTGTTGGCTTTTGATATTTTTAGTCAATGAAGATGTAGACAATGTGTTGATATAGATGGAACCTATCAAAAAGATCTCTCAAGTCTCAACAGAAAAGATAACACCATGTCGTAGGTTTATTGTAAGCACGTTTTGTGCATGCTTAAAACAACATGCCAAAACGCTTATCAACCCATGTTGGGTTGTACATGTTGTTTGTTTAAAATAGGTCACAGTATTGTATGTGTTGTTTGTTTAAAATAGTTGATAGTTTAAATCCTCATCTACAATCGCCTTTTAATTTTTGATGACCTAAAAAAGCCTAATGGGATCCCACAAGTGGGGTCGGATGAGGGTAATGTGTATGTGGATGTCATGAAGCTAAACTCAAATCTTCGTGATGGCGCCTATCAATAGTACTAGGCCAGTCGACTTCCACAATACCATGATAATTCATTGAAAGACGTGCCAACAGACATCATGTTTAGTAGAATTTCGTAAAAGAGAACAAGATTTGAACTCAAATACAGAAATGCAGAAAATAAAGCCCCAAACATTGGGGTGTCACTGAATCATGACACTAACATAGTCTTGGAAAAATCCAAAATATAACTACAGGGAAGATAGAGAAGAAGAAAGCAGGGTTGCGGTCGCCAGGCAAGCTATCTGACTATCTACGATGGTCAGCAGCAGTAATAATCAGCAGTAATAATCAGCAACCGCTACCATGGCCATAAGTTTCATAGGGTAACGTGAGTACTTCAACTTAGTAAGTAACAAGTCCAAACTATGGACTAATAGGTAGTGACGAACTTAACCTCAATAGGTAAACAGAAGTAAACTGTACCGAAAAGCATGCATGCTTTCAATTCTAGTATTTAGCTCAAGCATTAAAGTAAATACAACTCTGGACAATGTGAGATATATAGTTCAGTCAACCTCTACGTGCCATTACTAGAATGTATGAATGCACCATGTACTTCCACTTTCAAGTGCTCAACCACTTGGCAATGTATATGGCCATCCGACCTAGGAAGATCCATCTCGGAATATATACACTTAGTACCGAGGAATGCCATTCCAACCCTGTAGAGAAGATCCATCTCCAGGTATCAATGCTTTAGACAACATCCATGCCTAGGGAAGATCCATCCCTTAGTAATATTATTCACGCCCACCGTGGGTGTGCAGACTCTGGAGGGGCTCCTAAGGCGTAAGTGCTATCGTAATCAATATAACTGCTGTGCCATGCAATCCGACCCCATAAATGTCACTGATAATCAGGCCCCCGGCCTTACTCAGTCATTAACATCTCTAATCTCACCACGGGTTCATGAAGACAACTCGGAACAATGATACGATGAATCAATAATTAACCGAGATTGAGATATGAAATAGAAATGCGTAATCATGACCGAGTATGGAATATAAAGCAAAAACTAGTGAGATGACAACAAGAAACGACTGCTAAAGGTCCAAACAATATCGGCTCAAAGCCTAAACATGATATCTAGCATGATTTATAGCTCAACTATGTTATCACATGATGAAAACATGGATACCAGCAGGATAACGTCACTAAACAATGCCATGGAATCACCCATGCCACAATTCTCACGGTGCACGCTGCCACGCTCGTTACTTGTCATGTGCATCGCCTCAATACTAATCACATAACACATAGCTCGGGGTTTCAAATGCACAGAACGATATTTTGAAGTGTTATTTACCTCAAACCAAGCTAAAATCCTACTCTGCGATGCCTTTGCCTCTCAAATCGGCTTCCAGACGTCCCGAATCTAGCCAAAAGTAATACAACACAATCAATATATGCCAAAAGAACCAATTCCACAAGAAAACTACTAAATTGGGCTCCAATCCCGAAATTAGCTCAAACCTAGCTCCCGGGCCCATGTCTTGGAATCCGACAAAAGTCACAAAACAAGAAAGAACATTCGCTCACGATTTCACCCATACCGAATTCATCAAAATCCAACATCAAATGACCATTCAAAACCCCAAAACACATTCTGAAGGCGCTCCCAAGTCCCAAATCACCTAACGGAGCTAATGGAACCATCTATATTCAAATCCGAGATTGTTTACACATAAGTAACATCCGGTCAACTTTCCCAACTCAAGCTTTCACATAAGAGTTTTTTTTTTAAAGATCAAGACATCAGAATCTTAATACACATTTGAATATATTAAGATGTGTGTTAAGATCTAAATAGAAATAATTAAAACTATTTGATTTTTAACATCTGAATATATAAAATATATCTTTATTTGAAAATTAATAAACATAAAATTCAAATAAAATACTTACTAATCTAATATTCTATCAATAAAATAGATTGTATTTTAAAATATGATAGTTGGTGGTGATGGCTAACAGGTGACGCAGTGGTTGGTGGTAGTTCTAGTTGATGATGATGATTCATGCTAGTAGCTAGTATATTGGTATTGGTAGCGATAATGAGTGAGGATGGTGGTGGTGGTTGGTGATAGTTAATAATGGCGGGTGGTGGTAGTTGAGTTGGATGAGTGGTGATTGTAGATGAGAATGATATATGGTGGTCGGAGTGGTAGGAATAGTGGGTGATGATGGCTGATAATGGTGGCGGCTATGATTGAGGATGATGGTGGCGTGGTAGTGGTGGAGGTGGTTGTGGTGATGGTTGAGTATGACGGTGGTGGCATGATGATAGTTGATAATGGTAGGCGGTGGTGGCATTCAATAATGAATATGCGATAGCGTTTTAATTGAATTAAGTCTCTGTTATAGATCTTAATTATACATACGTATTTAGACCCATCAAGTGTTTATGAAGTAAAAAAAAGTCAAACACACTTAATGATTAAAATTTGAATAATTAAGATTTAGACTTTAAAAACAAATGCACTTAATATCTGAGACCTGAATGATTAAGATTTAGACCTCCATTAAGTGCAACCAAATGAGGCCTAAGTGTCTCAAATCCTCTCCGAAATCACTCCCGACCCGAACCAACTGACCCGACATATCATAATATAGCTGAAGAACATCACAAAAAGAAGTAGAAATGGGGAAATGGGGCTACAACACTTGAAACGACCGGTCGGATCGTTATAGCAGACCTTACCTCTACTTTATGAAGGTAGAGAGGTTGTTTCCGGTAGACCTTCGGCTCAAAACAATGAAAATTTCTGATGTCCTATGGAATAAATTTTCCTACACTTGTGCTTTATGGGTCAGCCAGAAAATGGAGGAAAGGAAACAAGGCAACTATACTTAAGGTCTTTCTCTGTTTTATTGGTGCAGCATCTTGATGGGTTCCTACTACTGTTTTACAGGGCACTGAGGATGATGTTGTAAACTGGCTACATGGTAATGGACTTTGGAAAATGGCTAGCGATCCATATGAACCCTTATGGATCAAAGGGGGAGGCCACTGCAACTTGGAACTCTACCCAGATTACATCCGCCACCTTTGCAGGTTTATTCAAGAAATGGAGTGCATGACCACTCAAATCAGGCTTAAAAAGATCAGACAAACTCTACGCCTACCGAAGAGATCAGATACAACCATTTCTACCAACTGCTGTTGTCAAGTTAAATGCAGACTACCTAATTATCTAAGTTGCTCAAAACTGAGCTGCACAAAATGTTGTCTTTGGCCCAAATGGCAACTTAAATGCTTGTCATGTTGTAAACCTGGCTGCCTCAAATGTTCCTGCACGTTGCCAAAGTGTTCATGCGCGTGCCCAGAATGTTCATGTGGATGCCCAAAGTGTTCGTGCACGTGCCCTAAATGCTCGTGCACATGTCCAAAATGCTGTTGTTGGAGTGTAAAATGTTCGTGTTGGTAATTGTTTTGGGGCGGGGTATACGTATTGGTTCAGGTGAAAGAGAATAGTTTTGTATAGTTTGCACAAGTTGTGGATGAACCTCCAAGATGTGCAGTAGTCTAGACAGTTAGACATGAAGTGGTTATTTAGAAATTTATTTAAACCTAATAGAGTTTTATTCTTATCATTTCATCGACACTGTTAAGTTATTGTATCTCCTCTTTTAGTCCTACTCATTTCAATGAAGAGCCTAGTTCCTCTTGATTGCTGAATTTACATATTTCACCGAAGAATCTGATGCACTCACTATATATAAGTCAGATATCATGTTGAGATACAGCCTTAAGTACTTTATTTTTTGTGTTTGTTTCAATGGACAAAGAATAAAGTCCTTATAAGCGGAACGGCAGTCTAACTCCCAAAATACAAGGGAGCCAACGTTGTTCTGTCTGTCAAACTCCACATACCAGAATATAGCGTGTCTGTGGATGCAATCTGTCTGTTTTTGGTGATTGTTCAATCTCAGTAGAAGAACCGCAAATTAATGTGCTCTTGATTAAATGGGTGATTGCAGTGCCGTTTTGATTATATCTTCCTCAACAAATCCAGTTGCAATGTCCTTTGGTAACAATTTGTTGCATTGCTTGTTTGGCCCATTTGCTTAGAGAAAATTTTCCAGATTTATGTAGTGGTGAAATAGATGAAGCTTTGTGAATTGTGATGATCCAAAACTGTAGGACTGTTACTGACACCTAATGGGCTGCCCCCCAAGCGAAGGGTTATTGTTGGATAGTCAACTTGTCCAATTACAACTCAACTGGACAAGTTGAGTATCCAATAAATGTGCATGACCATTAACTCAACTAGTAAGATTGGAAAACTAAAATTGGGAGTTTGACACAGTTA
This sequence comes from Nicotiana noctiflora, assembly GCA_032618575.1. Lineage (NCBI taxonomy): Eukaryota > Viridiplantae > Streptophyta > Magnoliopsida > Solanales > Solanaceae > Nicotiana > Nicotiana noctiflora. Next base: position 47,953 of record JASVEL010004639.1, read on the forward strand.
TCCACACAAATAAAATTATTTATCCTTATTTACTTAGTTGTTTTTTTACTTATAAGCTAATTATATTTCTTACCGATAGTAGTTTTGTGGGGAATTTTTTCTTTATTCTTCAATTCTTTTTTATTTCTATGCTTTTTTTTTTCTTTTCTGTTTTCCTGATTTTTTTTTTCCTTCATAATCTAATTTAATTTCCTGTTTTCACTATTTCTTATTATTCTTTTTTTATAACTAAACGGCCCAGATCGGTGCTTCCTGAACGGGTAGGCAAGGGAGATCGTGGCCCTAAGATCAATTCGAAATGAACGGCCACGATTGAGGACGAGTTGGACTGGACCGGAGATGACTCGATTGGGCCTGGTTTTGGACTAGGTTTTGGCCCAAATCTGATTTTCTTATTTCCTAAAACTAAACTCTATGTTGCATTATATATATATATATATATATATATATATATATATATATATATATATATATATATATATATATATATATATATATATATATATATATATATATATATATATATATATATTCAATTTTGTCCCTCATGCTGGGTAAAAGCTTAAAGCAAACTAAAGTTACTTGTAATAAGTATACTATTATACCGTTACAGTATATTGCACATGATCATATTATACTATTACAATATATTATATACTATAATAATATACTGTTGCAATATAGCTATATACTCCCACAACATATTGTAGCTGTTTTTTTTTTTCGATTTTCAACTGAAAAATTCTATCTCAATCACCTCAAAATGCTATCAAATTTCAGTATGAGCTTCCAGAAGGTACTTTAAGCAATATTTAATAACACCCATTTTGAATCAAATAAGAAATCTTCGTAACAAAAATTTTAAATTCAAGAGCCAAGGCAAGAGCAAGAGCTAGAGCTAGGATAAGAACAAACAAGATAAAATGGAGCAGAATTGAAACTAGTTAGAGGTTAACTTCTCAGATAATCAGATCAAATTTCTTTTTGAAGAAGGATATAAGGAAAATGGAAGAGTTTGTCAAAGTCTTCCTCACAGAGGCGAACTTTTATCCAAGTCATTGACATATGTGTGTGTCAAAAGGAAGAGACTGTGTGCAAGAACTAGCTGGGGTTGTTGTGTTCCTTCTTCCGCATTCACGGCTACCTTTTTTTGTTGCTATTTCTTGATTTTTTTAGTTTCACTGTACTTGTGGAAGAGTTTATACAAAAATCGAGTAAATAGTTTGGGACGCATGGGCAAGAGTAGTAAATAGGTTGGGCTTGGATATTAAAAGGTAAATAGTTTGGAATTGATGGGTATAAAGTGAGATTTTCTCACTAAAATTAGCTCATGGAGCATACTCAAGAGTTCATACCCCATGTTTCCTCTAGAGCGCATTCGAAAAGATACCTAGGAATTGGATATGGGTGCAATTATACAGTTTGACATATTTGTCTGGCCAAGTAATTACTTAGTTAGCATGGAATTGTGTGTAATTGAAGAGGTGTAATTACACTCTCCAATTGGTGATAATTATATTGTATAATTACAACGCTACTTTTTAATTTCTTTATAACTTTTTATTTTGATTATTTAATTTTATTTTTATTTTTACTGTTTTACTTTTTTAAAATTTTAAAAATATATTTTCTTTGTATATTATTTATCTTTTATTTCTCTATCTTTAGATCTCGTGATTCCATGAAATTGCTCATATATTTTATTTATTCTTTATTTTATTTTCTTCATTTTGCATAACTGTGTTATTATTCTAGTTTTTGAAACTACACATCTTAATATTAGAAATAGTGAATCATTAACAAACATGGCATATAATGAGTGATGTTGTTAAAGTAGAATTTGATTGTTGAATGAGGTTATAAACTTTATATTTCCTATTCTTAAGTTGTATTGGAAATTACTTTTATTATGTTGAAATTCGACGTATGTTAAAGTGCTTTTTTGTGGGATTTTGAAATTGTATTATATTTATGGTTCCAATTTACGTATTTTAGTAGTATTGACTTGTTATTTCATGTTGTATATTATTTTATTTTTTAGTTAGAATTGATATATTAGTTTTGTCAAATATTTGCATAATGTTATGATATTATATTTACAGATATTAATTGATTTTATCGAACTTGCATTCCATGATGTTGTAACTAAATATATGTTTTTCATAAAAAATGTAAATTATTTTTACAATATTTGTTATAAATATATTATTACCAATTAGTGCATATTCAAGAAAAAATATGTATCTTAAACACCAAATCTAAATAATTTATATTTATAAAAAATGTTTATGTGCATATATTTATTATATTAACTTTTAAGTTTTGATAAGTACTTTATTTAAAACTTAACTTAATTGTCTAATTATATTTGTGCAACTAAACACCATGCTTGTAATTATACTGTAATTACGTTATGATAAATAAACAGGTCGTCTAATTGCTAGGATGTGCAATCCCTTGTCACGATCCCAACCCGGTCATGATGGCGCCCAATATATTGCTAGGTAAGCCCGACCATTCTCAATGATTAACCCAATTGATAGCTAGAGATAATTAAAATAGTGAATCACCAAGACTATTTTAAGTCAAGATAAAAAAATAAAGTCGCTAAGTTTAATAAAATACCAAATACAGCCCAACCATGGACCATGTGTCACGTACATGAGCCTCTAAATATAGAATGATATCCTACTACAAAGTCTGTCTAACATCCGATAACAAGGAAAAAAAAGATAGAGATGGAGGGGAGAAATCTAAAGCTTCGGACGCAGTGCAGCTACCTCGATGCTCCCGAAGAACTAACTCTGCTCGTCCAAGACTGGATCTACTCTACCTGAGAAGAACCTGGATTTGCACGAAAGGTGCAGAGGGTAAAGTGAGTACTTCGACTTAGTGAGTAATAAACATAAATACAGTCTGAAAGTAAGAAAATGCAGTAAATGCACAAGGTAACTTATATCTAACAGTTTGGATCAGTATTAGTGTAAATATGTAAAATAATAATACAATTAAGGTAGTAGTGCATGATAAGATGCAACACATATACCGGTACACTCTATTACTCGCTGCGGTGTGTACAGATTTCGAAGGGGCTCCTACAGCCCAAGCGCAATATTAGCCATCTCGTGGCATCAAACAAGCTCTTCGCCTCTATATAAATATATCATTACTGCGCCTTGCATCCCGATCCATATCAAGAAGAATCATCCTCACTATCATGTCCTCGACCCATCTCAGTCAAATAAGTTCACAGCCACTCATGCATGACATACTAAAGGGATCTCAGCCCTCATATCATTTTCATCTAATATTCATGATTAAAAATACAGTTTTTATTTTATTTCAATAGTTGAAAGCATGACTGAGAGTATAATTTATGCAAATAAGTGAGGAAAACCAAAGAAAATCCCCTAAGGATTCTATAGGTCGGCACAAGGCCCCAAACATGGCAATAAGGCCAATTTACAGTAATAAGATATGACACTCAATCGCTAATATAGTGAAAATAATATTCTTGATGGAATAAGTCACAATCCTTATCAGTAAACGACCCCGCACTCGTCATAGAATGTGTGTCATGCCTCAATATAGCGTTACGATGTGAAAGTCTGGGGTTTCAAACCCTCAAAGCAGCATTTATATTCATTACTCACCTCAAGCCGACCACAAGTCTAGCTCGCTATGCCTTTCCCTCGCAAATCAACCTCCTCATGCATAGAATCTGGCCAAAACCATAAGGAATACATCACAATAGATTAAGGGAACATAACCCAATCGAAAAGACGCGAAAAATATCGAAAATCACAAAGTTGGCAAAACCCGAGCCCCGGGCTCACTTCCCTAAAAATTATGAAATTCACATCACCGAATTCCTCGTCTCGCCACGAGTCCATATATATAAGATTTACCAAAATCGGAGTTCAAATGCCCTTTGAAAATCCAAATTTTTATTTCAAAAACCAAGCCCCAGTTTTTCCAATTTTTACCCAATTTTCCAAGAATTAAGTGTTGATTCTTCAATAAATTAGCGTTTCTAGGTCACGAGACTTACCTCCAATAAATTATCAGTCAAAACTCCCGAAAATTCTCGCCCAAAGCTCTCTAAGTCGCTAAAAAATGGTGGAAACTACCTTTTACTCGCGGATAAAATATAACATTTAAAACCTTTCTGACCATAGTGACTTCCGCTTCTACAGTCCCACTTCCGCCTATGTGGGACCTCTTATGCGGTCAAAAATCCGCTTATGCAGACTTCACTTAAAAACCAAATCTTCGCCTATGCGACTTAAACTCTGCTTCTACGATTATTTTGAAACCGCTTTTGCGGTAAATTATCCGCTCCTGCGGACCCGCTGAAGCGACCATCTTCCACTTATGCGAAATTACCCTAGCCTATGCTTGACCACTTCCATGACCCGTTACCCGCTTCTATGGTCCATTTTTGCAGAAGCGGAAATACCATAAGACAAGAACAATAGACCTGAAGAAAACTTCAAAAACTCTCGTTTAATCACTCGAATTCACCCCGAGGCCCTCGGGACCTCAACAAAAAATACCAACACAACCTAAAACCTTATTCAAACTTGTTCCAAACCTTGAAACACATCAAACAATGCTAAAACCATCAAATCACCTCGGATTCAAGCGTAAGTTTCTTAAAAACTTCCGAATTATGCATTCGATCAAAAACCCGACCAAAACACCTCCGAATAACCTAAAGTTTTGCACACATATCCAAAATCACCTGACGGGGCTACTAAAACTCTCAGAATTCTATTCTGAGCCTCGGATCAAAATCCCACCTATCAATCGGAATTCGACAAAATACTAACTTTGCCAATTAAAGCCTAATTCTACACCGGACATCCAAACTCAATTCCGATCACAACCCTAAGTCAAAAATCATCCTCCGAAGCTAACCGAATTACCAGAATTCATATCCGAGCCCTCTAACTATATATTCAACTCCCGACTGACTTCAAAAATAAGATTTCCTTCAAGAGACTAAGTGTCTTATTTCCATCTAAAACCAATCCAATTCGACTCAATCATCTCAAATATCGATAACGACTCATAGAGAAACACAATATGGGGGAAATGGGGCAGTGATTCATGTGACGATGGGCCGGGTCATCACATCATCTCCAACTAAAACAAACGTTCGTCCTCGAGCGGGTCAAGAAACATACCTGGAGCCTTAAACAAGTGAGGATATCTGCCCCGCATCTCCCACTCGGTCTCCCAAGTAACCTCCTCCACAGGCTGACCTCTCTACTATACCTTCACTGAAGCTATATCCTTCGACCGCAACTTCTAAACCCAACGACCTAAAATAGCCACTGGCTCCACATTAAATGTCAAATCATCATCCGACTAAACCGTGCTGAAGTCTAAAACATGAGACGGATCCCTAACATACTTCCATAGCATAAATACATGAAATACCGGATGCACGCTATACAAGCTGGGTGGCAAAGCAAGCTCATAAGCCACCTCCCCAATCCTCTTAAGTACTTCAAAAGGCCCAATGAACCTCAGACTCAGCTTCCTTTTCTTTCCAAACAGCATGACGCCCTTCATAGGCGAAGCCTTCAACAAGATCTTCTCACCCACCATATAAGATACATCTCAAACCTTCTGGTCCGCAAAACTCTTCTATCACAACTAAACTATACGAAGTCTCTCCATGATAACTTTCACCTTATCTAAGGCATCTTGGACCAACTCTATCCCCATTAGCCTAGCCTCATCGGGCTCAAACCAACCAATCAGAGATCTACACCGTCTCCCATATAAGACCTTATATGGTTCCATTTGAATGCTGGACTGATAGATATTGTTGTAAGCAAACTTTGCAAGTGTCAAGAACTCAGCCCAAGAACCTCTGAAATCAATAACATAGGCAAGTAACATATCCTCCAATATCTGAATGGTACGCTCGGACTGCCTGTCCATCTGAGGATGAAACACTGTGCTCAACTCTACATCTGTACCCAACATTTGCTGAAAAGTCCTCCAAAATTGGGAAGTTAACTGAGTACCCCTATCTGAGATAATAGAAATTGGATCCCCATGCAACCGAACATTCTCCCGGATGAAAATCTCTACTAACCGCTCTGAAGAATAGGTGGTACACACCAGAATGAAGTGCACAGACTTGGTCAGCTGATCCACAATCACCCAAATCGAATCAGACTTCCTCGAGGTACAAGGGAGACCACTCACAAAATCCATAGTAATCCTCTCCCACTTCCACTATGGAATATCCATCCGCTGAAGTACACCACCTGGCCTCTGATGCTCATACTTGACCTGCTGATAGTTGATACACCAAGCTACATAACTCACAATATCCTTCTTCATCCTCCCCCACCAGTAATGTTGTCTCAAATTCTGATACATTTTTGCGGCACCTGGATGGATAGAATACCGCGAGCTATGAGCCTCCTCTAGTATCAACTCTCGAAGCCCATCCACATTGGGCACGCAAATCCGGCCCTACATCCTCATCACACCACCATCATCAATGGTCACATATCTGGCATCATCTTGCTGGACCCTATCCTTAAGGACAAGCAAATGCGGATCATCATAGTGGCGCTCTCTGATGCGGTCATACAAGGAAGACCGAGAGACCGCACAAGCCAACACCCGACTAGGCTCCGAAATATGTAATCTCACCACCCGATTAGCCACAGCCTGGACATTAATTGCAAAGGGCCTCTCCTCAACTAGAATGTATGCCAAACTACCCATACTAAACGCTTTTCGGCTTAAAGCATCAGCCACTACATTAGCCTTCCCCGGGTGATACAATATGGTAATATTATAGTCCTTGAGTAACTCTAGCCATCTCCGCTGTCTCAAATTAATATTTGCTGAAGGCTGAAATGATTAGTATACACCTCACAAGATACGCCATATAAGTAATGCCTCCAAATCTTCAGAGCGTAAACTATGGCAGCCAACTCCAAATCATGTACATGGTAGTTCTTCTCGTGGGGCTTCAATTGATGAGAAGCATATTCAATAACTCTACCCTCATAAATTAACACACATCCGATCCCAACTCTCAAAACACCATAATACACGGTGTAAGAACCTGAAGCTGATGGCAAAACCAACACTGGATCTATGGTCAAAGTGTCTTCAGCTTCTGAAGCTCTCCCCACACTTATCCGAGCATACAAATGGTGCACCCTTCTGTGTCAACTTTGTCAAGAGCGAAGCAATTGATGGAAAGACCCTGGACGAACCGGAGATAATACCCTGCCAAACCAAGGATACTCGGAATCTTCGTGGCTGAGGATAGTCTAGACCAACTCTGCATCGCCTTCATCTTCTTCGGGTCAACCTGAATACCATCACTGGACACCACGTTTCCCAGAAAAGCCACAGAACCAAGCTAGAACTCACACTTGGAGAACTTTGAATAAAGCTTCTCCTCTCTCAGTCTCTGTAATACCACTCTCAAATGCTGAGCATGATCATCTTGGCTACACAAGTACACCAGGATATCATCAATAAAAATGATAATAAATGAATCCAGATATGGTTGGAATACGTAGTTCATCAGATGCATGAATGCGGCTGGGGCATTAGTCAATCCGAAAGACATAACCAAGAACTCATAGTGCCCATATATCGTCTTGAAAGCCATCTTCATAATATCAGAATCTCTAATCTTCAGCTTGTTATAGCCTGAACATAGATCATTCTTAGAGAAAACCCTTGCTCCCTGGAGTTGATCAAACAAATCATTAATACCCGGTGGTGGACATTTGTTCTTCACTATCACCTTGTTCAACTGCCTGTAGTCAATGCACATCCTCATTGTGCCATCTTTATTCTTCATAAATAGGATTGGTGCACCTCATGGTGACACGCTCGGGCAAATGAAACCCTTATCTAGGAGTTCATGAAGCTGCTCATTCAAATCCTTTAACTCAAATGGTGCCATATGATAGGGGGAATAGAAATGGGCTGAGTGCCCGGTACCAGATCAATACCGAAATCAATGTCCATGTCTGGCAGCATGCCCGACAAGTCTGCTAGAAATACATCAGGGAAATCCCTCATAACAAAAACCAAATCAAGACTAGGAGTATCAGCTCTAACATCTCTCACAAATGTCAACTATGATAAACAACCTTTCCCAACCATCCACTGGGCCTTTAAGAAAGAGATCACCCTGCTGGGTACATAAGTAGTCATACCACACCAGTTAATCCCCGAAACACCCGACATAGCCAATGTGACTGTCTTTGTATAACAATCCAGAATAGCATGACAGGACCGATACACATGGTCCACAATAATAGTATCACCCACCAGGATAGATACATGCACAGGTAAAGCAAGACACCCTCGGGTCGTACCCAGATGATGAGCAATATATCAAGACACATAAGAGTACGTATATCCGGGATCAAATAAAATAGAAGCATCCCTGTGGCAGACTGAGATAATACCTATGATAACAACATCTGATGAAATGGGGTCCCTCATGTTTGGGAGAGCATAGAATCGAGCCTGACCACCACCAGTTCGGTCTCCACCCATAGGGCAGCCCCTAGCTGAATGGCCCCCACCCCTACCTGACTGGAAGGGTGCTGAAGTAGATGGAGTAGAAGAGAAAGGTTGATCCCTCTGCTGAGACCGACCACCATGAAGTCGAGGACACTGTATTCTCATGTGGCCAAACTCACTGCACTCGTTGCAACTACCCAGTGCTGGAGAAGGGGACTGAAGGGAACCCTTCGCACCGAAATGACCAGCCGATACGCCCTGCACAGAATAACCTTGAGCTGAATGGGCATATGATGAGCTCTAAGATGGGAGGGCACTAAGAGAAGACTGACACTGCTGGAAACCTTGATGACTGCAGCCTGAAGAAGCCCCATGATACTCGGGACGAGCTGACTCGTGAGGCCTAAAAGAATGATCTCTTCTCTGTTGAACCTGGCCCCTAGACGGAGCACCACTGAAGCTACCCGATCCTCAAGGACTGTTGGCCTCTCTCTCCTCCCTCTCCCGACGGCGAGCCGTCTAATTATCACATGCAATGTCAACTGCATCCTCTATGGTATGACTCAGAATCCTCTCTCGAGTCATCAAAATACGAATGGGATAAATGAGTCCGTCCATAAACTTCCTAATCCTATCCCGATTAGTCGGTTCCATCCATGGAGCATAACGAGCCAACTTAGAAAATCTCACTTCATACCGAGACACGGTCATATCTCCCTGAAGAAGCCACTCGAACTCTCTACGCAGCTCCTCCCTCTGAGATTGCAGTACCCACTTCTCCAGGAAGAAAGTGGAGAACTCCTGCAATGAAAACGTCGTTGCACCTACTGACCTGTACCGATCATATGCCTCCCACCAAGGGAAGGCTGCTCTTGAGAACTGAAAGGTAGTGAATGATACCCCGCTCATCTCCAAGATCCCTGCTTTTGGAAGCATACATCGACACTTATCGAGAAAACCCTCGGCATCCCCACCCGGAACACCACTGAAAGTAGGAGGTGAGAGCCTACTAAACCTCTCAAGACGACGTTGCTCATTGTCTGGCATAACTGGAACCACATAACCCTGAACTAGGGCTACCAACTGAACTGGTGCAACCTACTGAGCTGATGGCGCCTCTGGTGTCTGCAAACCCTGTACTACCTGCTCAGGCGTGCGAGCAGCGGGGGTCTGACGACCACCCCCGGTACTGTGAGGTACATACGGCAGTAGTGACTGAGACTGCCTGAGCTAGGCCAGTGCAAACTGATAGAATCTGAGCTAGGGCCTCTCGAAGACCCAAAATCACAATAGGCACAACTGGTGCCTGAGCAGGCACTGCTGGAGTCTCTACAACTGGAGGCTGGTCCTGAAAGGGGGCAACTGGAGGATCTGCAAGTGCTGCCCTGCTGCTCTACCTCGACCACAATCGTGCCCATGACCTTTAGTGGGTGGTAATGGTGGTCGTCCGCCATGTCAATTAGCACGGGTTCACGCCATCTGCGAGAGAATAGAATACAAAAATTTAGTTCTTGGATCAACAAATTCGCACCACAAGAATTTCAAGAATTCGAAGTTTTGCTAATGGTTCTGCAGCCTCTCGAGTATAAATACAGACGTCTCCATACTGATCCACGAGACTCTACTAGACCAGCTCAAGATTCGCGAGACCAAGTAACCTAGGCTCTATACCAACTTGTCACGACCCAATTAACCTAGTCATGATGGCGCCAACACACTACTAGGCAAGCCCTACCATTCCCAATACTTAACCCAATTGATAACTAGAGTTAGATAATTAAAACAGTGAATCACCAAACCTATTTTTAGTCAAGATCAAGAAATACTGATAAAATGCAGAATTTTAATAAAATGCCAAATACATCCCAACAAATGGACCCGGTTTCACGAACATGAGCCTCTAAAGATAGAATGATATCCTACTAAAAAGTCTGTCTGACATCCGATAACAAGGAAACAAAAGATAGAGATGGAGGGGAGAAATCTAAGGTTGCGGACGCAGTGCAACTACCTTGATGCTCCCGAAGAACTAACTCTACTCGTCCAAGAATGGATCTACTCTACTTCAAAAAAACCTGGATTTGCACGCAAGGTGCAAGGAGTAAAGTGAGTACTTCGACTCAGTGAGTAATAAACATAAATACAATCTGAAAGTAAGAAAACACAGTAAATGCACAAGGTAACCTATATCTAACAGTTCAGATCAATATTAGTGTGAACATGTAAAACAATGATACAGTTAAGGAAATATTGCATGATAAGATGCAACACATATACCGGTACACTCTAGTACCCATTACGGCGTGCAACCCACTCAATACATTTAACGTCGACAGTGCTCACTGGGGTGTGTACAAACTCTGGAAGGGCTCCTACAGCCAAAGCATAATATAAGCCATCTCGTGGCATCAAACATGCTCTTGGCCTCAATATAAATATATCATCACTGCACCGTGCCGCCTGATCCGTATCAAGAAAAATCATCCTTACTATCGGGTCCTCGACCCATCTGAGTCAAATAAGTTCACAACCACTCGGGCATGACATACTAAAGGGATCTCAGCCCTCATATCCTTTTCATCAATTATTCATGATTAAAATCACAGTTCTTATTGTATTTTAATAGTTGAAAGCATGATTGTGAGTATAATTTATGCAAACAAGTGAGGAAAACCAAATAAAATCCCCTAAGGATTCTACATGTCGGCACAAGGCCCCAAACATGGCAATAAGCCCAGTTTATAGTGATAAGATATACGTCTCAATCGCCAATATAGTGTAAATAACACTCGTGATGGACCAAATCACAATCCCTATCAGTAAACGACCCCGCATTCGTCATAGATTGTGTGTCATGCCTCAATATAGCGTTATGATGTGAAAGTCCGTGGTTTCAAACCCTCAAAGCAGCGTTTACATCAATCACTCACCTCAAGCTGGCCACAAGTCTAGCTCACTATGCCTTTCCCTCGCAAATCAATCTCCTCGTGCATAGAATCTGGCCAAAACCACAAGGAATACATCACAATAGGCTAAGGGAACAAAACCCAATCGTAAAGACTCGAAAAATATCAAAAATCATGAAGTTGGCAAAATCCGAGCCCGGGCCCACTTCTCTAAAAATTACGGAATTCATATCACCATATTCCTCATGTCTCCACGAGTCCATACATATAAAATTTACCAAAATCGGAGTTCATATGCCCTTTCAAAACCTAAATTTTCATTTAAAAAATCAAGCCCTAGTTCTTCCAATTTCCACCCAATTTTCCAAGAATCAAAGGTTGATTCTTCAGTAAATTAGCTTTTCTAGGTCACGAGACTTACCTCCAATAAATACTCAGTCAAAACCCTAAAAATATCTCGCCCAAAGCTCTCCAAGTTGCTCAAAAATGGTGGAAACTACCTCTTGCTCGCGGATGACATATAACATTTAAAACCCTTCTGACCACAGAGACTTCCGCTTCTGCGGTCCCGCTTCCGCCTATGCAGGACTGCTTCTGCTGTAAAAAATTCGCTTATGCGGTCAAAAAGCCGCTTATGTGGTCTTCACTTAGAAACCAAATCTTTGCCTATGTGACTCAAACTCTACTTCTGCGGTTATTTCAAAACCACTTCTGCGGTAAATTGTCCGCTCCTGCGGACCCGTTGAAGCGACCATCTTCCGCTTATGCTGAATTACCCTAGCCCATTCCTGACCGCTTCCACGACCCTTTATCCACTTCTGTGAAATCGCTTCCGCAGTCCATTTTCTCAGAAGCAGAAATACCAGATGACAGCAATAACAGACCTAAAGCAAACTTCAAAAACTCTCGTTTAATGAGGCCCCCGGTACCTAAACCAAAAACACCAACACAACCTAAAACATTATTGAAACTTGTTCCAATCCTTGAAACACATCAAACAATGCTAAAACCATCAAATCACCTAGTATTCAAGCTTAAGTTTCTTAAAAACTTCCAAATTACGCATTCGATCAAAACCCCGACCAAAACACCTTCGAATGACCTGAAGTTCTGTAAACATATCCAAAATCACCCGACGGAGCTACTGAAACTCTCAGAATTCCATTCCGACCCTCAGATCAAAATTCCACCTATAAATCGAAATTCGCCAAAATACTAACTTTGCCAATTCAAGCCTAATTTTATATTGGACCTCCAAATTCAATTCCGATCGCACTTCTAAGTCACAAATAATCCTCCAAATCTAACCGAATCACCGGAATTCATATCCGATCCTCTAACTAAATAGTCAACTCCCGGTTGACTTCCAAAACAAGGTTTCCTTTAAGAGACTAAGTGTCTCATTTCCATCTAAAACCAATCCAATTCGACTTGATCACCTCAAATACCGATAATGAATCATAGAGAAACAGAATATGGGAGAAACTGACGGGCTGGGTCATCACATTACTGGACTAGTAATTTCACAAATTTCAATTACTGAATGTCTTTCGAAACATACCCTAGGTCTCTTCCTATTGTAAAATTTATTTATAATGAGTAGTTATACTTTAAATTTATTTAAATATTTTTGCACAACATTGGTTCCAATTAAGGATGGCATGTGGGCCAGTTAGGCCCGACCCTCGCTCAGACCCCTAAGCCCATAAGGGTAGTAGGCCTAAACGGGCCTACCCATTTAAGCCCGGGACTAGGAGAGGTGCATGCCCAAGTGGGCCGGTTCTAAGAAGACCGTTGGGACCGATACCGTTTGGGTCCGGGATCAGGTCCTAAGTGGACCAGTTCAATCGGTCCTAATAGGTCCCAAATGTTGATACCCAAATTTTTTCCCTGTATATTTTTATCCAAAATACTTTAAAAATACCATATGTATGCACTAGGGGTGTACATGGACCGGGTTGGTCTAATTTTTTTCAAAACCAAACCAAACCAACTATATCGGTTTGGATTGGTTCGGTTTTGTCAGGTTTTTCAAGTTTTGGGGGTTTTTTGTTGCTTACATATTATTTCAATCTTACTTTGTTAAATTTTTGATACATATACATCTATTTAGTAAAACAAAAAAGTTGAAAATATATTATCAATTAAAGTATTCTTGTGCGAGAATTCCATTAGTTAACACATAATCATTATTCTTTTAGTTATCTGACAATAATTTTTCTTTGATATACAAATTCAGGTTGTCCGAATTTAGTAATTAAACATAAAATAAATATGATACCTAAATATTAATAATCACTTCACATTCGAAAAATATATAAAAATTTAATACATCTTAACATATGTATGAATATGTAAAAACAAAAAGATAGACGTAATGTAACGACCCGGTCGGTCGTTTTTGATATTTATGCCATGATCCCCAATTTAACTGTTTCCCTAAGTTCATTTCTGCTATTGTGGTTTGCTGGGAGGGTCGGTTCTGGAATTTGGAGTGTTTTGGGACACTTAGTCCCTAAATGAGAGCTTTATAGTTGGAAAATGGCCCACATTCAGAACAGTGTTAAGACGACTTCAGAATGGTAATCCGATGGTTCCATTAGCCCTGTTAGGTAATTTCGGGGTTGGGGCACGTTCGGAATGTATTTTGGGGGTCTGTAGCTAATTAGGTTTGAAATGCCGAAGTATGAAATTTTTGGAAATCCGTCGATAGGTGAGATTTTGATCCGGGAGTTGGATGGAATTCCGAAAATTTCTGTAGCTTAGTTATGTGATTTTGGCTATGTCTGAAAATGTTCAGGTCTTTCAGACGTCGTTTTGTCGGGTTTTTGATTGAATGTTGATTTCAGAAGTTTAGATGAAAACTTAGGCTTGAATCCGCTATAATTCGATGTTTTCTGTGTTTAAGCACGTGTTTTTATGATTCGAACAAGTTCGTATGGTGATTCAGAGTAGAATTGCATTTTTGGTTGGGGTCCCGGGTGTCTCGGGATGAGTTCGGGAGGTTAAACAGAAGGAATTTGAGTTATATGAGTTGTTGTCATAATTTGCAGCAACATTTTAGCTTCTGCGGATTGGGAACCGCAGAAGCGGAATTGTAGGAGTGGAGGATGGCTCGCAGATGCGAGAGGGGGTTGGGCCAGGTGTTTCCTCAGAAGCAGAAGGGGCATCGCAGGTGCGAACTCGCTTCTGCGAGTCAGAGGTCGCAGAAGTGGAAGGCAGGCGTTGGGTGGACCTCCGCAGATACGGAGGTCATACCGCAAAAGCGGACTCGCAGGTGCGAGACCGAATCCGCAGGTGCGAAAGTGTCCGGCTAGGCCTGGAATCGTAGAAGCGACCAGTTGGTCGCATATGCGGGCTCGCAGGAGCAAGAATTGTCCGCAGAAGCGGAAATCACAGAAGGATTAATAATATCAGAAGTTAGAAATTTCAGAACATTCTAAAACCTTTAGGGCTCGGACTAAAGAGGCAATTTGGGCGATTTTGTAGGGAAATTCAAGGAGATTCTTCAGGTAATTAACTATGGACTCAAATTATGGTTCTATACGAATAATTATGCAATTAACTCATAAAATTAGAGGAATTAAGGGTGTTTTATGGATGTTTTTCACCCTAGGCTTGGATTATAGAAAATCAAGGACTTGAATGGGCAAATGGAGTTCGAATTTGGTAAATTTTATATGCTTAGCCTCGTGTTGAGATGAGGGTTCCGAATATGTGACTTTTGTAATTTTTCGAGAAGCGTACCAAAAGTCGAGGTTTGTCAACTTGTGGGTTTGGTGTATTTTGAATTGTTTCGATTGGGTAATGCCCAATTGGCCTATTTTGTTGTATTTTTATTGAATTTGATCAGATACTACACCTGTGGAGGCCGATATTCATGGCAAGAGTGTTGTCTCTTAGCCGTTTTGTACCAGAGTCGAGGTAAGTGGCTTGTCTAACCTCGTGTGGGGGAACCTTCACCCATAGGATATTTTGTGATAATTTAAATGCCTTGTACACGAGGTGACGGGCGTGTACATGCACAGATTGATGAATTTCACTTTACTTGAATTGTCCAATTCGTGATACTCTTGTTCTTAGTTGATTAAATTGTGACGTTTACCTGATATTCGTTAGGGAAGCATGATTAGATAGGAATTATCTATCTAATTGCCTAATTGTCTTACTCGAACTTCTTGATAATTGTTGGCACTGGTTTGGTGAAGTTGTAGTTAAGCATATTATATTTTCTCTGTGCGTTTCTTTATTTGTTTGTATTGGTGGACTGCGGGTTCGATTCCTGGAGATCCCAGGGCTGTGGGTTTGATTCCCAGAGACCCGGAGTGGTATTGTTTGTGGACTGCGGGTTCGATTCCCGGAGATCCAAGGGCTGCGGGTTCAATTCCTGGAGACCTAGAGTTATTGATATATTTATTGAGATATGGACTGCAGGTTAAATTCTCAGAGATCCTGAGATATTGAGACACATCCTGAGATATTGAGACACGGGCTGCGGGTTCGATTCCCGAAGACCTAGAGATACGGATATTAGGACTGCGGGTTAAATTCCCGTAGCTCCTGAGTTGTTGGATATAGAGAGGGATTGTGGGTTCAATTCCCACAGGTCCTAGACTTGTGGTTTGAGTTTATGTTGTGTTTGTTACTTGTAGTTGTCACACCTCCCTTTTTACTACCCCGAAAGACACAACAATATGCTTATAGGGTATACCTCAATGTTCAAATACCCGAGACGGATATAATAGCATAGAGGAAGGATTTTTTCCACTTAAAGGACAATCGGTTCGGGATTTTGTTTTGAATTATCAAAGTCTCCACTTGAGAAAATAATGGTGTCCCAAGTCACCGGTTAATCCTGAATCCGAGGAAATTGACTCTTTCATTAATATCTGCAAAAGAAAGATCTGGATAAGGAACTCTGTTAACCCAGGAGAAGGTGTTAGGCATTCCGGGTTCCGTGGTTTTAGCACGGTCGCTCAATCGTCGTTCTTGACTTTTGTTTGACTCATTACATATTTTAACAACATATATGTGCTTTTACTTTAATATTTTATAGAATTGCGACATCGCGAAAACACACCTCGAGTCACACCGCAACCAGTACGCCTGTGACTTTTGGTATATTTCAGCTTTGCCGGGATTTAAGATTTGAGTTGCACCAGGTGCACACTCGTTCATAGGAAAGTATATTAAGCCGTGCCCTAAAAGGTCTATCGGCTTTTAATTATTTTTGGGTGAGGCTATGGAATTTGCTAATAGCCTTCCTGGGTCTACTTATATTATTTTATTACAAAAGGGGGCCCCACTGTTTAACATCGTGCGAGGCTCATCCCAATTATTTATTAAAAGTCCAATCCTAGTTATTCAGCTATATTTTCTATATATATGTTTTTTCCTTAATCATGTTTCAGCTCTTCATTTTCAGACTCGGGCCCAAGCCATTGTCGTAGCTTTTATTGGGCTTGGACCCCTACGTTTGTCCTTAAGCAAATACTGGACATGCCCAGGCCTCAAAGACCCAAGCTGTCCTCAGGCTTCTGTCCAATAGCTTGGTTGATTCCATTCCACAGTTCAGGCCCACGTTACATATTGGGCCCAAACCATATTGAGATGACAATAACAAAGACAAAAATGCTGAATTCATAGCAAAAGAGATACTCAAAATTAAAGAACGAAATCAATTCACTTTTATTTATTTATCAGAAGATGAGAATTACTGTACAATAAGAATCACGCTAACTTTAACTAAATGACTCGGTGTATATGGAATCTGACTATTTCTACACTTCTACTTTTCTTAAGGGGTCTGATATACACTAAAATTGAAAGTTATTTAACTAAGCAATTGAGATCAGATGGTTTAACTATATGAAAGCATGATTTAAACAATTTGACTGCTTACTTAAAGGAGACCTGAGTATCTAAGGTCAAGTGATTCAGTGATGCCTATAAACGCGATAGTACTACTAGATTTACTTCAACTTACACTCATTCAACGTCTCAAACCAGTTGCAAATTACTTCATTTTTCTGTTAACTATTCTTCCCTTTCAAACGGATTCATAGATGTGATTAGCTACTGATATTAATATGAGTCATGCTTATTTGATGTTCACAAACCAATTTTATCCTAATTGTTATCTTTTCTGGTTGTTTCCTTTTTAACTTACTTAAGTCTAGGTATTGATCTACGGAGACAAACTAACTACACGACCGTGGTTAATAGTTTCATTATAAGCTTGTTGTCATTAGTTCATATGATGGTCTTATAGCTTTATTTTAAAGGTTTTACCTAGTTAACTAAGTGATATACTTTATACACTATACTACTACTATTAAGCTATCTATTACACTGTTTTTGTTTTTGCTTTTCTACTATTACATACTATACTACGATTTAAGCTATAGATCTATACTAATACTAAGGCTAATAAAAGAAAAATTACACAATACATAATATCATATGAATTTAAACTGGGACTTCATTTCTTATTCATCCAAATCATCATTACAGCTTCAATCGAACAGGAATATACCTGGATCAGCAAGTAGAAGAGCCAATGAGTTCTGAGGGGTAAGAAATAAGCACAGCAACAAACTCGAACATCAAATGCAACAGTGGGAGATTGAATATCAACGAACAAAACCGCAGCAACAACAAAGATAGGAATCCAAGCAAAATTTGAGCACATAAACCACACAAATAAGCTTAACCAGTGACTGCTATCTCCAATGCAGGAAAAAACTAATAGCTATTAATATATTTTTTCTGAACTTTTTCTTATCAAAATCCAGCCTAAGAATCGTTCAAGAAGCCCCCCCCCCCCATTCACTCTTTTCAGGAGGTATTTATAAGAGGGGAATGGGCTGATGACTTGGGGAGAAAGTTTGGGATTAAATCCCACTTCTCCCCCTCTTAAAATTATAAAACTTACACTTAAGCCCAGAATTCTATTATCAAAACCCTTCCATCATGTGCTGGAAGGTTCTAAAGATTCCCTTTTGGGCCTTTTACCAATGTAACCTTGGGGGTTAAAGATGTTTACAGATTTGCCTTTTTAGGGAGACCATTATACTCTTAAACTTCTGCAAAATTGCAGAAATAAGGGGTACAAATGACTCCCTTAACCCCACATATTTCAAACTATTTACCCCTTTACCTTTTTGGCTTCCTTTTATGCCCTTAGTGCCACTGCCAATTTACCCGACCTACCTAGGTCAATTTTCAGCACTTTAAGGCTTATTTATCCTATGGCTAATCCTTGCATTGGTATTTAAGGACTGGCCAGTTCTATTATTTAAAACTTAGCCTATTTTAATTCAATTTCAGTTAATTAACCCAATTAATTCCTTTTAAAACTAATTGTAGGTCTAGCCTGCTTTATTAATGTATTTAAACCTATTTAACTTTTAGCCAGTCTCAAGTTGAGACTTAGCTTGGGTGATTAAACCCATTTACTGAACCCTAATTGGTCCCAAAGACCTTGTAGGCTTGGCCACTTAAGGTTCAGGGCTCAAAAAGAGCCTGGGCAAGTCTGAATTTGCAGACTTAGCTAATGTTTGCACAACTAGTCCGTTTTGAGGTGGACTAATGTGTTTGGACCTTTTGACTGATCACAGGTTGTGCTAAAGTCTTTGCAGACTTAGCCACCTGAGATTCAAGGCTCAAATGAGCCTTGGTGAGCCTGCATTTGCAAGCTTAACCAGTTTTGCACAACTAGGCCCTTTTGAGGTGGACTAGTGTGTTTGGACCTTATAGAGTTGATCAATTTTGCAAAATTGACCACTCTTTGGTCAATTATTACCTAATAGCCTATTTTATTCATTTTCAGTTTTAAGCCTATTTAAAAACTAGCCATTTTCATGGAATCTTAACATTAGCAGCTATAACCAATCCCCTAAGGTTCAATCAGTGTTAATCAAACACTCACATTCAACAAGAACTAGCAAAACTTAATCATTCTCAACATGTATTGCACACAGAAACACACATGATCAAATAAAATGCATTAATCAACCCAAACTCATAGGAGACAATTGATATGGTTGAATTTCAGTCAATTAACTCATATTATCGGACTGCATGTGATAAAGTATGAATCCATGTCAATTCAGACCTAATTACTCCTAGTTCAAGTCATATGACATTTGAAAAACTTCAGAACCTCTAAGGTTCATGGCATAGACATACACAGAAGCGTAGATTCTCACAATCAATCAATATGAAAGATTAAACATGGCTCACAAGAATCAGAGGATCTATGATATCAGTTAGACCCACTAAACCAAACCATTTTCCATGCAAGTCATGATAGACAACATGAAGTATGCAAAACAGAAGGACATGGAGAGGATAATGAAGAAAGAATCATTAAAATGCATGTGAATGGCCATTGAGGGTGTTATTAGAGTAAAAGCCATTAAGTAGGCATGAGAATCAAAACTGTTTACCCTAGAGATAAACTAAGAAGATGAAGAGAATCAGAAGAGAAGAATTGTTCAACTACTGAGGGTTAACAAAGATGAACTAATGCAGAATGATAGTATAAAAACTAAAATCAAACATATGAAGACAATATCAAAGACCCATAAAGTGAAAAGGCCTAGTATTAACAACAACCCCAAACAGACGAGATAATCCTAGTATAGAAGATGAATAGCCATGACTAAACAACTAAACATGCGAAAAGTCATAAAAGGGATGAACAGTCATGTTGTTGAAATAAATTAGAAGCCAAAACCAAGAAAAAATGAAAAAAGAAAGATAGAACTTTTAAGACTAAATAAAACATTATCGAAACAAAACAAACAGAAAAAGATAGAGAAAAAATGAGCCAGTTGAGAATCCCTACTACTAACAGTCATGACACAAGATTTCAAGATCTAAAGAAAAGAAAAGCAGGCAAGGACACAAAGCAAAAGAAAACAAGCAGAAGACATGAACAACAAAACAAATACGATAAAGCACAGAAGGATGGGGGTACTTAGCTTAGCGGGGTCTGTCCCCCAAGCTTTCCCCTTTTATTTCTTTTCACATATTTTCCCGGACCTTTGTTCTCTTTTTTTTTTTCGTTTTTCTCATTTTTGCTTTCTGTTTTTCTGCTTTAGACTTCAAGATGGAGTCTTTAGGGTTTTTTGTTTGGACTGGGGTGTTTGGGAGGGTAAAAAGGGCGGATCTTGAAAGGGTTGAAGTTCTGAGTCGCCGGAGTTAGGTTTCCAGTGACCCGTTTTGGGATATTCGAGGGGTTCTGGGTAGATTCGAAGGATTTGAAGGTTGGTGGAGTGTAGATCGGACCAAGGCGGTCCGATTGGCACTGGTTTGACGGAGTGGTTCATGGTTTAGTAGTCACCGGTGGTAGGTTCCGGTGACCGGAGTTTGAAGACGAAGGGTCTGTCTTAGGGATTTTTAGGGTTAGACTGAGAAGAAGAGGAAAGATGAAAAACGGGGGAGAAGAAGGGTGAGAGGGTGGCCGGCGACCACCGTGGAAGGTGGTGGCCGCCATGGCCGGCTAGGGTTCGAAGAAGAAGGTAAAGAAGAGAGTCAAGAGAAAGGGGGCGGCTAGGGTTGGGTTAAGTGAAGAATGGCCGGCCTCCTTCAGACGAAAGCCTTTTATAGGCGAGGCGTCTGAGATAATCTGGGCCGTTGGTTCTGATGGAGATCGACGGCTCAGACAAAGTGTCATTAAGCGACGTCGTTTTGTTGCCTGGGAGACCAAAAGTCTTGACCCTCAGATCAATTCACACAAATGGCTGAGATCAACCCCTTTTTATTAATTAACCCAATAATTTCGCCCAATTATTTTGACCGTTGGATTCAGCCTGATGGACGGCTGAGATCCCCAGTCTCTTATAAACCGGACCTAACCTTTGGGCTAATGCAGCTGAGCCTTTTAATGCAATTCAATTTGGCCCAAAGCCATTATACCCAATGTATTTTTTTTATATTTTCTGTTATTTTGATCAATTAAACACCTTCTCTTTTGTATTTTTTTCTTTTATTTTATGAATTAATAAAAATACTTAATTTCCTACTTACACTAATTATCTAATATTTTTTGCAATTTTTCTACTATTTTCCCTTAATTTCACTATTAATGCTCTTTTTTTTGTTGATTTTCTTTTAACTAAATTTAAAAAAGCATGTATTTAACCTATATTTTTTGATTTTCTAATTTTAATTATTCAAACACACAAAATGTAGCTAATTTCAAACAAGGCATGCAATTTCACTCAAAATATATATTTGTTTTTAATTTTTGAACTTATTTACCCGGTGCAAAAATCATGTGCTCACAGCTGCCCCTCTTTGCTCGGGAACACGAAGAGTTTTAGTGCAAAGACAAGTGAGCATTAATGAGAGATTTTTGCACATTGGCATATTCCGTGAAAGCATTTTTGAAAACCTTTTGACCGCACCCTGCTTTAGAGGTTGCCTACATATCTTGGGCTAAACAGGAATCAGGTCAGTGTAGTTCGGGAAGGTCTGGCAGTTTTAAAAACTACCAGACTCACTGTTGCATTGACACTGTTGAGACCTGCTGACTTACTCCTTGGGGGGGGGGGATGCAAAATGAAGAAGCTATTCTAAGCTATGATTCTACAATTACAATTGTTCCTATCCTAGCCTTTGTTTGCTCCTCCTTGTCTTCTTTTCCCTTGATTTTGTGATGCTGACTCTCTTTTTTGTTGATTTTCTTTTGTTGCTTCCCAATTTTTTTTTGATTTTCAACGATACTTCTTGTCCTCGGACTGAAGCCTACTCAAAACAAAACAAAAACAACAAACTTTTCTTCTGCCCCAGTGTGGGCTTTTTTTTTTTATGCTATGGTGTTACTCATGTTAGCTAACACAAACCAAAAATTGCAGGAAATAAAATTTGCAGAAAAGTATTCCCTTGTTATCTAGGTGGGCGGCTAAACAGAAATTAAAATGCAGAAAAATATTCCCTTATTTTCTAGGTGGGCGCCGAAACAGAAATTAAAATACAGAAAAGTATTCCCTTGTTATATAGGTGGGCGCCTAGACAGAAATTAAAAATGCATGAATGTATGAAATGCAGTGCAGAAAAGTATTCCTTTGTTATATAGATGGGCGCCTAGACAGAAATTAAAAATGCATGAAAAATATTCCCTTGTTTTCTAGGTGGGCGCCTAAACAGAAATTAAAATGCAGAAAAGTATTCCCTTGTTATATAGGTGGGTGTCTAGACAGAAATTAAAAAATGCATGAATGTATGAAATGCAGTGCAGAAAAGTATTCCCTTGTTATATAGGTGGGCGCTTAGACAGAAATTAAAATGCAGAAATATATGAAATGCAGTGTAGAAAAATATTCCCTTGTTTTCTAGGTGGGCGCCTAAACAGAAATTAAAATGCAGAAATGTATTCCCTTGTTATATAGGTGGGCGCCTAGACAGAAATTAAGAATGCATGAAAAATATTCCCTTGTTTTCTAGGTGGGCGCCTAAACAGAAATTAAAATGCAGAAATGTATTCCCTCGGTTTGATAACCGGGGAATAGATTTTAAGGGTGCTACTTTCCTCTTGTTTTTTGGTATTTTCTTTGACTGATTGTCTTCCACTTGTGAATTTCTTCACTTATTGTCAAACTTTCTCTTTTTGGTGTTTTCTATCTTTCCATATTGGTCACATTCACTTTAAAGTGGTTAGTGACAATTGGTTCCTGTATGAATCATGAAAAAAAAATTTATTATATATAAACTGCTGGCAACTGGCATTTGCCGTCCCTGTCTCTTATTGCTTTTCTATTTTTTGCTTTTTCTCCCACTATGTGGCTTTTCAGCTGTCTATCTCTTGCGAACTCTTTTGTATTTTCTTACTTTTCCTTTTTTTTGTTTTCTTTTCTTTTGGCCATGTTCGCCAAACTACTTTATTTTCTCCCCACCTCTTCTTTTCTTTCTGATCCAGTGTTGTTTCAGCTCTTTTCATCAGGAGCTGGTAGTTAGCTCTCAAAAAGGCAAACAATGAAATGCAGAAAAATGAGAGAGGGTAAGGGTGTTTCGGAGAGATGATAGAACTTATATGGGCGTTGTTGGCTGATTTCGCTGACCATGCCATGTATTTAAACTCCGACCCAGTTCGTTCACACCATTATTCTGACTCCGGATTGCTCTCAACCCAAAGCGATCATATTTTTTGTTGCCTTTTCGCTTTTCATGGTAATCCTTACGATCGCCCTATGGTGCCTCGAAAGGTTTTCACCAATAGGACTTTCTCATTTATTCTCTCTCAGCCTCACAATCGCCCTGCAGTGCCGTTAAAGGTTTTCACTAGCAAGACTCTCTCATTTTATTTCTCTCAAACTCATAATCGCCTCACAGTGCCGGTTAAGGTTTTCACTGATGAGACTCTCTCATTTTTTCATTTTTTTTATTTTTTTTATTTTTCCTTTTGCCTTTTTGTTTTCTATACCACGGGTGTTGTCCAATGTCTTGTTCTTCCTTCATTGCATTTGTTATCATTTTGGAATTGATCAGAAGGTCTTTCTTTGGACTGTAACGTGGCTTTTGAACGGGTTAAAGAAAGAAAGGTATAAAGGCTCAAACGTTTACGAGGGTTCAAAAATATTTACATCTTTCGAAATTATTCAACATAACTTCTGCCCCAGTTTCAATATGTGGGGAATTTTTGGATTTTTCTTTGTCATGACTAAACCTCAGCGAGGCTGCCTACGTACCCTTTCGGGATCAAGTCAAACGTAGTTCATTAAACGTCATCAGTTAATGAATTTCTTTTGACTTTTTCCCGATTTCTTTGTCTTTTTTTTTTCCGTTCGTTCATCATTTTTCATTTCGTCAATTTCAATTCTCATTTTCTTTATTGCCCTATAAGCGATTCCGAGAGAGGGGTATGAAAGAATATATTAATCATGGCTCAAAGGGGGTGTCAATGGATAATGTGTTTGGATAGAGAATAAAATGCCTTCGTCATTTCAATTCCAAAATCACAACAAAATACAATCATACAATTAAAAAGGAGTCAAACATAGTATCTTTTGACCGCATCTGAATTGATAGTAGTCTCTACGCATTTACCTTCAACATCTGTCAAATATAATGCCCCATTGGACAACACACGCGATACCACAAATGGTCCCTGCCAGTTTGGCGAAAATTTGCCCTTTGCCTCGGCCCAATGCGGTAAGATACGCCTCAATACGAGTTGTCCAACTTCAAACTTCCGAGGACGCACCTTCTTATTGTATGCTCTGGCCATTCTCTGTTGATACAACTGCCCATGGCAAACTGCGGCCAATCTCTTTTCATCAATCAAACTCAATTGTTCTAGCCGGGCTTTTACCCATTATTCGTCATCTATTCCAGCTTCAGCTATGATCTGTAATGACGGTATCTCTATTTCTGTGGGTATAATAGCCTCTGTCCCATACACCACTGAATAAGGTGTGGCGCCGATAGAAGTGCGCATTGTTGTGCGATATCCCATAAGAGCAAAAGGTAACTTCTCATGCCATTGCCTGGATTCCTCCACCATTTTCCTGAGGATCTTCTTGATATTTTTATTTGCTGCTTCTACTGCCCCATTCGGCTTTGGCCTATAAAGTGTGGAGTTGCGATGTGTGATCTTAAATCTCTGGCAAACTTCCGCCATGAGGTGACTGTTTAGATTGGCTCCATTATCTGTGATGATCACCTTGGGAATTCCGAATCGGCATATGATATTTTCATGCACAAAGTCCACCACCGCTTTCTTTGTCACTGCCTTGAATGTCTTCGCCTCAACCCACTTGGTGAAGTAATCAATTGCAACCAAAATGAATCTATGCCCATTGGAAGCTACTGGCTCTATCGGTCCAATAACATCCATGCCCCAAGCGACAAATGGCCAGGGTGCAGACATCGTATGCAATTCATAAGGCGGGGAGTGAATTAGATCTCCATGTACTTGGCATTGGTGACATTTCCTCACGTACCTGATACAATCACACTCCATGGTGAGCCAATAATACCCGGCTCTTAGAATCTTCTTTGCCAGGACATACCCGCTCATATGGGGTCCGCAGGCTCCAGCATGTACTTCAACCATAATCTCATCAGCTTGTTGTGCATCTACACATCTCAACAATCCCAGGTCTGGTGTTCTCTTATATATAATTCCTCCACTGAGGAAAAAACCATTAGCCAAGCGTATGATAGCTCTTTTATGATCTCCAGTGGCCTGCTCCGGGTATTTGCCAGCCTTCAAGTATTCCCTGATGTCATGATACCATGGTTCTCCATCCAATTCTCCTTCCACAGCAAAGCAGTAAGCATTCTGATCACGCACCTGGATCTGGAGTGGATCTATATAGGTTTTGTTCGGATGATGCAGCATGGAGGACAATGTGGCCAAAGCATCTGTAACTTCGTTGTGCATTCTTGGGATATGTTTGAATTCTATGGAATGGAATCTTTGGGACAACTCATGCAAACACTGCCGGTAAGGTATCAATTTCGGATCCCTTATTTCCCATTCTCCCCGAATTTGGTGTATCAAAATATCCGAGTCACCCATGACCAAAATCTCTTGAACACCCATATTTATTTCCATCCTCAATCCCAAGATACACGCCTCATATTCGGCCATAATGTTGGTACAGAAAAATCGAAGCTGAGCTGTGCCGGGATAGTGTTGACCCGTTTATGAAATGAGTACTGCTCTGATACCAACTCCCTTACTGTTGATGACTCCGTCGAAGTACATCTTCCATCCTGGCTTCTCATCCTATTCTATTTCCTCGACATTCATTGCCTCTTCATCGGGGAAATACGTCTTTAATGGCTCATATTCATCATCCACAGGATTTTCTGCTAAGTGGTCCGCAACCGCCTGCGCTTTCATCTCCGTACGAGTTACATAAATAATGTCAAATTCTGTGAGCAGAATCTGCCATTTAGCAAGTCTTCCTGTAGGCATGGGCTTCTGGAATATGTATTTCAGAGGATCCAACAGTGATATCAGGTACGTGGTATATGCTGACAAGTAATGCTTCAGTTTCTGAGCCACCCAGGTCAATGCACAATAAGTTCTTTCTAGCTGAGTATATTTCACCTCGTAAGATGTGAACTTCTTACTAAGGTAATATATTGCTTGCTCTTTCTTGCCCGTCTCATCATGTTGTCCTAGCACACAACCAAAAGAGTTGTCAAGCACTGTCAGATACAAAATCAAAGGTCGCCCTAGCTCTGGAGGAACTAGCACTGGAGGATTGGCTAAATATTCCTTGATTTTGTCGAAGGCTTCCTGACATTCGTCGGTCCATTTCACTGCTGCATCTTTCTTTAACAACTTGAAGATCGGCTCACATGTTGATGTCAGCTGAGCGATGAACCGGCTAATGTAATTCAACCTCCCCAATAAGCTCATTACTTCCTTCTTGTTTTTCGGCGGAGGTAGACTTTGGATGGCCTTGATCTTTGATGGATCTAGTTCAATACCTCGCCGACTCACTATGAACCCCAACATCTTCCCTGAAGGTACTCCGAAGGCGTACTTCGCAGGATTGAGTTTAAGATTGTACCTCCGGAGTCTTTGGAAAAACTTTCTCAAATCCCTCACATGATCATGTTGCTTTTTGGACTTTATGATGACATCGTCCACATACATTTCGATTTCTTGGTGCATTATGACATGAAACATTGTGGTCATTGCCCTCATATAAGTTGCCCCGGCATTCTTCAATCCAAACGGCATTACTCTGTAGCAATACGTTCCCCAAGATGTAATGAATGCAGTTTTCTCCGCGTCTTCTTCGTCCATCAGGATTTGGTGATAACTGGCATAACAATCTACAAATGAACTGATCTCATGCTTGGCGCAATTGTCCATTAATATGTGGATGTTTGGCAATGGGAAGTCATCCTTTGGACTGGCTTTGTTGAGGTCTCTGTAGTCCACACACACTCTGGTTTTCCATATTTCTTTGGGACCGGCACAACGTTCGCCAACTAGGTGGGGTATTTGGTGACTCGTATGACCTTCGCCTCAAACTGCATATTCACCTCTTCTTTTATCTTTACACTGATGTCCGTTTGAATTTTCGCAACTATTGCTTCACTGGCCGACATTCAGGATAAATAGGCAACTTGTGTACCACCAAGTCAGTACTAAGTCCGGGCATGTCATCATAGGACCAAGCAAAGATGTCCTTGAATTCATGCAACAACCTTATCAATTCTTCCCTGAGGGGTGTTTCCAAATGAACACTGATTTTTGTTTCCCGGACATTATCTTCGCTCTCCAAATTGATGGATTCTGTCTCACTCAAGTTCGGTTTGGGTTTTTCCTCATATTGGTTCATGTCCTTACTTATTTCCTCCATGGCTTCCTCATCCTCACATTCTATCTCACTATCCTCCTCAATTTCTTGTATGATAATGTGACTGTCAGAACTGGGTCGAGAATCCTTCATGCATGACATGTCATCAGAATCAGCACATATGGAACTGTACAGAAGAAAAAATAAAAATAAGGCAAAAAATGAAGAAAGAAGAAAACTGCATTTCATTGATATAAAAAAGATGAACAACGTTTTGGATACATTTTGATTTTTTTTTCATGGGGGGTGGGGGAACTACAAAAAGTAACAATTGCTTTTCTGGGGAAATGATGGTGAATTTTCAAGAGCTAACTACCAAGACTCCTTCCTGATCGGGAAAGGAGTGGCTTCCCAATTGTTGAGCATAACACCAGATCCCACAAATTGCACGTCCATCCTGCTCGTACCTTCCCCTATTTCAACCATGTTCACATCCCCAAATATCTTCTCAAACCTCATCAAGAGTTCTTCATCGGGTCGGGTCTCAATGTACCTTGACGCAGCAGATGTCAGATGTTTAGTACCAGGCTTGGCAAAGGTGTCGGATAGTTTGGGGATAGGCTTAGGCAGGGTCCAGTTCTTCTTTTTGGTTTTGTAGGCTTTTTGGATGTCGGCATAGGTGGGCTTGAACCCTAAACCAAAAGTGTCTTTGTTCACTGGCAGCTGAACTGGTTGAGTGATTCCTTGCAAAGCTTTCCCCAGCCCTTTTCTTGGTGCAAACCCATTTTTAAGCTTTTCCCGGGCCACCATCACAGCAGTAGGTGCTACCGTAGGGATTGGCAGTTTCTCACCCTCAGCAATTTTGTTCACTGTTATGGTATCCGTTAACTGGTATACCCAAGGACCTTTGTCTCCATCGGCATCATCAAATGGCGTCACAACATTGTAGGTATTTTCCTCTCCATGTAGTATGACTTCTTGTTGCTCCCATTCAAACTTGACCATTTGGTGCAAGGATGACGGCACGGCTTTGGCTGCATGGATCCATGGTCGGCCCATCAATAGATTGTAAGATACAGCAATGTCCAATACCTGAAATTCCATTGTAAAATCCACGGGCCCGATGGTCACTTCCAAGACGATGTCCCAAAGTGTTCTTACTTCCACCATCAAATCCTCTCACATTTATACTGTTTCTCTGAATTTTGTCAGGGATGATGCTCAGTTTCTCAAGAGTTGATAGCGGACAAATGTTTGCACTTGAGCCATTATCTATCAGCACTCTGGTAACCACTGACTCCTCGTTCTTCACTGTAAGATAAAACGCCCTATTATGCTCGGTTCCCTCAACGGGTAATTCACTGTCTGAGAATGTAATCTTATTGGACTCGAAGATCTTGTTGGTAATCTTTTCGAGATGAAAGACCGAGATCTTTTCAGGGACGTGCACCTCGTTCAATATCTTCATCAGAGCCTTTCTGTGTTCTTCCGAATGGATCAACAATGAGAGCAAAAAGATTTGTGCGGGTGTTTTCCTTAACTGTTCCACTATGGAGTAATCCTGAGATTTTATCTTTTTGAGGAACTCCTCCACTTCTTCTTCGGACATAGGCTTCTTCAACTGATTCTCTTTCACTACCTTCATTTTCCTTAACTCTTCCAGGGCAAAACACCTCCCGGATCGAGTTAGACCGTGCGTCTCATTGATTTTTCTAGATACTTCTTTCCCTTTGTAAATCACTGCCACCTTGTTGTAGCTCCAAGGTACAGTCTTGGTATCCACCACCGGCATCTGCACCACTGGTCTTATAATCACTGGTTCCACACCCGCGCCTTTCACTGTTAATACTAGCTTCACGCCTGGTACTACAACCTTCAAATTTTCCACCACTGTTTGCCTTTTCACGGGTTCTTCAACAATCACTTTTCCTTTCTCAGCTCCCTTCTCCGTTTTGCTACTAGCCTTAATCATCATGACAGACTGGGATGGCTTCCGGCTGCTCTCCTCTTGTGCCAATTCTATCATATGTGCTTCATGGTGAGCTGGCAGTGGGTTCTGCATAATGTTCGAAGCCTCCGGAGCCTGCACTTCAATCCTCCGGCTATCAATGAGTTCTTGGATAGCGTTCTTGAAATGCCAACATTTCTCAGTGTCGTGTCCCGGTGCTCCTGAGTAATACTCACACCTGACCGACTGATCAATGTTCTTTGGAGGTGGGTTCGGAAGCTTAGACTCGATTAGGATCAACATTCCCAATTCCTTCAATATGTGATAGAGGCTAGTATAGGACTCCCCCAACGCGGTGGATGTTTTCTTCACCCTATTCCTCATCTCAGGGTCGGGCCTGAAGGTGGGTTTGTTTGGGTTTCTATAAGCTCTAGAAGAAGGGTATGTATTTTGTGTGTGGTAAACATTATGCGGGGCTTGGGCTCACCATACATGTTGTGGTGGTGGTGGATAGGTTTGGGTTTGTGGGTTGTGGTAGTGCATGGTAGTCGGTGGGTAGTATGGTGGAGGTGGGTTGTATGATGCTAGAGAGTTATATGTGGTTGGTGGGTTGTATGGGGTTGGTGGGTTATATGTAGTTGGTGGGTTGTATGGGGTTGGTGGGTATGGCTGATATGGTCGTGGTGGGTGATGGTATTGGCTGCGGTTCCAAGGCTTGCTCTCCACAACTGCCACTTCTTTTTTCTTCTTCTTCCTAATGGTTCCTCCATTTCCAG
The DNA here is from genome assembly GCA_032618575.1 of Nicotiana noctiflora. NCBI lineage: Eukaryota > Viridiplantae > Streptophyta > Magnoliopsida > Solanales > Solanaceae > Nicotiana > Nicotiana noctiflora. The sequence continues at coordinate 78,386 of JASVEL010004639.1, forward strand.
TCTGAATGGCCTGATTTGTGGCCTTGATTGCTGAAAAACTCATGTTGTTAGTTTTTAAACCTTCCTCCACGAAAATTCCCATCTTCACAACCTCATTAAAACTCTTCCCAATAGCTGACACCAGGTGTCCATAATAGGTGGGCTCCAAAGCCTGCAAGAAACAATCTACCATTTCACCTTCCTTCATCGGCAGATCTACCCTCGCCACCTGTTCTCTCCACCTAAAACCGTATTCTCTGAAGCTTTCACCGGGTTTTTTCTCCATCTTCATGAGTGACAATCTATCTGGTATGATTTCTAGATTGTACTGAAAATGGTTCGCGAATGCCTGCGCGAGATCGTCCCAGATAAACCACCTGGTATGATCTTGGTGCGTGTACCATTCCAAAGTAGAACCACTCAAACTTTGGCTGAAATACGCCATCAGAAGCTCATCCCAGCCCCCTGCGCCCCGCATTTTACTGCAATATCCTCTGAGGTAGGCCACCGGGTCTCCGTGTCCACTGTACATATCAAACTTCGGCAACTTAAATCCAACAAAAAGTTGCACTTCTGGAAACAGACACAGATCCTTGTACGCCACACTTACTTGTCCCCCTAACCCTTGCATGTTGCGAAAGGCGTTCTCCAAACTCTTCATTTTCCTGGCCATATCCTCCTGTTCTGCATTCTTAACAGGCTTCTCTTCGCTCGTCTCCATCAATGGAGTGTGAGATTCATGCTGTCAGAAGGTCGGCTCAGGTGGGTAGTAGTGGGGGTCTTGTACATGGAACAATGGTTCACTAGATGATTTGTGTAGGGCGGCAAGTGGAGGTGCCACATATACCGGAGCAACTTGGGTGGCTGGGGTGGTACTTGTTTTGTCAGAGGTGGTGGCACTTGGGAGGTGGAAGCATAGTAGTGGTGATAGTCTGGGTATTTAGAGGATGAATTCATCGTGGGTGGCTCAGGGTTGGGATTAGTTGGAGGGTGTATGTGGCGTTAGCAGGATAAGTTGGTAAGGGTTGACCCCTTGACCAAGCCTGGTACATTTCGGCCATCTGCTGTTTTAGCTTGTACATCTCTTCCTTCATCCCCATCACATCCACAATTTCCTCCTCCTGGACGGGATCCATGACTGTTGCTTCAATCTCTTGCGACACAGCCTTTGTCATTTTCTTATATCTTGTGTTGCAAGGGTGAGTAGCCAGAATGCCAATTACCAACTAGAATCTGAATCTCACAAACATCAACACCCGTTAGTGGTTAGCGCATGAAGAGATAAGATGAAATTATTTTTTTAGAGTAAACACATTTTCCTTAGATCGTCATGCATCATCCCGGCCTTCGCTTATTCGAACCAATCATCTCTTTTTTATTTTATTTTTTATTTTTTATTTATTTTTATTTTTTTTATTTTCTCTCTCTATTTTCTTTTCCCTTACTTCATAATTTGCGTTCCTATTTATTTGCCTATCGTAATTAAAGAATTAACATAAAGCAAAAGGATTGACAACAACTCTTGATTTTCATTGATAGCTCAAAAACATTGATTTACAAGATGATGTTGTAATGATAATGTAAAGAAACATAAAAATAGAATGCATGCTCTAAGAATACATCAATGCTCCTAGTGCCCGGGAGACGTCGTTCAGTCTTGCCGCGGGCCTATATGCTAATCCCTTTTGGAGCCTATCCAGGTCGGACATGACTTGCTGCACAAAGAACTTCACTGCTGACACAAATGTTGCCCGGGACATGTCTTCACATAGCTGGCTCTTCCGGGTGATGTACTGAGCAATACGGACAATTTTCTCTCGAATAACCCCTTTTTCTTGAAGCAATCTGCTGATCTGTTCAGTGCGAGCATCTAAGGTATGTTAGTTATCCTTCTATATTTGCTGCAACTCCAACTGTAATCGAGCCATAGTTGTGTAACAATGTTCTCTTTCCTCTTCGAGATCCTTGATAACCTTGTTACTTTTAACCGTGGCTGTAACAATTTTCTTTCTTAGTCGAGCTACCTCTAACTCATGCTTATCCTGTAGTTTCTGAACCAACTTGGCTCTTTCCTCGGCATCTCTGGTTATTTGCTTCCGAGCCCTGACTAATTCCTTTTTTGCTTTGTCTAAGTCAAAGCTGTAGTCATTCACCTTGCACCGAAGAGTCTTAATCAATTTCTCATCCCGGGCTAAGCGAATGGGGGTCCCGGATGCAATTTTCATCTAACCAACCTGAGCCTTAAGCATTTCGTTTTCTTTCTTCAGATGCTTTTTCTCTCCCTCGTCGGATGCTGCCTGCAAACCGCTTTCAAATTGGAGATTTCTCAATTGTTCTTCCAGCAAGCTGATCTTGGCCTTGTATTCACTTTCTTTGGCCGCCCAATTCTTATTTTCCTTAGATTGCTCCACCAAATCTTGCAAGTGAGGTCTTTTCGAAGGCCGATCATGCTCAACACCCCGTCGATACCATGCGGAATATCCAGACGACACTTCACCTCGAGCTCTATTTTGTACACAAGTATCTACCTTCAAGTTTTGACATTCATTCCAAATTTGATGGACCTTCGCTTCCGGGAATTGTCCATCCGGACTAATCTCTATTGCTTGTGAACTGAGGTCCCCGTCCTTTGGTATAACTTGACATCTACCAAGCTGTCACAGGGCCCTGTACGGGGCGTAAGGTTGGATGCTTTTTAAACCCATGATAAAAAAAAGGTGACCCTTCTGTCGGCATATAAATTACCTCGTCAAGAGGTAGCCAATCATATGTCCAATCAATCTGGCCATCAGTCAATGATCGAAGATGCGAAATCCAATCCTTTACTCCGTCTGGCAATTTAACTTCTTTTGTTCTCGTGTAAAATTCTTCAAGACATGTTCTTCCAGTCAGACCATAACTTGAGAACGAAGGATGATGGCATAGATGTTCGATCAACCAAATCTGCAAAATCAAATTGCATCCTTCAAAGAAGTTGGCTCCAGCTTTGCATGCAGTCAAGGCACAGTAGATGTCAGCTAAAATCATTGGAGCGATAGTACAATTGTCTTGTACTACCAAAGTGCTTGCTACCCCGGCAACCTTTATACTGATGTGCCCATCTTTTCTCGGAAATATGATAATTCCGAGAAATGCCACCAAGAAAGCAAACCTTCGATGCTTCTCCCATTTTGCTCGGCTGGACTTGCTAGATAACTTGTTCATGGAGTCGTTGAAACCCTCGATATGTCCATACCTACTATAGATGAAGTTCAGGAAGCAAAATCCGTTGGCTAAATCCTCATTGTGGACATTCCTAGCAATTTTCAAAGAATCCAAAAAGCGATGCACCGTTACCGCTCTAGGAGACACCGGGTATTTTCCTTTCAGGGGGACCTCATTCTTCCCTATGTAGAAAGCAATCTCCTCCAGAGTAGGAGTGAGTTCAAAATCCGGAAGATGTAGTACATTGTGTGCAAGATCCCAATACGTGACCAATTCTCTAATTACGTCGCCCCGGGGAATTATGTCCAATAACTCCGTGAGATCTTTCAAGTAACCTTTGATCCAGTCTTGACTTTCTGTTTCCATGTCGTACCACCATAGTCTCAGCTCCAAAGGGATTTTATTCATTAAGGAGAAATGTTCATTCAACATTGTGCTCATCCTGCACATTTATTAAGGCGATTTTATTTAGAAAAGAGAAAAATCTTTTTCAATGCAAATTTTCATTTTTTTGAAAGAGACATGACTCTCGAAGTGGCCGTTTTTTCCAAAACAGCCTTCCGGCGTCCTTTCGGGACATTCGGCTGTAAACACGTGATTTTTGACCCTCCCCGAGATTTTTTATATTTTTTGGCATAAAATGTTTAGTTTAGGCATAATATAGCTATTTTTAGCTAATTTTGACTCTTTTACTTTATTTCTACCTTAAGATAAAAAATAACAAAAAAAAATATAGTTTTATTAATGTTTCGTAATCATTTTTAAATTTGAAAAATACAAAAATAGTACTTTATATTTTACCTTTTTATTAAAAACGAAAATTACAAAAATAATTTTTATTAATATTTTGTAGTCATTTTAAACTTAAAAAATATAAAAAAATAGTTCTTTATATCTTTATTTTTATATAAAAAACAAGAATTAGTTATAAAACAAAAAAAAAATATAATTAGTATTTTGTGGTAACTTTAATCTTGAAAAAATACAAAAAAATAACTTTGTTTTAATTATTAGTCTTATAGTTATTTTGCTTACGTAGTGATTAATTAATAACACCGTGTTCTCATTCTCGGTTCCGGGCGAAGAATAATATTCGGGTTCAAACTACCCGGTTTTATAATTTTCGGACATAGCCCATAATAATCCGAGCCCACCGCACGTGGGGGACACACATGGGGGACACGGACAGAACACGAGGAAGACCCATCACTATTGGGTACCCAACCCCATGTGAAAGACCTATCATTTTGGTCTTGGTGTATTTGAAATAGAATAAATAAAGGGGTATAAAGTAACAAAAAGGGGAGCTGATGGGGGTGGACGGTGAGAGGGAGTGGACTGTTTTGGTTGTCTTCTTCATGAAGAAAAAAACCAAAGCAGAAGGGATTTTAGAAAACGAAAAAACGCTATTCATCCATCTTCTTCAGGAGGAAAAAATCGCACATACAGCTCCAAAGAAAAACAGCCTGCTTCATCTCCAACGAACCAGCCCTCCATCGCAGACCACTTCCATAAACCAACCATCGAACACCATAGCCAAACGACCATCAACACCAACAAGCCTGCTTCATTAATCCAGCAGCAACCCACGATGACCAGCTGCCCGTTTCCATCCAGTCGAACAACCAGCGGCGCCTAGCTTCGCCGCTGCCCCGACCACGTCGTCGTCTTGTTCAAACAACCCTCTCGACCTCTCTTTCTTCATTTAAACTCAAGCAGCACACCCATGGCTGCCTGAGATTCGCCGGAGAAACGAGCTCCAGTAGCTCGCCGGATTATCGTTGATTTGTTGCGTAGTGAAAGGCTGCAATCTCAGTTTGTCGCTATAAGGATCGTAACGTTTCCGAGCAATGGAGTTTCAATACCCATTAGGTGGTGGAGTTTGGTAAAATCTTAGTCATTCAACCACTCAAAACCAAAGCCATAGCAGGAACCAGCATGCTGTGACAGCACCAAACGAACACATCTTCAGCAACCACCAACGAGTCCAGCCGTGAATCCCGTCCGAATTTATTGTTGTATTGTTGATCTGCGGAGCTACAATTCCGGGTATGTTTGTTCGTCTTTGAGCTATTGTCTCAACTCGATTCGGAATGGTCAAAAAATGTTAATTGTTGAATTTGTGAAGCAATCGAACTTTGTAATTCATGAAATGTGATTTAAGTTCTATATCAATCTACTTTGGATCAATGTCTTTTGCAACATGATTCTATTGTCTGCCAGTTAATTGATTGCCAAATTAATTTCAACTGAATATGATGAAAACGGCAAATCATATGATGTGCTTAATTAACTGCTGGCCAATTAGTTTTGTTGTTGTTGGGTAAGTAAACTTTTCGGTGCACAAGTAATTGTCATAGCTACGGGTACGGTTCCCGTGACGTAGTTGTGGTATTAAGTTTCGAATTAGCTTTAAGTATGCATATCTTTAATTCATTTAGTGGAGTAAATTCGAGGCGTGCCATTAGCAAATTTCATGGCCCTCGCAAAGTGCAAACGCGAAATTACTTTAGGCGCGTTAGTTAATAATAATACCTTCCTAATCACGGGTGCGCATTTATGTGACCCAAATCTTACTTTCGGCGAAACTGAAATGCATTTAAGTCACAGGCGTACTGGTTGCGGTGTGACTCGCAATGTGTTTTCGCGAGACATAGATATCAATAGTTAATATTATATTAATTTTAAAAAAATACGTACATAAAATATTAAATTTTACGGAATCACCGTGAGTTCACATTTTTTATATTTTTACCTATTAATTTGCCTTAGAGTCTACTATAATTCTATAATTACTTTTATAATTCGAAAATATAATATATAAGTCACACGGGAAAGACACGAGAGATAAATGAAATTCGAAATGTCAATGGGTCCTCATCGTTAAAGGAATGCTCATGTGAGAATGAGAAATGAAGGACCACACTAAGTTAGGAAATGAATTGGGAAGCAGTAGTTCTTTTACAACCCAAATGTATATTTCAAATTAATTTAATAATTTCCCAAAAATAGAAAGCCATCTTCCATCGATCTAATAGTCATTTGTAATTTTTTTTTTAAATGTTACTCTAAATAGACTAGCTTTTAAAAATAAGACGAGCGTGTGATTTCCTTAAATCATGGCGTGTGTGTGTGGGCATGTTGAAACTTCAAACCCTAGCTGTGATAGTTCTTTGATCTTTCCTTTTGCTTTAGAATTTACAATGAAACGGCTGTCCACGTGAAGTTCAACAAGGAGCCGATAAACATGACCTAATCATTAGTGTTTAATTTTTATATAGCTACCTCATTATTGAGTATTTAATGACGTGACTATGATTCCTACAGTTAAATCATTCATATAGTCAAAACGTATGTCTCCTATATTTCAAACTTATTTAATTTAGTCACTCGTGGACACCTAATTATTACTCCTTTTAATCTTTAATTCATTTAGTGGAGTAAATTCGAGGCCTGCCATTAGCAAATTTCATGGCCCTCGCAAAGTGCAAACGCGAAATTACTTTAGGCGCGTTAGTTAATAATAATACCTTCCTAATCACGGGTGCGCATTTATGTGACCCAAATCTTACTCTCGGCGAAACTGAAATACATTAAAGTCACAGGCGTACTGGTTGCGGTGTGACTCGAAACGCGTTTTCGTGACGTCGCAATTCTCCTAAAATTGAAAAGCGGAACATTAATAGCACATAATTGAAATATGTAAAGAAATCAGATAAAAACAAAAATTGCAGTTGAGCGACCGTGCTAAAACCACGGAATCCGGGAGTGCCTAACACCTTCTCCCGGGTTAACAGAATTCCTTATCCGGGTTTCTAGTTTCGCAGACTGTAATACAGAATCATAAATTTCCTCGGTTCGGGATTAAACCGGTGACTTGGGACACCATTATTTTCCCAAGTGGCGACTCTGAAAATTAAATAAATTGATCCCGTTTTGATTGTCCTTTAATTGGAAAAACTCCTACTCCTTCGCGCCCTTGCGGGTGCGGAAAAAGGAGGTGTGACAGCTCTGGCGACTCTGCTGGGGACTAAAACCCAGAACTTCGGTTCAGGGTTTAAGAATTCGAGCTCAGTTAAATTGTTGTTTTTGTCTATATCTGATTTTATTATATGTTTAATTAATGTGCTATATGTTTACCGCTTTGATACCATCTGAACTGTATATACAAACTGCTATATGTTTACCGCTTTGATATTATCTGAACTGTACATATAAACTGTGCCGAAACCCTTCTCTTCTCACCTATGGGGATGTGCTCACTGGTTGAGACTCCCTATTCTGTTAATGTCATACCTCGAAATAATAAAGAGGCTCGGAAAGTTTCTAAGCCGGTTGGCATTTTGGTTCCCGGAAAGGAGCTCCTTCCTCAGCCCGAGTTGTCCGCTTGGGTACACAGTCTAGATCATGTACCGAGGTTTAAGCTTAGAATAACATAACTGCATACCGGATCCCTAGTAGGAAACGCTTATTTGCATCACGTTGCATTTGACTTAGGGGACTCGACACAGGGGTTGGGTCCGTCTAGGACAGGCAAACCGGTAATCAAAGACCGAGCATATTATATGTTGCATTTATTTATCATGTATTATTATGAGGATTGGTTAAATTCCTGGAAAAAAAAAAGAGAAATAGAATTTTGGAATAGAAAAATATCAAAAATAGTGACGAAATGCTGTCGAAAATTTGAAAATTTGAAAAACAGGAAGAGCAATTTTGTTGAAATTATTGGTCATAAAATAATCTGACCGAACTACGCAGGTTTGATTCTCACCACTAGGTGAGATACGTAGGCAACCCTCATCGGGTCCTACCACCCCTTTAAAAATAAAAAAAAATGTGTGTGTTTAATTTTGTCAATAAAATCAAAGTGATGCCGTTTTTGCAAATAACCGAATGTTCCGAAAGGACGCCGGAAGGCTGTTTTTTGCAAAAATAGCCACTTTGAATCATTTTTAATAATTTGCAGCCGCAGCCTTGAAATATTCCTTGTGGAAATGTTGCAAGGCCGTAGCCGCAAAATCAAGTCCGGGTTCACACCCCTTTTGCAAAAAATAACCAAAAAAAAAAAGTGTTAAATTTTTGATTTTGTTATAAATGAGTCGGGTGGTGCTATTCTTGCTCAAAATAGTTGAAAGGTTGTATCCGCAAAATTAAGTTTGAGTCATCACTCAACTTTTCAAAAAAATAATCACTTTATCAAATAAGCCATTACATGACCGGTCCTTGCATAAATAGCCACTGTTGGCATTTGAACTTCTTCAGTCTTGTGTTGGCCTGTGTCGGTGCTGAACGATGCCCCATAGGCTCCAGGATAAAAATTTTGAATTTGCATCTTCTTAAATAAAATTTTGCAAAAAGAGCCACTTTGCCTAAATAAGCCATCACATGGCCAATTTATGAAAAATAGTCTTGTGTTGGTTTATGGTGATGCCGAACGATGCCCCATGAGCCACAAGATAAAAAAAAAAATTTTCAAGTTTATCTTTCTTAAATAAATTTTGCAAAAATAGTCATTTTGTCAAATAAGCCATTATGTGGCCAATTTTGTAAAAATAGTCACAATTGACATAAAAACTTTCTCGATCTTTTGTTGGCCTATGGCGATGCCGAACGATACCCCATGAGCCCCAGGATGAGAAAATTTTCAAGTTTACTTTCTTAAGTAAAAATTTTGCAAAAATAGCCATTTTGCCAAATAAGCCATTACATGGCCAATTTTGTAGAAATAGTCATAATTGACGTTAAAACTATTCTGATTCTTGTAGAAATCTCTGGCACAAGGCGTGAAAGTTTTTTTTATGAGAGTTTGTAGTTGGAGTGAGCTTTTACAATTTTTCTTCAAAGAAATCAAAAAATCAAAATCAAATAAATATCTCTTTACTTCTTGCATTAATTTGCAAGAACTACGCTCGGTCTGATTCATGCGGGGTCATGATACGTAGGCAATCCACATAGGATTCGACCATTTCCATAACCAAAAAAAAAATGAAAAAAAAACTACAAAAGAAAAAAAAGAGGAAAAATGAAAAAACCACAAAAAGGGAAAAAGAAAAGAAAGATAGAAAAAAAAAAGAAGAATGATCAATAAGCGGGATACCTTAATGCTGACATGCTGGCTTCGTTTTGTTGTGTCCATTTTCAGAAAGGTGGTTGGTTGTGGTTCTAAAATAACTCTTCCCTGTAAGACAAAGTCAGAGGACAATGGCAGATAATCTCAAGACTGAGTGGGTTGATACCGATACCCGACAACAGCTGGTTGAACGGAACCACGGGTTAGTAGAAGAGGTCAAGATATTGAGACAACACGTGGCTGATATGTATCGGGCGTGGATGGATGGAAAAGCACCACTTCCGCCACCACCTAGCTTCCTGGACTCTGTCCTTACCCGTACAATGAACCCGATGCCGGAGGATCCCCCACACCCTCCATATATACCCGCCTATCACAATTTTTTCAGCCGCTCAATTAGCTCAACTACTCGTCCCCCGACTATGTTTTCACAATGCTACTCCCGTCCCCAACACCACTACTCTTCCCGGGACAACCAAAATCGTACTTCACTTTCTAGGTACCCAGCTCCACAAAAGGCCTACCAACCCCCACGAACATACCGGAAACCCCCTGGGTCAGGTTTTAGGCCAAATAAGGCGTTTAGGGAAGAGAGGTTGCTGAAGCGAGAAAAGGCGCTCACCCCTATCGGGGAATCCTATGCAAGTCTGTTTGAAAAGTTAAAACATGTCGGCCTGATTACGCCGCTCCCCGGATACACTCCCGATCCACGTGCAAGAAGCTTCGATTCTACTGCACGATGTGCATACCATTCCAATGTCAGAGGGCACGATATTGAGTGTTGCCGTACCTTGAAAAAGGAAATAGAAAGAATGATTCAAAAAGGGTGGTTGATTGTGGTCAATGATGATGACATGGGACACACAAATCCTCTGGGGGGTGTATTGACTGGAGCTAAAAATGTTGAAGCAGATGGCAGCCTTGGCAATATTGATGCAGAACTTAGTGGCTAAAATGTTGTGCTTGGTAATTGGGAAGATACTCCATCTTTTGGTCAGCTAGATGGAGCTTTGGTGGTTCGTTTTTGTCGTCATTTTTGTTGTCCGAGTTATTTTCAGGGTTTTCTTGTGGTCAAACCCTTTTGTCCTAGCAGTTTGCTTTGGTCTTGCCCAGTTTTGTTTCAGGGCTGTACTCTAGTTTGTTTTGTTTGTTTTGTCATTGAACCATTTCGTCATTAGTTTAATGAAGCTTTCGGTCTATTGTTACTTCCGGTCATTTTATTTATTTAGTTCTTTTACCCTTTAGATTTGTCTTGTGCTCAAATGCCGAATCTAGTGACACGACATGCGCACACATAATTATGGCTTAATTCTAAAAGTTAATCATTAAGCAATTGGAAGATGATCGGGTCATCTAAAGGAAACAAAAACAACTTGAGACTATTTGGATCCTGAGTCATCTGAAACCGGGGCAAGTAAAAAAAAAAAAAAAAAAAAAAAAAAATGAGAGTGTTCATAATGACATGGGCAAGCGTAACAGTCAGAGGCAAGCTGGCCAAAATTGACATGGGGTCGTTCATAATGAGAGTGTTGCCCAATAGTGCTTTAAAGATATGGTGAACGTTAATTGTGTTGTTTACACTTGGCATGTTTTGAAGATTGGAATGACGAAGGCATTTTGTTCTGCTATCCAAACACTTTATCCATCGTCAACCATTTGAGCTTTATTTTAAATTCTTTCATCCCCCTCCTTCGGAATTAGTTGCAAAGACTAGAAACTCAAGTTTGAAAGGCAAGAGAAGAAAGGGATAAAGAAAAAGTAAAGAAAAAGAAAACAACAAAAAGAGATAAAGACAAGAAAAAGAAAAATGTGAAAAAAAAAAAAAAAAAACTTGAAAAAGAGGAAATGGGAACTACGTTTGACCTGATTCCTCAAAGAGGATACGTAGGCGCTTCACAGCTCGGTCATAGTGTAAATAAAGAAATAAAAATCCCCAAGCTAGAAACTGGGGCAATAAAAGTTGTGTTTATAAAGGAAGATGTAGACTCCGAAGGTTGTAATTTTGAACCCATTTTGTTTTGTTTCGAGCCTTTAACACCATTTCTTTCTAGCCTTATCCAAATCCACATTACGGTCCAAAGAAAGACCTTTTGACCAATCTTTAAAAGAGGCCAAGTCAGGCAAATGAGAGAAGTCTTATCAGAACATAACACTCTGATTCCCATCGGAAAAGACTCGGATCTGCAGCAGAAGAAATATGAGAGAATCTTAGCGGTAGCACCACCAATCCCCAGCGGAAAAGTAACACAAATGAGAGAGTCTTAGCGGTGAAAACCTTCACAGGCACCATAAGGCGATGAAAGCTGAGAGAAAACCAAAATGAGAGAGGCTTGGTAGTGATAACCCCTCGGGCACTACAAGTCGAACGAAGGTTGGAAATGAGATAGGAAAGCCCCAAGAGAAGATTACAAAAGGCGGTTTAACGACGGAGGGTAGGCTATATGTGCATGTCATGTCCATTAGAGTTGGTATCCACGTTTGATAGGGTTATTTTATAATTTTTCTTTTTAGAGAGTCACCCTCGTTTTTGTCTTTTATTCTGTTTCCTTTTATCTTTCTCCTTTCATAAAAATTCCCCAATAGAGTCTGTTTGTAAGAAATGACTTCAAAATTTTCCATCGGCTTTCCAATTATGCAAGACGGAATTTGATTGGTACACCCAAGTGGTATAAGTGAGGAGGGATTAAGCGCAAAGCCAGTGTCCAGAAGGATATTCCCCAACAATAGGAAATCGACAAAGGGGTGGATCGGTGTGAAAAGGATATCTCAATGAAGGTTAATGACCTCGAGGCCAAGGCCAATGAGACTCAAAGGTCGGGAAATGCACATTCCTTAGATATACCGCCAAAGAAGGGGAGATATCCCCAGCAGAAAGGTATTTTCAGTGACAAGGGTGAATAAAGAAAATGGTTCACCAGTAAAACATGCAAAGTCTTCACGAAAGGTCACTATTATAGGACTTCGGGTGGTCAGTGGAAAACCATGTGGAAAGGTTCGCGAATAAAGAGTCGTCAAGGAAGGCGGGGAAGCAAGAAAGGAGATATCCCCAGCAGAAAGGTATTTTCAGTGACAAGGGTGAATAAAGAAAATGGTTCACCAGTAAAAAATGCAAGGTCTTCACGAAGGGTCACTATTATAGGAATTCGGGTGGTCAGTGGAAAACCACGTGGAAAGGTTCGCGAATAAAGAGTCGTCAAGGAAGGCGGGGAAGCAAGAAAGGAGAAAACTATCCCCGGCATGAATATCATCAAATGATAACATCCCCGGCAGGGTCTGACAATGAAACGCAGAGCAGGGAAAGAAGAGGAGAACCATCCCCAGCAGGAGCACCACAACCAGCCACCACATTTTAAAACTAACTAATTTTTCTTTGATTTGAAACAGGAAGAAGAGGGGTTGTTGGCAGAAAAGCATGCCACAAAGAAGATTCTCAAACTGGGGCAGAAAATTTTCTCCCGTTGCGAAAATTTTCTCGAAACCAAATACCTGGTTGTGGAAAGAAGCCAGATAACGCGAGGAAATGATCTTTGAACCCGGTTGTCCCAGCAGCTTTGAAAGAAAGAAAACTACAAGCTGTGATAGAGGAAATTATACCCCCAACAGACAAGACAAAACGAGGAAGCTTGCGTTCAGAAAGGCAAGAGGCCGGTATCACCCCCAGCAGTTCTCGGAAAAATGAAACACTGATTTCGAGATTTCCCCGGCAGCATTATATCCTACAAGTTTTTAAATGGAGCGAAGCACGAGCCCCGAAGGAGTTTTGGAAAGAGGAAGAAGGAAAAGGGATCCCCGGACAGGGTAATCCCCAGCTGATGACATTTCAATCCCCAGCGATTTCGTGAGATAGGTTTTGAAGGAAGTAGAAAAGGAGGAAATAGAGAAGATTCCCCCAGCAGCATTATCCCCAGCAGGTGAGTAATCAATTCCAAAGATATCACCAGCAGTCAAGAGAAAATAACATGACCCAGGAGGAAAGTAATTCCGAAACAAGGTAATTCAGAAGAAAGGATGGCCCAAGAGACGATGCAGGAAAAAGAAAAGGGTACAAGAAACAAAGGAAGGCGATAAGGATGGGATGAATTTGGTGAGTCGTAGTTGAAGTCAGGGAGCCCGCCTGAAGAATGGAGTGGCGATTTATTTTGAAGCTGTAGTTGAAGTCAGGGAGCCCGCCTGAAGAATGGAGTGGCGATTTATTTTGAAGCTGTAGTTGAAGTCAAGGAGGATGGCCCAAGAAGCGATGCAGGAAGAAGAAAGTGGTGCATGAAGCAAAGGAAGGCGACATGGATGGGATGGAGTTAGTGAAGCGATGTTGAAGTCAGGGAGCCCGCCTGAAGAATGGAGTGGCGAGTTAGTTTTGAAGTTATAGTTGAAGTCAGGGAGCCCGCCCGAAGAATGGAGTGGCGAGTTAGTTTTGAAGTTATAGTTGAAGTCAGGGAGCCCGCCTGAAGAATGGAGTGGCAATTTATTTTGAAGTTGTAGTTGAAGTCAGGGAGCCCGCCTGAAGAATGGAGTGGCGATTTAGTTTTGAGTTGTAGTTGAAGTCAGGGAGCCCGCCTGAAGAATGGAGTGGCGATTTAGTTTGGAGTTGTAGTTGAAGTCAGGGAGCCCGCCCGAAGAATGGAGTGGCGATTTAGTTTTTGAAGTTATAGTTAAAGATAATTTAATAGGAAGTGAAAAACAACAATTAGAGGTTTTAGTTGAAAGCAACAACAAGAAGGAAGCAACAATTTGAAGATTTCAAGTAAGGCATCAATTTAGACCTAGTCTGAGGAATTATCTCCTAGCGTCAAAATCTTAGTCTGATAAATATTTCTCCTAAGACATCAAAATCTCAGTCTGATGAATCTTTCTCCTGAGATCACAATGATTTAGACCTAGTCCGAGGAATTATCTCCTAGCGTCAAAATCTTAGTCTGATGAATCTTTCTCCTAAGATATCAAAATCTCAGTCCGATGAATCTTTCTCCTGAGATCGCAACAATTTAGACCTAGTCGGAGGAATTATCTCCTAGCGTCAAAAATCTTAGTGTGATGAATCTTTCTCCTAAGATATCAAAATCTCAGTCCGATGAATCTTTCTCCTGAGATCGCAACAATTTAGACCTAGTCGGAGGAATTATCTCCTAGCGTCAAAATCTTAGTCTGATGAATCTTTTTCCTGAGATCACAACGATTTAGACCTAGTCTGAGGAATTATCTCCTAGCGTCAAAATCTTAGTCAGATGAATTTTTCTCCTGAGATGGTAATCGTTCGATCTATACAGTTCAAGTTTTGGTAATCAGGTGCCCACTTGAAGAATGAAGTGGCAATTTATTTTCGAAGTTTGTTGAAGTCAGGTGCCCGCCTGCAGAATGGAATGACAATTTATGATTAAAGTTTGTTGTTAAAGTCAGGAGCCCGCCTGAAGAGAGGAATGGCGATTTATTTTCAAAAGATTTGATAAGGATAGTGAACAATCGAAAAGTGACAGAGTGCAACGGAAATCCCCAGCATGAACCAGAAGGAAGGCAACAAGGATCAGAAAAGTTAGATTCAGACTTCGAAGGAGAATAGCTTGAAGATCACAAGTAAGGAAATTCACTTCGGAGTGCAATGCAAGTTAGCCACAAAAGAAGCTTGCAACCAGAATGCGAGTCAACAGTCCGAGATGATCAACAAAAGTTAGTCACAATAAAAAAGAGCAAAGAGTTAATCCAAGTGCAGAAATCGATGAAAGATGTGGTGTGCTCAAGACATGGCCGATGTCACAAGCACTGCCATACCTGGTCTTGATCCGAAAAGCAGCACCTACAACTAGCAAGTATCAAGGTTCAAATTTAGAGTCCGCATGAAGCGCCAACCAATACTCAAGATCAAGCTTCAGAAGACTTATAGATAGGAATCTTGTAACTAGTAGCTGATAGGCTTAGTTAGTCTTTTTCATGTTGGATTTTTTATGTAATAGCAGGACCACGGACCGGAACCTCGACGGAACGGAACCTCGGCGAAACGGCACCTCGACCGGCTCTCCACCTCGGTTACTCGATATCCTTACTCACTTCGAACTACCCGTGACCTGATTCCTTTATAGCCAAGGATATGTAGGCAGCTCAGATACAAGGGCTCGGTCACATCCTCTTCTTTTAGTTTAGTCCCTCCGAATAAGGGTCGGGTCAAAAAACACTTGTCTAGTCGTTCTTTGTCTGAAAACTCTTTGTGTTTTCAGTCAAAGAGGGGCAGCTGTAAACACGTGATTTTTGACCCTCCCCGAGATTTTTTATATTTTTTGGCATAAAATGTTTAGTTTAGGCATAATATAGCTATTTTTAGCTAATTTTGACTCTTTTACTTTATTTCTACCTTAAGATAAAAAATAACAAAAAAAAATATAGTTTTATTAATGTTTCGTAATCATTTTTAAATTTGAAAAATACAAAAATAGTACTTTATATTTTACCTTTTTATTAAAAACGAAAATTACAAAAATAATTTTTATTAATATTTTGTAGTCATTTTAAACTTAAAAAATATAAAAAAATAGTTCTTTATATCTTTATTTTTATATAAAAAACAAGAATTATAAAAGTTATAAAACAAAAAAAAATATAATTAGTATTTTGTGGTAACTTTAATCTTGAAAAAATACAAAAAAATAACTTTGTTTTAATTATTAGTCTTATAGTTATTTTGCTTACGTAGTGATTAATTAATAACACCGTGTTCTCATTCTCGGTTCCGGGCGAAGAATAATATTCGGGTTCAAACTACCCGGTTTTATAATTTTCGGACATAGCCCATAATAATCCGAGCCCACCGCACGTGGGGGACACACATGGGGGACACGGACGGAACACGAGGAAGACCCATCACTATTGGGTACCCAATCCCATGTGAAAGACCTATCATTTTGGTCTTGGTGTATTTGAAATAGAATAAATAAAGGGGTATAAAGTAACAAAAAGGGGAGCTGATGGGGGTGGACGGTGAGAGGGAGTGGACTGTTTTGGTTGTCTTCTTCATGAAGAAAAAAACCAAAGCAGAAGGGATTTTAGAAAACGAAAAAACGCTATTCATCCATCTTCTTCAGGAGGAAAAAATCGCACATACAGCTCCAAAGAAAAACAGCCTGCTTCATCTCCAACGAACCAGCCCTCCATCGCAGACCACTTCCATAAACCAACCATCGAACACCATAGCCAAACGACCATCAACACCAACAAGCCTGCTTCATTAATCCAGCAGCAACCCACGATGACCAGCTGCCCGTTTCCATCCAGTCGAACAACCAGCGGCGCCTAGCTTCGCCGCTGCCCCGACCACGTCGTCGTCTTGTTCAAACAACCCTCTCGACCTCTCTTTCTTCATTTAAACTCAAGCAGCACACCCATGGCTGCCTGAGATTCGCCGGAGAAACGAGCTCCAGTAGCTCGCCGGATTATCGTTGATTTGTTGCGTAGTGAAAGGCTGCAATCTCAGTTTGTCGCTATAAGGATCGTAACGTTTCCGAGCAATGGAGTTTCAATACCCATTAGGTGGTGGAGTTTGGTAAAATCTTAGTCATTCAACCACTCAAAACCAAAGCCATAGCAGGAACCAGCATGCTGTGACAGCACCAAACGAACACATCTTCAGCAACCACCAACGAGTCCAGCCGTGAATCCCGTCCGAATTTATTGTTGTATTGTTGATCTGCGGAGCTACAATTCCGGGTATGTTTGTTCGTCTTTGAGCTATTGTCTCAACTCGATTCGGAATGGTCAAAAAATGTTAATTGTTGAATTTGTGAAGCAATCGAACTTTGTAATTCATGAAATGTGATTTAAGTTCTATATCAATCTACTTTGGATCAATGTCTTTTGCAACATGATTCTATTGTCTGCCAGTAAATTGATTGCCAAATTAATTTCAACTGAATATGATGAAAACGGCAAATCATATGATGTGCTTAATTAACTGCTGGCCAATTAGTTTTGTTGTTGTTGGGTAAGTAAACTTTTCGGTGCACAAGTAATTGTCATAGCTACGGGTACGGTTCCCGTGACGTAGTTGTGGTATTAAGTTTCGAATTAGCTTTAAGTATGCATATCTTTAATTCATTTAGTGGAGTAAATTCGAGGCGTGCCATTAGCAAATTTCATGGCCCTCGCAAAGTGCAAACGCGAAATTACTTTAGGCGCGTTAGTTAATAATAATACCTTCCTAATCACGGGTGCGCATTTATGTGACCCAAATCTTACTTTCGGCGAAACTGAAATGCATTTAAGTCACAGGCGTACTGGTTGCGGTGTGACTCGCAATGTGTTTTCGCGAGACATAGATATCAATAGTTAATATTATATTAATTTTAAAAAAATACGTACATAAAATATTAAATTTTACGGAATCACCGTGAGTTCACATTTTTTATATTTTTACCTATTAATTTGCCTTAGAGTCTACTATAATTCTATAATTACTTTTATAATTCGAAAATATAATATATAAGTCACACGGGAAAGACACGAGAGATAAATGAAATTCGAAATGTCAATGGGTCCTCATCGTTAAAGGAATGCTCATGTGAGAATGAGAAATGAAGGACCACACTAAGTTAGGAAATGAATTGGGAAGCAGTAGTTCTTTTACAACCCAAATGTATATTTCAAATTAATTTAATAATTTCCCAAAAATAGAAAGCCATCTTCCATCGATCTAATAGTCATTTGTAATTTTTTTTTTAAATGTTACTCTAAATAGACTAGCTTTTAAAAATAAGACGAGCGTGTGATTTCCTTAAATCATGGCGTGTGTGTGTGGGCATGTTGAAACTTCAAACCCTAGCTATGATAGTTCTTTGATCTTTCCTTTTGCTTTAGAATTTACAATGAAACGGCTGTCCACGTGAAGTTCAACAAGGAGCCGATAAACATGACCTAATCATTAGTGTTTAATTTTTATATAGCTACCTCATTATTGAGTATTTAATGACGTGACTATGATTCCTACAGTTAAATCATTCATATAGTCAAAACGTATGTCTCCTATATTTCAAACTTATTTAATTTAGTCACTCGTGGACACCTAATTATTACTCCTTTTAATCTTTAATTCATTTAGTGGAGTAAATTCGAGGCCTGCCATTAGCAAATTTCATGGCCCTCGCAAAGTGCAAACGCGAAATTACTTTAGGCGCGTTAGTTAATAATAATACCTTCCTAATCACGGGTGCGCATTTATGTGACCCAAATCTTACTCTCGGCGAAACTGAAATACATTAAAGTCACAGGCGTACTGGTTGCGGTGTGACTCGAAACGCGTTTTCGTGACGTCGCAATTCTCCTAAAATTGAAAAGCGGAACATTAATAGCACATAATTGAAATATGTAAAGAAATCAGATAAAAACAAAAATTGCAGTTGAGCGACCGTGCTAAAACCACGGAATCCGGGAGTACCTAACACCTTCTCCCGGGTTAATAGAATTCCTTATCCAGGTTTCTAGTTTCGCAGACTGTAATACAGAATCATAAATTTCCTCGGTTCGGGATTAAACCGGTGACTTGGGACACCATTATTTTCCCAAGTGGCGACTCTGAAAATTAAATAAATTGATCCCGTTTTGATTGTCCTTTAATTGGAAAAACTCCTACTCCCTCGCTCCCTCGCGGGTTTGCGGAAAAAGGAGGTGTGACACGGCCATTTCCAAAAATAGCAATCACTCTAATTATTTGAAAAGAAAAATCTTTTTGGGCTTTTTCTAAAAGGTGTGGTTGGACCCATTCAAGGGTTGCCTATGTATCCCGCCTAATGGCAAGAATCAAACCTGCGTAGTTCGGTCAGATTAGTTGACCAATTATTTCAACAACAAAACCATTTTTTTTTTCAAATTTTCATATTTTTCGGATACCCATTTCCACTAACTCTTATTTCTCTCTTTTTTTCAACAATTTTCTACCCTCGGGAATTTTGCCGGTCAGCATAAATATCAAGGACAATAAAAATGCAACACATAATATGCTCGGTCTTTTTCAAATACCGGGTCACCTGTCCTAGACGGACCCAACCCCTGTGTTGAGTCCCCTAAGTCAGATATGATACAAACAATCATCCTAGACCTATGTTCAACATCTTATAGTTTCATAAAATGCTAGACCGTGTACCCAAGTGGACAACTCGAATCGAGGAGGGGGCTACGTACCGGTGAATCGCGGAGTCAGTCGGCTTTGTAACTTATCCGGCCTCTATTTCTTAGTTTGTGGGTGACTTAACAGAAAGGGGAGTCTCAACCAGTAAGCACATCCCCGGGGGTGAAGAAGAGAAGGGTTTTCGGCACAATTTTTATATACAATCCACATAGTATCAAAGCGATAATGCACATAGCATGTTGTTCAAATCATATAGCGAAATCAAATAATATCAAGAACGGCAATTCTAAGGAGCTCGAGTTCTTAAACCCTGAAACCGAAGTTCGGGGTTGGGGTCCCCAGCAGAGTCGCCAAAGCTGTCACACCTCCCTTTTTACTACCCCGAATGACACAAAAATATGCTTATAGGGTATACATCGATGTTCAAATACCCGAGAAAATTATAATAGCATAGAGGAAGGAGTTTTTCCACTTAAAGGACAATCGGTTCGGGATTTTTATTTGAATTATCAAAGTCGCCACTTGAGAAAATAATGGTGTCCCAAGTCACCGGTTAAACCCGAATCCGAGGAAATTGACTCTTTCATTAATGTCTGTGAAACAAAGATCTGGATAAGGAACTCTGTTAACCAGGGAGAAGGTGTTAGGCATTCCCGGGTTCCGTGGTTTTAGCATGGTCGCTCAATCGTCGTTCTTGACTCTTGTTTGACTCATTACAGATTTTAACAATATGTATGTGCTATTACTTTAATATTTTATAATATTGCGACATCGCGAAAACACACCTTGAGTCACACCGCAACCAGTACGCCTGTGACTTTTGGTATATTTCAGCTTTGCCGGGATTTAAGATTTGAGTTGCACCAGGTGCACACTCGTTTATAGCAAGGTATATTAAGCCGTGCCCTAAAAGGTCTATCGTCTTTTAATTATTTTTGGGTGAGGCTATGGAATTTTCTAATAGCCTTCCCGGGTCTACTTATATTATTTTATTACAAAAGGGGGCCCCACTGTTTATTGTCGTGTGAGGCTCGTCGCAATTATATTTTTAAAGTCCAACCCTATTGTTTAACTACATTTTCTATACATGTTTTTTCTTTTGAGGTGGACTAGTGTGTTTGGACCTTTTGACTGATCACAGGCTGTGCTAAAGTCTTTGCAGACTTAGCCACCTGAGATTCAGGGCTCAAATGAGCCTTGGTGAGCCTGCATTTGCAAGCTTAACCAGTTTTGCACAACTAGCCCCTTTTGAGGTGGACTAGTGTGTTTGGACCTTATAGAGTTGATCAACTTTGCAAAATTGACCACTCTTTGGTCAATTATTACCTAATAGCCTATTTTGTTCATTTTCAATTTTAAGCCTATTTAAAAACTAGCCATTTTCATGGAATCTTAACATTAGCAGCTATAACCAATCCCCTAAGGTTCAATCAGTGTTAATCAAACACTCACATTCAACAAGAACTAGCAAAACTTAATCATTCTCAACATGTATTACACACGAAACACACATGATCAAATAAAATGCATTAATCAACCCAAACTCAGAGGAGACAATTGATATGGTTGAATTTCAGTCAATTAACTCATATTATTAGACTACATGTGATAATTTATGAATCCATGTCAATTCATACCTAATTACTCCTAGTTCAAGTCATATGACATTTGAAAAACTTCAGAACCTCTAAGGTTCATGGCATAGACATACACAGAAGCGTAGATTATCACAATCAATCAATATGAAAGATTAAACATGGATCACAAGAATCAGAGGATCTATGATATCAGTTAGACCCACTAAACCAAACCATTTTCCATGCAAGTCATGATACACAACATGAAGTATGAAAAACAGAAGGGCATGGAGAGGATAATGAAGAAAGAATCATTGAAATGCATGTGAATGGCCATTGAGGGTGTTATTAGAGTAAAAACCATTAAGTAGGCATGAGAATCAAAACTATTTACCCTAGAGTTAAACTAAGAAGATGAAGAGAATCAGAAGAGAAGAATTGTTCAACTACTGAGGGTTAACAAAGATGAACTAATGCAGAATGATAGTATAAAAACTAAAATCAAACATATGAAGACAATATCAAAGACCATTAAAGTGAAAAGGCCTAGTATTAACAACAACCCCAAACAGACGAGATAATCCTAGTTTAGAAGATGAATAGCCATGACTAAACAACTAAACATGCGAAAAGACATAAAAGGGATGAACAATCATGCTGTTGAAATAAATCAGAAGCCACAAACCAAGAAAAAATGAAGAAAGAAAGATAGAACTTTTAAGACTAAATAAAACATAATCGAAACAAAACAAACAGAAAAAGATAGAGAAAAAATGAGCAAGTTGAGAATCACTACTACTAACAGTCATGACACAAGATTTCAAGATCTAAAGAAAAGAAAAGCAGGCAAGGACAAAAGCAAAAAGAAAACAAGCAGAAGATATGAACAACAAAACAAATACGATAAAGCACAGAAGGATGGGGTACTTAGCTTAGCGGGGTTTGTCCCCCAAGCTTTCCCTTTTTATTTCTTTTCACATCTTTTCCCGGACCTTTGTTCTTTTTTTTTTTTTTCGTTTTTCTTATTTTTTCTTTCTGTTTTTCTGCTTTAGACTTCAATATGGAGTCTTTAGGGTTTTTTCTTTGGACTGGGGTGTTTGGGAGGGTAAAAAGGGCAGATCTTGAAAGGGTTGAAGTTCTGAGTCGCCGGAGTTAGGTTTCCAGCGACCCTTTTTGGGATATTCGAGGGGTTCTGGGTAGATTCGAAGGATTTGAAGGTTGGTGGGGTGTAGATCGGACCAAGGCGGTATGATTGGCATTGGTTTGATGGAGTGGTTCATAGTTTGGTGGTCACCGGTGGTAGGTTCCGGTGACCGGAGTTTGAAGACGAAGGGTCTATCTTAGGGATTTTTAGGGTTTGACTGAGAAGAAGAGGAAAGATGAAGAAAAGGGGGAGAAAAAGGGTGGGGGGTGACCGGCGACAACCGTGGAAGGTGGTAGCCTCCATGGCCGGCTAGGGTTCGAAGAAGAAGGTGAAGAAGAGAGACGAGAGAAAGGGGGCGGCTAGGGTTGGGTTAAGTGAAGAATGGCCGGCCTCCTTTAGACAAAAGCCTTTTATAGGTGAGGCGTCTAAGATAATCTGGGCCATTGATTCTGATGGAGATCGACGGCTCAGACAAAGTGTCATTAAGCGACGTCGTTTTGTTGCCTGGGAGACCAAAAGTCTTGACCCTCAGATCAATTCACACGAACGGCTGAGATCAACCCCTTTTTATTAATTAACCCAATAATTTCGCCCATGACCGTTGGATTCAGCCTGATGGACGGCTGAGATCCCCAGTCTTTTATAAACCGGACCTAGCGTTTGGGCTAATGCATCTGGGCCTTTTAATGCAATTCAATTTGGCCCAAAGCCATTATACCCAATGTATTTTTTTTATATTTTCTGGTATTTTGATCAATTAAACACCTTCTCTTTTGTATTTTTTTCTTTTATTTTATGAATTAATAAAAATACTTAATTTCCTACTTACACTAATTATCTAATATTTTTTGCAATTTTTCTACTATTTTCCCCCTAATTCCACTATTAATGCTCTTTTTTTGTTGATTTTGTTTTAACTACTTAATTTAAAAAAGCATGTATTTAAGATATATTTTTTGATTTTCTAATTTTAATTATTCAAACACACAAAATGTAGCTAATTTCAAAAAAGGCATGCAATTGCACTCAAAATATATATTTGTTTTTCATTTTGGAACTTATTTGCCCGGTGCAAAAATCATGTGCTCAGAGTAGTTAGCTAATCGTAGTCGATTGTAGTAATTACTTTATTGTTGTTATTTCAGATTCATTCTTGCTTACTCCTTCTTATTACTGTTTCGATCATTATGTTATTATTCTCTCGGTAGGGCACTCACCTTCCTCGTCACTACTCCATCGAGGTTAGGCTTGGCACTTACTGAGTACCGCCGTGGTGTACTGATGCTACTCTTCTGCATACTTTTCTTGTGCAGATCCAGGTACATCAGGACAGGCTCATCCTAGGTGATTCAGCAGCACATTCGGAGACCTCGAGGTATGATCTGCTACGTCCGTGGATCCAGAGGCCCTCCTTCTATTCTCATAGTGATAGTAGTTATTTTCCCTCATTTTGTTGCATTTAGACACTCTTGATGTATAGAGCCACATTTGAACTTTCCCTTTTTAGTCTGTGTTACCCATGGGATTCCGGGTCTTGGTGGTATACTATATGGTGTGGTTGGCGAGTGTATGTGCCAAGCGGCACCTGTTACATTCCTTTTATATTGTTTTTTCGCTATTTACTTATTTAACGTTCATAAACTTGTATATTTCGCATTGAGTTAGGCTTACCTAGTCGTGAGGCTGGGTGCCGTCATGATAGGTTCACGATTGGTGAACTAGGGTCGTGACAAGTTGGTATCAGAGCTCTAGGTTCATAGGAGTCACAGGACACAGACCGGTTACTTAGAGTCTCGCTGATCAATACAGAGACGTTTGTATTTATCTACGATTGGCTATGTAACTATTTAGGAAACTCTTCATTTCTTTTGGATTCCTTGTCGTGCGACATTTTTGGCACCAAATCTAAATTTTTGCTTTCTATTCTCTCACAGATGGTGAGGACATGTGCTACTCGCGAGGATCAGGCACACGCGCCCCCTACTGCCGCCACCAAAGGTCGGGGCCGTGGTAGAGGACGAGGACGCGCCCGAGGTACAGCCACAGCTCCCGCACGCGTTGCCTCTAAGGTACCACCGGTGGATCAGGTTGGAGCACAGGCACCTGGTACACCGACTACAACTGCTACTACTCCAGCACTTCAGGATACCCTGGCCCAGTTCATGAGTATGTACACTACTTTAGCTCAGGCAGGGTTGCTTCCTCTCACTGCAACCACATCTCAGGCCGAGGGAGGGGCCCAGTCTCCCGCAGCCGCTACACTTGAGCAGCGAGCGCCAGTGGGACATGTTCCAAAGATCATTGTTATGCCTCCTGCCACCCCATCACAGCCCGGAGGTGGGCTAGCTGCCTCCGAGGATGAGCAGCATAGATTAGAGAGGTTTAAGAAATATGATCCTCCAGTGTTCAGTGGGTTGGCTACAGATGATGCATTGAATTTTCTGGAGGAGTGTCATCGTATTCTTGGTACCATAGTGATAGTGGAGACCAGCAGGGTTTCCTTTACTACTTTTTAGCTTTGTGGGGCCGCTTATGATTGGTGGTGCACGTATGAGTTGCATAGTCCAGAGGAGTCTGCTTCATTGACCTGGACACAGTTTTCAGATCTGTTTTTGAGGGAGTTTGTTCCCCAGAGCCTTAGGGATTCTTGGCGATCAGAGTTTGAGCAGTTGCGACAGGGCTCTATGTTAGTATCAGAGTATGCTATTAGTTTCACCCATCTAGCCAAGCATGCACCGACTTTGGTAGCTTCGGTCCGGGAGAGAGTGCGGAGATTTATTGAGGTCCTTATTCCGCCGATCCGGTCCAGCATGGCCAGGGAGTTGGAGAGGGATATACCTTATCAGCAGGCAGTGAGCATTGCCAGGAGGATCTAGAGTATGCTCCCTAGAGAGCGGGGAGAGAAGGAGGCCAAGAGGTCTCGTGAGTCGGGCTATTTCTCTGGTGCCCGCACTTCAGCATCCGGTCGTTTTGGCAGAGGTTATTCCGGTCGTCCAGTTCATTCAGCATTGCCAGCAGGCGGTAGTACTCCAGCTCTTCCAGCACCTCAGAAGCCTTATTATGCTCCCCAGTTTCTAGTGCGCCTCCTGCGCTGGGTACCTCCAGGGTTCAGACTAGTGGGGGTGAGACCGGTCAGTCACAAATACCGTGTCCTCCCAAAGCTTGTTTTGAGTGCGAGGATACTCGCCATCTGGTTAGGGAGTGACCCAGGCGTAGGAGAGGAGCACCTCCACAGTCTTCGCAACCTCAGCGTGTTTCACAGGGTCAGCAGGCCAACATTCCAGCCCTAGCTGCCACTCCACCTGCCCAGCCAGCCAAGGGCGGGGATCTGGGTGTCAGAGGCCGCCCTCGAGAGAGGGGTCAGGCTAGATTTTATGTTATTCTTGATTGCACTGCAGCTGTTACATCTGATTCGGTTATCACAGGTATTATTTTAGTTAGTCACAGGGAGGCATCGGTTCTATTTGTTCCTGGTTCCACTTTTTCATATGTGTCCTCTTATTTTGCTTCACATCTGGGTGTGCCTCGGGATTCTTTGAGTGACCCCATTTATGTTTCCACTCCGGTGGGAGATTCTTTGGCTGTGGACCGTGTGTATCGGTCGTGTTTGTTTACCATCTGTGTTTTCGAGACCAAAGTAGATCTATTGTTGCTCGGGATGGTCAATTTTGATATTATTCTGGCCATGGACTGGTTGTCACCCCATTATGCTATTCTTAATTGTCAAGCCAAGACCGTGACGCTGGCTATGCTAGGCATTCCACGTATTGAGTGGAGTGGTACTCTAGATCACACCCCCAGCTGTGTTATTTCCTTTCTCAAGGCTCAGCATATGGTTGAGAAGGGCTGTGCTTCTTATCTAGCTTATGTGCGGGATGTCAGCATTGACACTCCTTCTATTGATTCCATTCCAGTGGTACATGATTTTGTTGATGTATTTCCAGCTGATCTCCCGGGCATGCCGCCCGACAGAGATATTGATTTTGCTATTGACTTGTTGCCGAACACTCAACCCATTTCTATTCCACCGTACCTTATGGCTCCCCCTGAGTTGAAGGAGTTGAAGGATCAGTTACAGAAGTTATTGGGTAAGGGTTTCATTCAACCTAGTGTTTCGCCTTGGGGTGCTCCTGTGTTGTTTGTGAAGTAAAAGGACGGTTCTATGCGTATGTGTATTAACTATCGCCAGTTGAACAAAGTTACAATGAAGAACCGCTATCCTTTGCCACGTATTGATGATTTTTTTGACTAGCTACAGGGTGCACATGTGTTCTCTAAGATTGATTTGCGCTCTGGTTATCATCAGCTGAAGATTCGGGAGCTAGATATCCCGAAGACTGCCTTCAGGACTCGGTATGGTCACTACGAGTTCCTCATGATGTCTTTCGGACTGACTAATGACCCAGCAGCCTTTATGCATTTGATGCACAGTGTGTTCAGGCCATATCTGGACTCGCTCGTGATTGTTTTCATTGATGATATTCTAGTATATTCCCGGAGTAGGGAAGAGCACGAGTAGCATATGAGGATAGTGCTTCAGACTCTAAGGGAGAAGCAGCTGTATGCCAAGTTCTCTATATGTGAATTCTGGCTGAGTTCAGTGGCATTTCTTGGCCACGTGGTTCTAGCGATGGTATTCGAGTGGATCCGAGGAAGGTAAAGGCTGTACAGAGTTGGACCGGACCCTCCTCAGCTACTGAGATTCGCAGTTTTCTTGGTCTGGTGGGTTATTATGGTCGTTTCGTGGAGGGGTTCTCTTCGATCGTAGCACCTATGACCAGATTGACCCAAAATGGTGCCCCTTTTCAGTGGTCAGAGGAGTGTGAGGCGAGCTTTCAGAAGCTCAAGACAGCTTTGACTTCGGCCCCTATATTGATGTTGCCTACAGGTTCGGGGTCCTATACTGTATATTGTGATGCCTCACGAGTTGGACTCGATGCGGTATTGATGCAGGACGGTAGGGTGATTGCCTACACGTCCAAACAACTGAAGTTACATGAGAAGAACTACCTTATTCATGATCTGGAGCTAGCTGCCATTGTTCACGCCTTGAAGATTTGGCGTCATTACTTGTATGGGGTTCGTTGTAAGATCTACACTGATCATCGGAGCTTGCAACACTTTCTTAAGCAGAAGGACCTGAATATACGTCAGATAAGATGGTTGGAGCTACTGAAGGACTATGATATTACTATTCTCTATCATCCGGGTAAGGCTAATGTAGTTGCTGATGCCTTGAGTCACCGGGCAGAGAGTTTGGGGAGTTTGGCGTATCTACCAGCTTCGGAGAGGCCTATGGCGATGCATGTTCGGGCTTTAGCCAGGCAGTTTGTTAGATTGGATCTTTTGGAGCCCAGCCGGGTTCTAGCTTGTGTGGTTTCTCGGTCTTCTCTATTTGACCGCATCAGGGAGCGTCAGTTCGATGACGCTCATTTGCTTGTCCTCCAGGATAGAGTTCGGCGTGGTGATGCTCAAGATGTTACCATTGGGAATGATGGAGTTATGAGGATGCAGGGGCGTATTTGTGTGCCCAATGTAGATGATCTCCGAGAGCTGATTCTAGCAGAGGCCCATAGCTCATGGTATTCCATCCATCCAGGTGCCGCGAAGATGTATCAGGACTTGAGGCAACATTACTAGTGGAGGCGTATGAAGAGGGATATAGTTGATTATGTTTCTAGGTGCCTCAACTGCCAGCAGGCGAAGTATGAGCATCAGCGTCCGGGTGGGTTAATGCAGCAAATGGAGGTTCCAGAGTGGAAATGGGAGCGCATCACCATGGATTTTGTATCTGCGCTTCCACGGACTGTTAGGAAGTTTGATTCCATTTGGGTCATTTTGGATAGGCTGGCCAAGTCCGCCCATTTCATACCGGTGAGCACTACTTATTCATCGGAGCGACTGGCGGAGATCTACATCAGGGAGATAGTTCGGCTGCATGGTATTCCAGTTTCCATCATTTCAGATAGAGGCACTCAGTTCACTTCACGGTTTTGGAGAGCCGTACAGCAAGAGTTAGGCACTCTGGTGGAGCTGAGCAAAGCGTTTCACCCCTAGACTGATGGCCAGTCCGAGCACACTATTCAGATTTTGAAGGATATGATCCGTGCGTGCGTGATTGAGTTTGGAGGTTCATGGGTTCATTTCTTGCTGCTAGCGGAGTTTGCTTATAACAACAGCTACCAGTCTAGTATTCAGATGGCAACGTATGAGGCTCTATATGGTAGGAGGTGCAGGTCTCCCATGGGATGGTTCGAGGCGGGCGAGGCCAGACTGCTAGGTACTGATATGGTCCAAGATGCAATGGACAAGGTCAAGGTGATTCAGGACAGACTTCATGTAGCCTAGTCTAGACAGAAGAGTTATGTGGACAAGAAGGTCCGCGATGTGGCATTTTTGGTTGGCGAGCAGGTTCTACTTCAAGTCTCGCCCATGAAGGGCGTTATGAGGTTTGGGAAGAAGGGGAAGCTGAGTCCTAGATTTATTGGCCCTTTTGAGATTTTGAGGTGTGTTGGGGAGGTTGCTTATGAGTTGGCTTTACCTCCCAGCCTAGCCGGAGTCCATCCCGTATTTCATGTCTCTATTCTCCGGAGATACCATGGTGACCGATCGCATGTGTTGGATTTCACTTCTGTTCAGCTAGACGAGGATCTGTCTTATGTTGAGGAGCTAGTGGCCATTCTAGACAGGCAAGTCAGGAAGCTAAGGTCAAAGAACATCGCTTCAGTAAAGGTTCAGTGGCGGGGTCAGTCGGCCGAGGAGGCGACTAGGGAGACCAAGCAAGATATGCGAAACTAGTACCCTCATCTCTTCACCACTC
Source organism: Nicotiana noctiflora (assembly GCA_032618575.1). Lineage (NCBI taxonomy): Eukaryota > Viridiplantae > Streptophyta > Magnoliopsida > Solanales > Solanaceae > Nicotiana > Nicotiana noctiflora. The sequence continues at coordinate 107,285 of JASVEL010004639.1, forward strand.
CAAGTATGCCTTGTATGCTCGTTCGAGGTCGAACAAATCTTTTAAATGTGGGAAGATGTAACGACCCGGCCGGTCATTTTTGAAATTTACTCCTCGATCCCCAATTTAACTATTTCCCTAAGTTCATTTATGCTATTGTGGTTTGCCGGGAGGGTCGGTTCTGGAATTTGGAGTGTTTTGGGCACTTAGTCCCTAAATGAGAGCTTTATAGTTGGAAAATGACCCGTATTTGGAATAGTGTTAAGACGACCTCGGAACAGAAATCTGATGGTTCCATTAGCCCCGTTAGGTGATTTTGGGGTTGGGAGCGCGTTCGGAATGTATTTTGGAGGTCCGTAGCTCAATTAGACTTGAAATGCCGAAGTTTGAAATTTTGGCGAATCCGAACGATAGGTGAGATTTTGATCCGGGGGTCGGAATGGAATTCCGACAATTTCTGTAGCTTCGTTATGTGATTTTGGTTATGTCCGCAAATTTTCAGGTCATTCGGACGTCGTTTGGTCGGGTTTTTTATTGAATGTTGATTTCAGAAGTTTAGATGAAAACTTAGGCTTGAATCCTCTATAATTTAATGTTTTCTATGTTTAAGGACGTATTTTTATGATTCGAACAAGTTCTTATGGTGATTTGGAGTAGAATTACATTTTTGGTTAGGGTCCCGAGTGTCTCGGGATGAGTTCGGGAGGTTAAACAGAAGGATTTTGAGTTTTATGAGTTGCTGTCATAATTTGCAGCAACATTTTTGCTTCTGCGGATTGGGAACCGCAGAAGCGGAATCATAAGAGCGGAGGATGGCTTGCAGATGTGAAAAGGGGTTGGGCCAGGTGTTTCCGCAGAAGCGGAAGGGGCATCGCAGGTGTGAACTCGTTTCTGCGAGTCGGAGGTCGCAGAAGCGGAAGGCAGGCGTTGGGTGGACCTTCGCAGATCCGGAGGTTATTCCGCAAAAGCAGACTCGCAGGTGCGAGACCAGGAGCACATGTGCGAAAGTGGTCGGCTAGGCCTGTAATCACAGAAACGACCAGTTGGTCGCAGATGCGGGCTCGCAGGAGCGGGAATTGTCCGCAGAAGCGGAAATTGCCGAAGGATTAATAATATCAGAAGTTAGAAATTTCAGAACATTCTAAACATTTAGGGCTCGGACTAAAGAGGCGATTTGGGCGATTTTGAAAGGAAATTCAGGGAGATTCTTCAGGTAATCAACTATGGACTCAAATTATGGTTTTATACTAACAATTATGCAATTAACTAATGAAATTAGATTAATTAAGGGTGTATTATGGATGTTTTTCACCCTAGGTTTGGATTATAGAAATCAAGGATTTGAATGGGCAAATGGAGTCCGAATTTGGTAAATTTTATATGCATAGACTCGTGTTGAGACGAGGGTTCTGAATATGTGACTTTTGTAATTTTTCGAGAAGCGTACCGAAAGTCGGGTTTTGGCAACTTGTGGTTTTGGTGTATTTTGAATTGTTTCAATTAGGTAACGCCCAATTGGCCTATTTTGATGTATTTCTATTGATTTTGATCAGATACTACACTTGTGGAGGCCGATATTCGTGGCATGAGAGTTGTCTCTTAGCGGTTTTGTACCGAAGTCGAGGTAAGTGGCTTGTCTAACCTCGTGTGGGGGAACCTTAACCCCTAGGATATTTTGTGATAATTTAAATGCCTTGTACACGAGGTGACGGGCGTGTACATGCACAGATTGTTGAAATTCACTTTACTTGAATTGTTCAATTCGTGATACTCCTGTCCTTAATTGATTAAATTGTGACATTTATCTGATATTCGTTAGGGAAGCATGATTAGATAGGAATTATCTGTCTAATTGCCTAATTGTCTTACTTGAACTTCTTGATAATTGTTGGCACTGGTTTGGTGAAGTTGTAGTTAAGCATATTATATTTTCTCTGTGCATTTCTTTATTTGTTTGTGTTGGTGGACTGCGGGTTCGATTCCCAGAGATCCCAGGGTTGTGGGTTCGATTCCCAGAGACCCGAATTTATTAATATATTTATTGAGATATGGACTGCGGGTTCGATTCCCGAAGATCCTGAGATATTGAGACACATCCTGAGATATTGAGACACGGGCTGCGGGTTCGATTCCCGGAGACCCAGAGATACGGATATTAGGACTGCAGGTTAAATTCCCGTAGCTCCTGAGTTGTTGGATATAGAGAGGGATTGTGGGTTCAATTCCCACAGGTCCCAGACTTGCTGGTTTGAGTTTATGTTGTGTTGGTTACTTGTAGTTAGCTAATCGTAGTCGGTTGTAGTAATTACATTATTGTTGTTATTTCAGATTTATTCTTGCTCACTCCTGCTTATCACTGTTTTGATCATTATGTTATTGTTCTCTCGGTAGGGCCCTGACCTTCCTCGTCACTACTCCATCGAGGTTAGGCATGGCACTTACTGAGTACCGCCGCGGTGTACTCATGCTACTCTTCCGCACACTTTTGTTGTGCAGATCCAGTTACATCAGGACAGGCTCATCCTAGGTGAGTCAGCAGGATATTCGGAGACCTCGAGGTATAATCTGCTACGTCCGCGGATCCGGAGGCCCTCCTTCTATTCTTATAGTGATAGTAGTTATTTTCCCTCGTTTCGTTGCTTTTAGAAACTCTTGATGTATAGAGCCACAGCTGTACTTTCCTTTTTTAGTTTGTGTTACCCGTGGGATTCCGGGTCTTGGTGGTATACTATATGGTGTGGTTGGCAAGTGTATGTGCCAAGCGGCACCTGTTACATTCCTTTTATATCATTTTCCGCTATTTTCTTATTTAATGTTCATAAACTTATATATTTCGTATCGAGTTAGGCTTACCTAGTCGGGAGGCTGGGTGCCGTCATGACAGGTTCACGATTGGTGAACGAGGGTCGTGACACGTTATTTAGTAACTCTTGATAAGAAAGTGATCATATAATCTATTATTTAAGTTCAATAAATATGGGGCACTTCATATTCTATTAAAATTAATATCCCGCAAGAGAATCCTAAATATTTCTAGATATTTTTTAAAGAAAATATTTTTTAAATCTTAAATAATATATATAAAAATTATATATTTATATGTCGGGTTGGTCCAAGTTTTTTTATTCAATACCAAACCAAATCAAACCAAACTGGGTTGGGTTTTTTAATCAGTTTGGTTTGACTTTTAGGTTTGGTGCGGTTTTTCGGTTCGATTTGTACACCCCTAGTATGCACATATAAGTATGACCAAGTGTTTTATTATTTTCTCCAATTTTTAAATCAATTTATTGCCCATTTTAGCAGTACAAATATCAATTATTATTCTCAGAATTATCTTGGTGAATAACATATTTTATTCTTGTATTTATACCAAAATATAGCTAGGGTAATTTTTATACATTTTTACAAATTTATTTGATATTTTTAAAGTCAAATTGCAAATAATTATAATTTTAGCATATTTTGAAAATTAATAGCATTTTATAATAATAAAATTGGTTCCAATATTTTTAAATTAGTATTTATATATTATTAATTGATCCAGTACATTTAGTTTACTTTTAAAATTACTTTTACTATTTTTATGAAATAAAAAGGAAAAAACTGGCTATTTAAAATTTGGCCTCATTTCGTTTCAATTGAAGCCCCATTACATTTTGATTATAGCCACATTGACCCCCCAGTTGAACTAATTTTGAATCCCAACCGGGTTAGCCCAATTCCATAACCTAAACCTATTTAACTACCCGACCCAAGCCCCTTTTAATATAGACAGTTGATTAATCTGATCAACAGCCACGATCTCCCCTTTATATTTTTATTCATCCGAACCCCCAACCCTAACTCATTTCACTCTATCAGTCGCCCATGAATTCCGTTCCTCTCTCAAACTCACTCAAGGTTCTTGGAACCCTAGCCTCTCTCACCATCTTCAATCTCAATCCCACCGGAATCCCTGGACTCTCTGGCCTTGGATGGACAGCACTCACCTCCTTCCACTCTTAAATGCTTGGGGTTCGAAGTTTCGAGGTCGGATCTCGATGGTGTCCACTCAGACCTTCTTTAATTCAAGGTTTTATGGCCTTTCCGACCTAGCTCTGGCGTATCCAAAGCATTTCAAGCCTGGTTCTGACTTAGCCGACTTAGATCGGACCTTTTCCAAGCCTTTCTCATTGTAAGGTTCCCTGATACCCTAGTTATTCGAGGTTTTCTCTATTTGTTTTCTTAAATATGTTCTATGCTTGTGCTCTATTTGAGTTCTTAAATGTTTTCCCCAATTTTTCTTTCGAATATTACTTCTTTTCGATTTGGGTTTCTGAAAAACTCAAAATGTTTTCTCCGGCTGTTCTTTTCCTTTATCTTTGTGTATATTTGTCATGCATGTATTTGTACTACTTTCTTATATTTTTCTACTATATATGTTCTTCTGTGCCTTATCTTTCTATTGTATTTCTACACTATGCTTACATGTTTGTCCTACTGTATTTTCCTATATGTCTTGTTGATATACTTTTATTGTATTTTGTGTTCTCCTACTATATGTATATCCTCCTGAGTTCGTAAGTTCTTTGTTTGCCTTTTACTTGACCTTGTTTGAGTTCTCTTTAAACATGTTTCATCTATTGTTTTCGTAAGTGTTATACTACTTCCTCTCTCTTCTGAACTTGTTTAAGTCCCAGGTTTTTCTTAATCATGTTCTTTCTACCCTCACTATGTTCTAAATCAGTTTCTCCACTTTGTTGTTTCAAACTTGCTACTGTATTTGTTTGATTTCTCATAAGTCTCTAAAAGAGACCTCTTAGCCTATTTGAATTATTTGTCTCCTCGTCTATATATCTGATTCAAGTTGGAAACACTAGGATTTGGGGGTTTGGCGTGTTTTGATCTTATGTTTGGACTAGGGTTCTATTTTTGGAACCCTGGACTCCCTCAGACTCAAAACCTCAGACTCAAAATCTCAGACTCATTTTGAGCCTATAACCTGAGCTTGGACTTCTTTGTTTATGACTCTGAATTTTTTCTATGCTAGACTCTTTCATTAATTGGTATGACAGTTCTTTGTGCTTGAGCATGGCTGTATGTTTTTATATGTGTGATGAATTATTTCTTTCGAAAAGGTTTTCCAACTTATGAGTGATTCAGAATCCTTTCTTTTTGTTTGTTTGATTGTTACTGATTATTCCTTAAGTAAAACCTTTCTCCACCTCTTCTGACTAGATTCATCCATACCAAATTCAAACCTTGGGATTTACTGGCATTTTAATTGATTTCCTTTCCTTATTTACACAAACCATGTGCTGTTAAGGTTTTTCCTTAAATATACCTAAATGTATTTACCCCTCTTGTATTGTTTTGAAAATGTGTTTGATTGGTCTCTTTCCTTAATTATTTTTACCCGTTTGAAATTAGAATTCCTTAATTAAAGGGAAACCTTGCGAAATTAATTTCCAATCTATTTTCTTAGTTATTTATGCTTTCTTTCTACACTTTAAATACATGGCCTTCTTTAACAAAAAAAAGACAGTCAACACGATCAAACAACTCTCAATTCAATACTTTCACACACCTTGAATTCGACACATTTCAGACACTTTCAATTACACAGCTTTTCCATTTAATACTTTACACCACTCAAGTATCATAGTTTTGTAATCATAGCATCCTAACTATTTACTTGGAATTTTGATTTACAAGACTACTGCTTTCTTTCTCTTATTTCCCTGAAACTGGTATGTTCTAAATTAATTTTTAGTCTCATCCCAATGCGTTTATTTTACAGCTTCTATAATCTTGTCTACTTTGCTGTCTATGCTCAGTGTTAAATATGTATGCTATTCTCTTTGTACCTGTTTTTGCTGTGAATCCTAGTACCCCTATTTCCCTCTATGTGTTGAGTTAAAGTTCAGAACATGGCAACATCCGAATTGCTACTCATGTTTGGACATGATCCTTTAAGGGATCCTAACTCCCAAACATGTGGCTAACAGGCTGGTCGGGGTGTGCCAGCACCTCCAATTGTTGGGTATAACCACCAACCTATCTTGCCTTTTCGCATAATCCCCTTTATTGCACTCACACTCTCTCCTAGCTTCCAGGTTCTCCCCCCTCCTATGAGCCTTGCTTTGGGACCTTGAGTTCCCTTTCACACTACACTATAATCCCATTCTATAACATATTTAGGTGTTGATTCACGCCCAAACAACGGTCATAGTCAATATAATCCGGTCAATTAAGTCCAGAGTCGATACCATAGGGAATTAACCTATCAACTGTAACTTCCGAAACCCAATAATACTTCTGAATCAGCTTCCCAAACTTTTGAATATATTTTTGTGAATGTTTTCTACTAACTAACTGTTGCAAGAAACTAAAGCCTTGAAAGAAAGAATTGAATGTGGTTTAACGAATAGAGAGAAAAACTAATGTATTGATTTCCCCTATTGATGGAATCCCTTCTGTTTATGCTCATACAAATTGTTAATATTATTCTATCAATCATGAATGCTATGTCTACCGTAATTCTCTCCCGAGCAACTACAATAATTTACTAGTGCACTCTTCCGAGCTACCCTAGCTATCTTTAATTTGCACGTTTCACTTTAGATTACACCTAAGGTTTCGTTATTCTTAACCCCACCTTTACGCCTATAATTATAGATTCCTCCAATAATCTAGGTGTGGCGTTGTTCAACAATTTACCTAAATATGCACTATTTTCCAAGTTATGCACACTAAATAGGCACAACTAATTGAGAGGTCTATCAATTAACTACAACAAGAAAGAAGTTGAACAAATAGAAATCTAGCTAACAATTTGTATTCACATAACCCAGAAGTTCATCATTCAATAGGTTCCATCAAAAACCTTAGATAAGGATTTAGCTACTTATAATCAAAGAAACAAGATAGATAGTTGAATTCATAATCAAAGATTCAATGTAAAAGAAGAAAGAAGTTGAGAGAGTTCTCTCTTACTAGTTTTCTTGCAAAAGTAGTGAATAATACAATGCTTGCCTCTCTTGGGCGAATCCTAATATTAAATATACGGTTTACGTTACATAATTTCCGTCTTGACAATTTTAACCCTCAAAATTTTAGCTTCCACCGCTGTCCGACCACGGTCGCGGTCCAACCGCGGTGGAACAAGCTCTCTGATTCTTCAAAAGTTCTATTGACCTCTTCTACCACGGTCGTGGTTGGACCGCGGTAGAACAGTGCTGCGGATTTTTCAAGTAATTTTTCAGCACAAATTTCTAACTTATTCCACACTTGGCCTTTTCACCATCTTATGACTCCAAAACTGCTCCTTTAGTCTTCATTAGCTCATGTGTACCTATAACACACTAAAAACACTAATAAAAGCATTTTGTCATCATAAACAATATCAAAACAACAATAAAGTTTAATTATTTAGGGCATAAATATAGTCAAATTCACCTATTATCAATACCCCATACTTAAACCGTTGCTCGTCCTCGAGCAACCTTAATCACACTTTAGGCCAATTTTATTAATGCCTCCCTCAAAATATGTCACAAAAGCTATCTTTCATGATTAACCTAAGACATGCACAATTCTTACCCAACTGTAAAGTCAAGTGCCAGCACATTATTGCTTACTCTAATTATTATCATAGACTTGCAAACTTACCTTTTTCTTTCTGAGTTACATACCCTCACACAATTTATTGAGAGAAGTTCCCACACATAAACAATTTAGAACATGGAACTTATAGATATAGGAAAAATTTCACTCACTCTCAACAAAGAACATTCATATGCGTACATATACACCATAGGCTTGCCCCTAGTGTAGTACTCCACTAATAGAGTTATTCAATCATAGATCAAGAGGTCTTTAAGGGTTGTAATGTTGGCTATGGGACGGGTAGGATACTTTTGGTTATAGTTGCTAACCTCCCTAAGCACTTTCTTTCTTTTTCACAACTTCCCTTTAGGCTTTTTCATTGTCCCTCCCCTAAACATTCCTTCACCTTTTATTCACTTTTAATCCCCAATTTTCTGTTGGTATATCTGGCCTTTCTATTTACATGTATACATCTTTTTTTTCATCATTGCTTTGTATAGCATTTACTGTATATTGCCAGCTCACTATTTTCTACCATTCATTCTTGATTTTCCCTTTTTCAACTTCCCTTCACCGTACACTTAGACTTTTGCATATTCGTTACAACACAAGTGCTTCTAGGAGGTAAAGTAGAACAATATATGATATAGATTTTTATGAACATTCAAGAGTTATCAAAGAACATGCTTAAGGCTCAAAGGGGTTAACTAGGATACTGTGTACAGGTGAATTCATAGTTTATTGATTTATGGGGTTACACAAAGAAATGCCTCTATCATCTCTATAACCAAACAACTTCTATTTCGCTTTGCACACACACATGGCAAGTTTTAGGTATCATGTAAAAACATATAATGTAGGTAAAAGCTCACACACACTTAGCATGCAACTCATTTAGAATCAGGTTCATCTACAGAGTCCTATCAACGTTCAAGCAAGTTGTATTGTGCAATTTAAGGCATATCCTAGAATCTACAGTCAGGCTTAGATAATACATTCTCAGGTTCATTTTAGTTTTGCTAATGTGTATACTTGGGGTTACAAGTTAACCTTTACCCTCTAATCCTAATAAAAAATCTACCTAACATGGTTCAAGAAAAACCCTTGGAAAAGAGCCATGGTCAAAAGAAGAACCAAGGGGGAGGTGATACACTACCAAGAAAAAGAAAAGAAAAGAAAGAAAAATTCCTACATGGACTACTTCCCTCAAGAGTACTTGTCCAAATAGTCCGTCATCAGGAAGAGCCCTCGACTGATATTTTTGGATTTTTCAAATTTTTGATTTTTTTGGGTTTTTATTCCGACTTAGACCCTTAAAAAACCCGTTACCAAGTGTCCATCATCGAGCCAAGCCAGCTAATATAATTTACAACTACAATTAGTACGTACAATATATAATACAAGATAGGTCTCCCACCCCACACTTAAGATCATGACATGTACTCATGTTATAATAATTAATGTATAGCACAGAAGGGTGAGAAAACTTATCTGTGACTCACTGAGAGTCGGGGGGGGGGGGGGGGGGGGACATTGCAAGCACGACCCAGAGCTCGGAACCATGCCATGAACTGGTTCTCAAACCTAGATTGCCTCTGAGGCATCGCGTCCATGCGCGTGTGCAAGACGTCCACGGAGGTGCGTAGATTCGCAACCTCCTCCTCCAAAGACCTAAGCATAGGTCTAGTGGACTGGGACCTGGATATGCTAGCTCCATAATGAGCGTGCCTAGAAGGGCCTGCAGAGTTAGTGTATCTCCGGAACTGGACAACCGACACATGGTCATCCTCATCATCTATATCAATAGGGTCGGTGCCTATACTGTAAGGCCTCGTAAAATATTTGTGCATATAACCTAGTAGCTATAGTGTCATGGTCCGAATAATGTGGTAGGAATGCGTTCGGACCCTTGGTAGTGATTTAAGTTTCAAAAATGTAGAGAATTAATTTTTCTGAAAAGTGTCAATTTTGCGGTCAAGAATGCGACCGCAAATCTGCTATGCGGACCGCATTCTTGCCGCAAAGCTTTCCAGAAAGTCTCCCAAAATCATGTTGAAAATGCGGTCGATATGCGATCGCATAATGAATCTGCGGTGCACTTTGCGACCGCGGATCAAGAATGCGGACCGCATATTGGTCGCATTCTGTAACAGAACTTGAGTAATTTTTAAGGCCATTCTGCGGTCACTATGCGGACCGCATGTTGATTCTGCGGTCGCAAAGTGCACCGCAGATTCGCCCCGGCCCAGATTTTTTTGTAACATTTTGACCCGATCTCTTCTTTAATATAACACTTTTCACCCTCATTTTCATATATCATCTTACCAAAATTAGAGAGAGAATAGAGGGGTTTTAGAGAGAGAAGTTCTTCATCTTCAAAGATTGTTCCAACCACTTAATTCCAAGGGATCCTAGGGCAAGGATTCAACTTCCCCAATCTTTTCAAGGTAAGAACCCTAACTATTTTCTTTGATTTTCAGTTTTAAATTGGGTAAAGAGAGGTTTGCATATAATAGCTTTCGAAAATAGAATTTTACACTCATGCATGATTATTGAACTTGATTTCTAGCAAAAAAAAGAAGTGAGTAGAAGTAAGAGTCTTCAAGAACAAGGTTGGCAAGAGTAGGATATCTTGGGTAAGCATAAAGTAGGAAGTTAACGGAAGAAAACTCATCACCAAGTATGTATGGCTAATTTTGATTCTTGTGAAATCGCCTATATGTGTGAAGTTTGTTTGGTTCGTGTTAAATTGACAAATTGTGTGAAATTCTTGATGATGTTGTTGGATATTCAAAGTTTGTTGTTGAGCTATGAGTGATGTAAAATGAGAGTTTAATTTGGTAAAAGAATTGTGAATAATGGCTATAATGGCATATATGGTACTTTGTGGAAAAGAAACGAAACACTTGAGGATTGGTAAATCATTGAACAATACGGTATGAATACTCTTGATTTTTGGAACATTTGTAACTTGGTTGTGATATTGGCTTGAGAAGTAATTGTGAACATGAACCAACCTGTAAGTTGCTTATTTGAACTTGTTGAAATTGTGTGAAATGCCTTATCTGTTGTTTGTACTTGTTGTGTTTTAAAACTGTACGGTGGGATCGGGTTGCGCGCCGCAACATGAAGAAATAAGGTGTGGGTTGGGGTGATAAGGGTGGCCGAGGTAATAAGGGTGGTCGGGGGTAATAAGGATGGAAAGCGATCGAAATCGCTATTGAAAATTGATATAAAAATCAATAATGTGAAATTGTGAAAGGAGACAACAGGAGAGTTTGCAACCTGTGGGGCACTGATTGCCCCTTTATTTGACTACTTGTGCTTTACGTGATTGATTGGTTATTGTTAAGTTGGTTGATCGTAGAAAGTGCTTTGTGTTGAGAATTATTTGAAATGAGGAAAATGTGGAAACATGGTTGGCTGGCTTAATTAATTGTTGATGTAATTCAATGGCTTGAGTTTACTTGGGACAAAGTTTGTCCATACATACCAGTACAATTCAAGTGTACTGACATCCCTTTTTTCCGGGGGCGCTACATTCGTGTTATGATTGTAGGTGGATCAGTAGCAGGCACTTCAGCTCATCGGCGGTAGTATCCTTCTCCTTCCACTGCCCGTTTTGGTGAGCCCCTTTCTTCCTTGGGGCCCTGTGTGGTTCATGCCACTTTTGTTTAGATTTCATTTTGTTTTTGTAAGGTATAGCCGGAGCCTTGTTACCGGCAAGTATTGTATTTCCCCTTTTTGTATCCTAGAGGCTCCATAGACATGTAAACTGTGGGACTTCAGTCTTATGTATATGTATTGTGTTATGTCGGGCGTTGTAAAAATTGCAAACTTGTTAATGAATCACTCGTATGGTTTTATTTGTTTAATGTGAAATCATTCATGATTAGTAAGATATTTGGTAAATGAAAAACAATCAACACAGGGGTAACGCGTGGGAATGAAAGGCACCCGGGTCCGCTTGACTGGGGCAACCCGGTCAGGCGCCGGTCATGTTCCCCGATTTGGGGCGTGACATATACCCACCTGGATAAAAGAAGCCTTGAACGGAGCTTTTTGAGGAAGATCACCTTCCGTAGGTAGTACGTGAGTCCGGTGGGAGTGGCATAGAGAAGTGACTAGAGATAGGAAGTAAAATCCCTTGGATTTGCGGGGTCCCCTCAGCACCATCTCGTCAGCTATCAAGCAGCTAACATCAACGTCCCACTGTGTGACAAAGTACAATATCAGCAATGCCCTATTAAAGTTAACATCTGTTGTGTTGCTGGAGGGCAGAAAACGGTTACAGACAACCGTAAACCAACACTTGAAAATATGAGTGAAGCTGTTAGAATTCAGAGTAATTTGGTCTTTTATCCAGATAGGACGACCATTGACACACAAGGCCTCAATCATGGTGTCGCAAGTAACACCGGGCCTGTCGTGGTAAAAGCCCACGTCACTAGAAAAAGCGGGCAGTCTCAGAGCCTGCCTAATAGTAGGCTCTCTGGCCCAAACATACTTACATCTGACGAAGACAGTTCTGGCCATGCTGTAAGTTGTGTTCGTACAGAACTCCCTTACGAGCATCTTGTTTACAAGGGTAGGCTCATCAAATAGGAATTCCATCTCACTGCGTGTGATCTCCTCGTACATGTCAGGATTTTCAGCCCGAAGAGCTATCCTGTCAATTACGATCTCTTGTAGCCAAGCTTTAGTAGCCTTGGCATGAAAGTCAGCTTCAGCTTCCTTGCACGCGAACCGAGACTCGTTATAGGTCAGTTGCCTAGACGAGCTTGCCACATTCCTAGATCTTTTGGGGGCCATAATTCTGCACAATAGAAGCAACCAAAAAATTTCATTACGTTAGTACATCGGTTGGTTACTCAGACTTCACCATTCGTGGACTACAAATGTACTTCCTTTAGTGCTATCATACCATAACCCCTACTTTTGACCATATTTTTCCAACAACTTCACCAAATCTACCTAGAGCACCCCACACTTATTCCTTTTGATATTCCAACATAACCCAAATATACATACACCACCTCCAATTATATACAACAACAATCAACCAAAACCTAAGCTTTATCTCCCCTAACAACACAACAATCATATACTACAACATATTTGGCCAACCTTGGCCCAATACAATACCATTTAATTCAACCACCAAATTGGGTCTCCAATCCACCATAAACATCACAATGGAGATGCAACACATTCAATTAACACCAAAATCCAACATTAATACTAAATTAAAAGGGCATATAAACATATTTCAAACTAAGCCTAGAATGGTATTACGCAATTACTACAAATAAAAAGTGTTAAACTAATTACACTACAAAAATTAAAGAGAGAAACTAAAAAGAAAAAATAAAAGAAAACTTACTTGTAGATGGAGGGAAGAAGGGGAAGATGAAGTTGAAGAAGTGGAGAAGTGGTGGAGAAAGGAGAGAAAATTGGGGGAGAAGAAGTAGAGAGAAGGAGGAGGAAATAACAATTTAGAGAGAGAAGGAGAAAAAGGCGGCGGCTGAGTTGTGAGGGAATGAAGGGGGGGAGTTATTTTAGGGTTATTAGAATTTGGGGGGGGGGGGGAGGGTTAAAAAATTTTAAAATTTTTGGTCGCTGCTGACAGTTCTGTCCAATGTCGCACCACGATCGTGGTGGAACCGCAAAGCAGAAGGTTCAGAGAGGCCATTCCACCGCGGTCCAACCGTGGTGAAACAGTATCTCTGAATCTTTCGCCTGGCAGCAGCAGTTTTTTTGTTTTGGTATAGACTAACTATAATGACTTACACTTACAACAATTTCATGGGTTGCCTCCCACGTAGCGCCTAATTTAACATCGCGACACGACTCAACTTAGCGATTTTCAAGGCTCGCTAGACATTTGAGGTTCATCTAACCATAATTCCACCTTCTCATTGACGTCATCCATGCCAACATATAGTCTCAACCGCTGTCCATTGACTCTGAAAGTGTGAGAGCCATCTATAGTTTATATTTACACAACGCCAGAGTGTAATGCTTCTATCACCCGGAATGGGCCAGACCATCTTGATTGCAGTTTGCCCGGGAACAACCGTAACCTTGAGTTATATAGAAGTACCTTGTCCCCGGTTTTCAAGTTGCGCTCTATGATATTCTGGTCATGTAGCTGCTTCATCATCTCTTTGTATAATCTTGTGCTTTCGAAAGCCAGATACAGGAATTCTTCCATCTCATGTAACCCAGTGACTCTTGATTTACCTGCTACATCCCAGCTGAGATTTAATTGCTTGAGTGTCCACCATGCTTTGTGCTCTAGTTCAACAGGTAGATGAAGAGCTTTCCCCAAACACCAATTTGTATGGTGACATGCCGATTGGTGTCTTAAAAGCTGTCCTGTATGCCCATAATGCATCATCGAGCTTCCTGGACCAGTCAGTCCTCGTGGCGTTCACTGTCTTTGTCAATAAACTCTTTATCTCCCTGTTGGAGACTTCAACTTGCCCACTTATCTGCGGGTGATATGGAGTAGCCACCCGGTGCTTCACATCCTATTTGGCCAATAATTTCTCGAATGCCCGATTGCAAAAATAAGTGACCTCATCGCTAATGATTGCCCTTGGCATCCCAAAACGAGTGAAAATGTTCTTCTTCAGAAATCCCACCACCACCTTAGCATTGTTGTTGGGTAATGCTATTGCCTCCACCCATTTGGAAACATAGTCTAAAACAACAAGAATGTACTTATTGCCATAGGAGCCGACGAAGGGAACCATCAAGTCTATTCCCCAGATGTCAAACACTTCCACCTATTGGATTGGGTTCATTGGCATCTCATGATGCCGGGAGATATTCCCGGTGCGTTGACATTCGTTACACCCTTTCACCCACAAGTGTGCATCTTTAAATACCGTTGGCCAGTAGAAACCGGCCTCAAGTATCTTGGCAGTTGTTCGAACTCCTCCAAAGTGGACACCATATGCTGAAGCATGACACGCCTGTAAAACAGAAGATTGTTTGATCTCAGGGACGCATCTCCGAATTATGTTATCAAGGCATATCCCAAACAGATAGGGTTCATCCCAATAATAAAGCTGGCTTTCACGAAAAAATCTTTTCCTCTGGACCGATGATAGGTCATGAGGAACAATACCACTGGCCAGGTAATTTTCATAATCTGCATACCATGGCACTTCAAGGAGAGTGGTAGCGAGCAGCTGCTCATCTGGAAATGTTTCCAGAATTTCCCCACTCTCTTTGACAATTTTAGCTCCTTCAAGTAGTGATAAGTGATCAGCGACTTGTTTTTTGGTGCCCTTACGGTCACGGGTTTCAAGATCGAATTCTTGTAGAAGCAGCACCCAACGAATTAGGCGCAATTTAGAGTCCTTCTTGTCAATTTAGTATCTTGGTGCTGCATTGTCAGTGTATACTATTACCTTGGATCCTATGAGATATTACTTAAATTTGTGGAACACGAACACTACTGCCAACATCTCCTTTTTCGTGTCACTGTGTAATTTAACTGTGCTCCACTCAATGTTCTACTAGCATAGTAGATTGGATGCATTAGCTTGTCCTTCCGCTGCCCAAGCACTACCCCCATTGCATAGTCACTTGCATCGCACGTTGCTTCCAGTTGGGGGCAGTGATGATTAGTGTTGTGACCAGCCTCTTCTTCAGCTCCTCAAATGCAATCCTGCACTCATTAGAAAATAAAAAAGGGGTGATCTTTTTCAAGCAACTTACAGAGAGGGTTTGAGATTTTAGAGAAGTCTTTAATGAACCTCCGGTAAAAACCGGCATGTCCAAGAAAGCTTCTAAAGGCCTTGACGGATGTTGGTGGAAGCAACTTTGCAATGATATCAACCTTGGCTCGGTCTACCTCAATACTGTTTCTCGTAACCCGGTGCTCCAAGACTATACCTTCTTGCACCATGAAATGGCACTTCTCCCAGTTTAACACCAAGTTTGTCTCTATACACCGTTTTAGCACTCTTGTCAGATTTACAAGGCATTCATCGAATGAATTCCCTACCACTGAGAAATCATCCATGAACACATCCATGATATCTTCCACCATGTCGGTGAATATGGCCATCATGCACCTTTGGAATATGGCAGGTGCATTGCATAATCCGAATGGCATCTTCCTGAAGGCAAAAATACCATATGGACATGTGAAGGAGGTCTTCTCTCTATCCTCAGGGGCTATTGAGATTTTATTGTACCCCGAGTACCCATCTAGGAAGCAAAAGTGTGACCTCCCTGCCAACCTGTCAAGCATCTGATCAATGAAGGGAAGTGGAAAGTGGTCCTTGCGGGTGGCTAGATTCAGTTTCCTGTAGTCCATGCATATCCTCCACCCGGTGAAGGTTCTTGTTGAGATCAATTTATTGTTCTCATTTTTCACCACCGTCATGCCACCTTTCTTTGGCACACATTAAACTGGGATAACCCAGCTACTATCAGATATTGGGAAAATAATTCCCGCGTCTAGCCACTTTATTACTTCTTTCTTCACCACTTCCTTCATGTTTGGGTTCAACCTTCTTTGGAGTTCCCTAGAAGGTTTGTGCCTTTCTTCTAGGAGAATCTTGTGCATGCAGTATGCGGGGCTGATCCCCTTTATGTCTGCCATGGTCCACCTAATGGCAGCTTTGTATTCTTTAAGTACCTGTATAAGCTTTTGAGCCTGCACATCTACCAAACCAGATGAGATAATAACAGGTAAAGTGGAGTTAGGGCCTAGAAATTCACACCTATGATAAGCTGGTAGTGGCTTAAGCTCCAGCTTTGGTGGCTCTTCAATGGATGGTTTTGCTGGAGGGGTCTCTCTCTTTTCTAAGTGTAGAGGTTCAAACTCCAACTCTCTATCCCAAAACCCCTTACCTTCCAGAGATAGCACCCACTCTACCAGGCTTTCACTGTTTACCTCTTCTATGTTCATCAGGCATGCCTGAAGTGGATCTTCAGCTGTCAGTTCCATATCATCTATCTCCACTATCACATCTACTGCATCAATAAGAGAGCAATTCGCGAACTCACTAGGACGTCTCATGGTTTTTTGTACATTGAATATGATCTCCTCATCATTCAACCTCATCTTGAGTTCCCCGATCTCACAATCAATTAATGCTCTCCCTGTGGCTAGGAATGGTCTTCCTAAGATTATAGGAATTTCCTCGTCCACCTTGCAGTCAAGAATAACAAAATCGACGGGAAACACGAACTTCCCTACCTGGATGAGCACATCATCCAATATAATGAATGGAAGCTTAACTGTCATGTTAGCAGGCTATAATAACATAAAAGTAGGCCTGGCTCTCCCGATGCCCAGCCTCTTATAGATCACCAAGGGCATAAGATTTATGCTTGCCCCCAAACCACACAATGCCTTAGCAAAGGCAAAGTTTCCTTAGTGCATGGAATAGTGAAGCTACCTGGGTCAGATAAATTCTCAGCTATGGGTCTAGAGACCACTGCACTACATGTCTATGTAAGAGTTACGGTGGCCAAGTCTTGGTAATAAAATTTCTGTGACATCAAATCTTTCATCATCTTAGCATACCCAGGCATTTCTTTCAAAGCTTCAATTAAGGGAATGTTTACCTGGATTTGCTTGAACATCTCAAAGAATCTCTTGTATTGCTCCTCTTTATGGTGCTTGGTCAACCTTTGGGGGAATAGGGCTGGAGGCCTCATCTTCCCAATCACTTGGGACTTTTCTTTCTCTATAACCTGTTCCACAACTGCCTGGTCTACCGGTTCAGCTACTTTCTCCGTTCCCTACTGCACATCATTACTTTCAGCTACTGGCTGGACTGTAACTTCTGTCAACCTGGTAGACTCATCCAGTTCAATGGGTATTGGAGTGAGTGTCTCAACCTACAAATTCTCTCTATTTCTTTCCTGCTCAGCATCAAGATCTTTTCCACTTCTCAGATTAACTGCCATCAGCTGCTTTGGGATTTGATCCTTTGGGTTTGTTTGTGTATCTGCAGGCAATTTCCATTGAGGACAATTGTTAAGTGACATAGCAATCTGGCCCACCTGTACTTCAATATTGTTGATCGATGCGTCATGTGCATCTATTCTCTCATTGGTTTTAGCATGTGACCTAATTACCTGCTGTATCATAGCTTCCAACCTTGCGAACCCATCGTCATGTCTACCCTCATGCTGTGGTGGAGGTGATGATACCCATGCTGCTGATTGTTGAAATTCTGAGGTCAAGGATATGGAGTCATGTTGTTTGGTGGCCTCATACCTACTACATTATACCGTGGCTGTGGAGGCCTGTACTGCTATGGAGCCTGCTGACCCCAACTCTGGTTACCTTCTCGCTACCCTCCATAATTAGCCATATAGTTCATGTCTTTAGGTTGGTGATGATGTTCTTTGTCTGCAGCCCATGGATTACCTATTGGGTTGGCTAATGAAAGAAGTGCATAAACCACCATTGGTAGTATTTACAATGTGAACCTGCTGCTTGACCCCTGATTATTCCACCTTCTTCGTCAGGATGCTCATTTGTGTCAATAAAGTAGCCACGTTCTCCTCTAGAGTGTTGGAAGGATTTAGAGGTATAGAGTGTACCACTGGAGTGATAGGAGCATTCCTTGTCATTCACCCGGAGTTTTGAGCCATCTTGTCAAGCAAATTCTGGCCTTCTCTCGAGGTCTTGCTCAGAAAATCCCAACATGCTGAGGAATCTACTATATTCTTCATACTGTCTGAAATCCCCATGTAGAACCTTTGACCCAACATCTGTTCAGGAACCCCATGGTGAGGACACATAACCAGCATACCTTTGAATCTGCCCCAAGTTTCATGTAATGTCTCCATTGGTTTCTGCTTGAAGCTAACAATCTCATCAATTTGCTGAGCTGTCTTGTTAGGTGGATGAAACATGTTGTGGAATTGCTTGACTAACTCATCCTATTTTGCAATAGAGTTTATGTGAGTTTAGCCATACCTGCACAGCCCATGTAACTGAGAACGGAAATAGTAATAATTTGATGGCTTCCGGTGTCACGTTTGGTTGCCTCTGCGTCTTGCATATAGAGAGAAAGTTCTTCAGGTGCTGTTGTGGATTTTCAACATGAGTCCTAGAGAATAATCCCTTGTTTTGCAACAAGTGTAGCATATTATTAGTAATCTGGAATGACTCAGCTTGAATTGCTGGCACAATAATAGCAGTTGCCAAATTATCAGCAATTGGTTGTGGCCAGTCAAATAATGCACCTTCCTGTGCCTCATGTACGTTCAACCCAGCTTGATGGTTTGGGTCGTTCACGTCTCCCATATTGAAATCTAGTTTAATTGGTTGCTGAGATTGCTGAAGTTGTTTGATTGCCCTGTTACGTGACCGGAAAGTTTGCTCTGGGTCTGAGAGTCCTTCAATTAGTTCTCCAGTCCTTGCAGATTTCCTAGGCATGCACCTGAGCACCCAATTCAACAACCGTCAAAATTTTCAATGTAAAGTGTGTAGAAAGAACCTGACCACACAAGAATCTTGTAGTTATGTCAATATCAATTGATAATTCTGTTAAGTCCCCGGCAATGGCGCCAAAATTGATTCACGCCCAAACAATGGTCGTAGTCAATATAATCCGGTAAATTAAGTCCAAAGTCGATCCCACAGAGAATTAACCTATCAACTGCAATTTCCGAAATCCAATAACACTTCTGAATCAGCTTCCCAAACTTTTGAATATACTTTTGTGGATGTTTTCTACTAACTAACTTTTGCAAGAAACTAAAGACTTGAAAGAAAGAATTCAATGTTGTTTAACGAATAGAGAGAAAGACTAAGGTATTGATTTCCCCTATTGATGGAATCCCTTCTATTTATGCTCATACAAATTGTCAATATTATTCTATCAATCATGAATGCTATGTCTACCATAATTCTCTCCCGAGCAACTACAATAATTTACTAGTGCACTATTTCGAGCTACCCTAGCTAGATTTAATTTGCACGGTTCACTTTAGATTGCACCCAAGGTTTTGTTATTCCTAACCCCACCTTTACGCCTATAATTATAGATTCCTCCAATAATCTAGGTGTGGTGTTGTTCTGCAATTTACCTAAATATGCACTCTTTTCCAAGTTAGGCACACTAAATAGGCACATCTAATTGAGAGCTCTATCAATTAACTACAACAAGAACGAAGTTGAACAAATAGAAATCTAGCTAACAATTTGTATTCACATAACCCAGAAGTTCATCACTCAATAGGTTCCATCAAAACCTTAGATAAGGATTTAGCTACTCATAATCGAAGAAACAAGATAGATAATTGAATTCATAATCAAAGATTCAATGTAAAAGAAAGAAAGAAGTTGAGAGAGTTCTCTCTTACTAGTTTTCTTGCAAAATTAGTCAATAATACAATGCTTGCCTCTTTTGGGCGAATCCTAATATTAAATATAGGGTTTAGGTTACATAATTTCCGTATTGACAATTTTAACCCATAAAATTTTGGCTTCCACCGCGGTCCGACCGCGGTCGCGGTCCAACCTCGGTGGAACAAGCTCTCTGATTCTTCAAAAGATCTACAGACCTCTTCTACCACGGTTCTACCATGGTCGCGGTTGGACCGTGGTAGAACAGTGCTGCGGATTCTTCAAGTAATTTTTCAGAACAAATTTCTAACTTGTTCCACATTTGGCCTTTTCACCATCTTACGAGTTCAGAACTGCTCCTTTAGTCTTCATTAGCTCATGTGTACTTATAACACACTAAAAACACTAGTAAAAGCATTTTGTCATCATAAACAATATCAAAACAACAATAAAGTGTAATTATTTTGGGCATAAATACAGTCAATTTCATCTATTATTAGGTGTACACACAGCCCGGAGTCTACTTGAGACTCTTAGCGAACTCTGATACATCTCAAATAAGAGATATTTTTGGGGTCGGTTTACTTCATACTTTAGGCAGGAGACTGAATCAGGCTCTCTTTGGTTTGAATTTTTTAGTTTTTCTGATGGAATTTTACTTCTTTTTCTTATTCAATTTTGGGCTATAATAATCTTATAATAACTATTGGGGCTTGTAGTGAAACGGGGAGCATACGCCATGCATACAAAAATGGTAAATATCATGTTCATAGGACCTTAATACACTTCTGCAATCATGTCTTGCTTTCAGTTTTGTATTTTCATATATAAATCATGTTTATAGGTTACAGATTTCATATAGGAACCACGTCCATAAGTTATGCATTTTCATATAGAAACCATGCTTATAAATTTCTGCACTTCTGTATAATCTAGAAAACATGACAATAGGTTCTGCCTTTCCATATAGAAATCCTATTTATGGGTTTTGCATTTCATATAAAAATCTTGTTTATAGATTTTGCATTTTCATATAGTAACCATGTCTATAAGTTTCTACATTTCTGCATTTATAAGAACCATGTCTACAACTTTCTGCATCTCATATAGAAACCATGTCTGTAGGTTTCCATATTTCTGTATATCACATAGATAACTTGGCTATAGGGCTTCTTGAATTCTACATATGCATCTATCACTAGGAAAACATACTTATAGGTTTGAATAACAAACAACATTCTCGACACCATGCCTATAGGAGTTCTGCACTTTTATTTCGACTATAAACATTTTAAATGATTTAGCACCTAGAAAGCATGGCTATAGGAGCTATCAACTGAATCTGAATCATATCTTTTGCCTTTAAGTCTAAAATTAGTAAATAACATTGCTTAATAAATACAGAACTTATGCTTTTTTTAACCAACAAGTATTCTTCTTTAAAAATGAGTACACTCCTGTATTGCTAGATATCATCGCTATAGGTTTCACCTAGGCAAGCCATGAGGTGAATCTGTTAATGGAATCAAACTTCGTTAAATTCCAACCAGTAGGCATGTCTGATTCGGGTTTCTTATCTATAATATGTAATAAATCATTTTGCCTCACGTTTTGATTTAAGTTTAATTAAGACCATAACCAGTATATGCAAGACATGCTAAATAATCTGTCTCTAAGTTGAGGAGACCAGTTTGAGCCTTTAATTATTATGTGTTTCCCCATATCTGCTCTACATGTTTTGATTGGTGCCTTAGAATTTTATACTTTTAAACCACAAAATCCCAAATCTCCCTTCCTTTTAGGACTAGTAGTCCCCAAATGCCTCCGGGGTTGATAGGATATAGGATGGGTAATAGCATGCAATAAGTAAAATGACACCATTCCATATTTAATAGCTTAACGAGGTGGGAAACGTTCGGAGGTAGGGTCCAATGGCTGGAAGAGCACGCACATCGCGTGATGTCTGGTATGCCCCCTCGACCCTTGAAAATCTGGAGGACCGAGTGTCGTCCACACCCGGTCATAGTCATAACTGCATCAGGTCTCCAAGGTGAACAACGTCTAGTTGATGGAACAATGTAGGAAAGGGAAGTCGGCAAAATGGATCAATAACTTCGGGAAAAGGATTGGCTTTGAGGCTGGGCACGGGGGTCCCAGTCCCGAATATGTCGCTATTGGCAGACTGCTTGAGCTGCTTCTATGGTAAGAGCGGGTCGCCGCGTGCCGACTGGGGGACGACTTGGGAACAGTTCCTTTGGGGGCCTTCCTCGGGCATCGAACAACCAATTTAGAACTAGTACGGATAAAGGGAATCCAATTTTTTAATTAAAACAAAGCATTGTGATGGTCCCTGCGGATGTTTACGCGATGTGATTTCTGCCCAGTGCTCTGAATGTCAAAGTAAAGAAATTCAACCAATCACAGGTAAATATTGGGAGTAACTATGACTCTCTTAAGGTAGCCAAATGCCTCTCATCTAATTAGTGACGCACATGAATGGATTAACGAGATTCCCACTGTCCTATCTACTATCTAACGAAATCACAGCCAAGGGAAGAGGCTTGGCAGAATCAACGGGGAAAGAAGACCATGTTGAGCTTGACTTTAGTCCTACTTTATGAAATGACTTGAGAGGTGTAGTATAAGTGGGAGCCGAAAGGAGAAAGCTAAATACCACTACTTTTAATGTTATTTTACTTATTACATGAATCGAAAGTGGGGCACTGATTCTCCTTTTGGACCCAAGGCCTCCTTTTGTAATCATAGCATCCTGACTATTTTCTTGCAATTTGGATTTACAAGACTGCTGCTTTCTTTCTCTTATTTCCCTAAAACTGGTAAGTTCTAATTTAATTTTCAGTCTCATCCCAATGCGTTTATTTTACAGCTTCTACAATCTTGTCTACTTTGCTGTCTATGCTTAGTGTTAAATATGTATGATGTTCTCTTTGTACCTATTTCTGTTATGAATCCCAGTACCCCTATTTCCCTTTATATGTTGAGTTAAAGTTCAGAACATGGAAACATCAGAATTTCTACTCATGTTTGTACATGATCCTTTAAGGGATCCTAACTCCCAAACATATGGCTAACAGGCTGGTCGGGGTGTGCCAGCACCTCTGTTTGCTGGGTATGACCACCAGCCTATCTTGCCTTTTTGCATAATCCCCTCTACTGCACTCACACTCTCTCCTAGCTTCCAGGTTCTGCCCCCATCCTATGAGCCTTGCTTTGGGACCTTGAGTTCCCTTTCACACTACACTATAAATCAATTCTATAATGTATTTGGGTGTACACACAACCCGAAGTTTACTTGAGACTCTTAGGGAACCCTGATACATCTCAAATAAGAGAAAGGCTTTAGAAATCATATTTTTGGGGTTGTTTTACTTCATACTTTTGGCAGGAGACTAAATTAGGCTCTCCTTGGTAGGAAATTTTTAGTTTTTATGATAGAATTTTACTTCTTTTTCTTATTCAATTCTGGGCTGTAATAATCTTGTAATAACTATTGGGGCTTGTAGTGAAAAAGCGAGCGTACGTCATGCATACAAAAATGGTAGATATCATGTTCATAAGAACTTAATACATTTCTACAATCATGTCCTTCTTTCAATTATGTAATTTCATATATAAATCATGTTTATAGGTTACAAATTTTATATAGGAACGACGTCCATAAGTTCTGCATTTTCATATATAAACCATGCTTATAAATTTTTGCACTTCTGTATTATCTAGAAAACATGACTATAGGTTATGCATTTCCATATAGAAATCCTATTTATGGGTTCTGCATTTCATATAAAAATCTTGTTTATATATTCTGTATTTTCATATAGAAATAATGTCTATAAGTTTCTACACTTCTGCATTTATAAGAACCATGTCTACAACTTTCTACATCTCATATAGAAACCATGTCTGTAGGTTCCCATAATTCTGCATATCACATAGATAACATGGCAATAAGACTTCTTGAATTTTGCATATGCATCTATCACTAGGAAAACATACTTATAGGTTTGAATAACAAACAGCATTCTAGACACCACGCCTATAGGACTTCGGCACTTTTATTTCGACTATAAACATTTTAAATAATTTAGCACCTAGAAAGCATGGCTATAGGAGCTATAAACTAAATCTGAATCATCTCTTTTGCCTTTAAGTCTAAAACCAGTAAATAACATTGCTTAATATCTACAGAACTTATGCTTTTTGTAACCAACAAGTCTCCTTCTTTAAAAATGGGTACACTCCTGCATTGGTAGATATCATCGCTATAGGTTTCACCTAGGCAAGCCATGAGGTGAATCAGTTAATGGAATCAAACTTCGTTAAATTCCAACCAGTAGGCATGTCTGATTCAGGTTTCTTATCTATACTATGTAATAAGTCATTCTGCCTCACGTTTCATTTATGTTTAATTAAGACCATAACCAGTATACGCAAGACATGCTAAACAATCTGTATTTAAGTTGAGAAGACCTGTTTGAGCCTTTAATTATTATGTGTTTCCCCATATTTGCTCTACATGTTTTGATTAGCGCCTTAAAATTTTATTCTTTTAAACCACAAAATCCCAAATCTGCGTTCCTATTAGGACTAGTAGTCCCCAAATGCCTCCGGGGTTGATAGGATTTGGGATGGGTAATAGCATGTAATAAGTAAAATGAGACCATTCTATATTTAATACCTTAACGGGGTGGGAAAGGGTTGGAGGTAGGGTCAAACGACTGGAAGAGCACGCATGTCGCGTGGTGTCTGGTGCACCCCCTCGGCCCTTGAAAATATTAAGCCGAGTGCCGTCCATGCCCGGTCGTAGTCATAACTGCATCAAGTCGCCAAGGTGAACAACCTCTAGTCGATGGAACAATGTAGGAAAGGGAAGTCGGCAAAATTGATCCATAACTTCGGGATTGGCTTTGAGGGCTAGGCACGGGGGTCCCAGTCCCAAACCTGTTTTTGTCGGTGGACTGCTCGAGCTGCTTCCATGGCAAGAACGGGTCGCCACATGCCGACCGGGGGATGGTTCCTTTGGGGGCCTTCCTCGGGCATCGAACAACCAATTTAAAACTGGTATGAATAAAGGGAATCTGATTGTTTAATTAAAACAAAGCATTGCGATGGTCCCTGTGGATATTTACGCTATGTGATTTCTACCCAGTGCTCTGAATGACAAAGTGAAGAAATTCAACCAATCACAGGTAAACGTCGGGAGTAACTATGACTCTCTTAAGGTAGCCAAATGCATTTTCATCTAATTAGTGACACGCATGAATGGATTAACGAGATTCCTACTGTCCTGTCTACTATCTAGCGAAATCACAGCCAAGGGAACAGGCTTGGAAGAATCAATGGGGAAAGAAGACCATGTTGAGCTTGACCCTAGTCCTACTTTATGAAATGACTTGAGAGGTGTAGTATAAGTGGGAGCCGAATGGAGGAAGCTAAATACCACTACTTTTAACGTTATTTTACTTATTGCATAAATCAGAAGTGGGGCACTGATCCTCCTTTTGGACACAAGGCTTGCTTGCAGGCCGATCCAGGCGGAAGACATTGTCAGGTGGGGAGTTTGGCTGGGGCGACACATCTATTAAAAGATAACTCAGGTGTCCTAAGATGAGCTCAATGAGAATAGAAATCTCGTGTGTAACAGAAGGGTAATAGCTTGTTTGATTCTGATTTCCAGTACGAGTACGAACTGTGAAAGCTTAACATAATGACCTTTAATACCTTCAAAATTCGATGCTAGAGGTGTCAGAAAAGTTACCACAGGGATTACTGGCTTGTGGAAGCCAAGCGTTCATAGAGACGTTGATTTTTGATCCTTCGATGTCGGCTCCTCCTATCATTTAGCCCCCAAGGGCACGTGTTGTTGGATAAATCATCGCAGTGGAAGAGCCGCAGTGGCCGCCTTGAAGTATAATTTCCATCGAGCAGTGGGTAGAATCCTTTGCAAATGACTTAAATACGTGACAGGGTATTGTAAGTGGCAGAGTGGTCTTGCTGCCACGATCCACGAAGATTTAGACCTTTGTCGCTTCGATTAGTCCCTCCCCCTTCAAACCAATCAATTTCTAACTTTTTCGAAAAGAGGTTTGATAGGCCAGTGATGCTATGAAATATACTAAGTGTTGGAACATCGTACAAGTCCTCAAGACCTTAGGACATATACTATTTGTGTATTAGGTGGCCAATGTGACCTGACACTTAGTCATGTCAAGGGGAAGGCTATGTGGCAATACACTACTAGAGGCTTCTCGGTGCGTCACTTACGAGGCCAAGGCCTATGCCAAGGGGCAATGTGCCCATACAATGTCGCAAGTTGTAGTGTTTCTCTTGCAAGGCCAAGAGCGAGGCCAATGGGTGAGGTGCCAATACAATATTGGAAGTTAACGGCTTTTTTAGGCATCGCGGTGCGAGGCCAAAGCACATGTAAAAATGCTACATCATTTTACGGGGCATCACTTGAGAGGCCAAGGCATAATATACCATGGGCTTGGCCATGGAACGACATAAGGCGTCGTTTGAGAGGGCCATGGCACGACGTAATGTGTCGCTTGAGAGGCCATGGCATGGCATAAAGCATCGCTTGAGAGGCCATGGCATATGCCAAGGCGTGCCAGGACATAGATATGGAACGACACAAGACTATGCCACATTTTAGGACATGTTAGGACGCCGGAGGACATGGCAGGACGTGGCCATGGCATGGGTCGGGACGTGTCGGGACGTTGTAGGACATGGAAGGGTGTGGCCATGGAAAGGGTCAAGACGTGTCACAACATGTCCATGGCATGTTTCAGGACATGGCAGGACGTGGCCATGACATGGGTTAGGATGTGTTAGGACGTTGCAGGATATGGCCATGGCACGTGTCAGGACGTGTCAGGATGTCGCAAGACATGGCCATAGGATGTGTCAGGACGTTGCATGGCATGGAAGGACGTGGCCATGGCACGGGTCAAGATGTGTCAACATGTTTCTGGACATGGTAAGGCGTGGCCATAGCACGGGTCAGGACGTGTCAGGACATGGCCATGGCACATGTTAAGGCACCTTCCCTTATTTGTTTACTTTAATTTTAGAATTTTAACAACTTTTCTCGGACTTCAACATTTAATTAATTTTAATTTGTAACAACTATGTGAAATATACTCCTCTTTTACTTGTTCATTCAAGAATTTAAAACTCTTTTTTCTCAAACTTCAGCTTCTTTAACTGCTTTTAACTGTAATCATCCACAATAATTATGTGAAAACCCCGTCATATTTGTAACTCTTATTTCCATTTTGCATTTAAAATCACAATTATAGTATGGCCGGGAACCACACTTGTGTATCCCGAGGGGTGCCTAACACCTTCTCCTCTGGATAATTTCAAGCCCTTACCCAATCTTTGGTTTTCTAAATAAAAGTTCTTCTTAGTGTTTTGTGTACCTAATCATTAGGTGGTGACTCTTCAATTCAAACCCAATTCCCAAAAGGAAACTAGTTATCCGCCCAAATGTCATAAACCCGACTTCGTAAGAAAAAAGGGATATCGACAGCATGGAAACTCTGATGAAGATTTTCTTTTAGGCTTTTACCATTTCAAACTATTGTTGTGACTTTACATTTCTTATATGCCTTTATTGTTTAATCCTCTTTAAGAATTTAGTTTCCTTTTCAACTATGAATCTGACTTGTCTTTTTGTTTCTTTTCTTTATTTCTTTTACTGGTTTCCTTTAATGCATTCCTTTATTACTATCTTAAATTATTGCAATTATTATTCTTATGAACATGCAAATACGTGGCAACTTGTTTTAATTATGGCATAAGCATGTTGTCAACATCATATTCCACTCGTGCCAAATAAGATGCCATACCAACGCTTATAATGAGTGGTTGCGCCCTTCCAATATTATCACCCCTTAAATACGGCAAAGGTATATTTGTGGTAAAACCAGTCGATCAACGGTGTATTCGACGGTTCCGCACCTTTCCCTCTTGAGTTGTCCGCTCAAGGGTACCAGTCTAATACCCAATAGAAACCTTGCTCTATTTAACTGTTTATACATCATGGTCAAACCTAGCTGAGTCAGTTATGTTGTCCTCATAATGACTCTTTAAGATAGCCTTGTCCAAAGTCCATCGGCTTTTCCCAAAAATCCAACTGATGCTACCACGTTTTGTGCATTTATTTGGAGAACTAAATGCTTGTTATGCCAATTGTTGATATTAAATAGTCGAGTCTAGAGGGGGTAAGGGCATAACTTTTTGTCTTAAAGAAATATGAGGCACAAAGTCCCCATATTCGGCATGGTACCAACATCCACCCCAAATTGCGAAGCTGGTAGAAGGATCTTCATTCCAGTGATCAGGCTCGTGTCAGAAAATATCTAGGGAATCTACCTTCTCTCTTTGAAATTCAACACAACAACAAAATCATAGAAGCTGCTACTTTATTCTAGGATTGTGATAGGTTTGTATTCCGCTTCGGGAACGTTGAGATGAAACTCTTGCTAGAGGAAACAAGAGGACTAGCTCCTATACCGTGGGAAACCCCAGGTTTGTTAATGCCGGTAAACCGCAAGGGTAGATGTTTTCTAAAAATGGTGGGTCTAAAGAAGAACCCAAACTTGACATGTTTGAAGGAGTCATACATCCCCTTTGACTACTTGTAGGAAAGGTACAGTCAGAACATCTTACCATACTTATCCTGATGAGTTTTCCCTCACATCATTCGGTCATGTCCATAGAAGAGTCATTGTCTTCATGTTCTATTTCTTGGGGATGATAGTATTTTCTATGAAGACAGAGAGGATCCATACCCGACTAGCCATGGTCACCAAGACCATAATGGAATAAATTTGTGGGTAACCATTCAGAATCGTGCCCATGATTATTGCCAAGATATACCAAGCCTTGGAGAAATGCCAATAATGAGCCAAACACTTCAAGGGTTGCAACTTACTGCTCCAACTCTAACTCATGAAGTACCTCTAAAAGAGTGAGTACGGATAGGAAATCCATCGTAGGGACGGGATGATCATAAAGCCTCCCATCAACCAAGGAGGATGAACTACATGCCAAACATGTTTGCTCAGCCGGAAAATGCCAAAGGATGGGTAGACTTGTTTGCAAATATGAAAGAGAATCAAGTATAATAGATGTCCGAATGGTTTCCTACTGAAGAATTCATTGCCCGATATAGGGATGCACCGTTTCTGATACTTATCAGTTTGAGAGGAACTTATCCTTATGTCCCTCTCTGAGTCATGAGACATGCCGGTAGAAAGCAGGTTATATCAAGGGTCGACAAGATGAGTCACTTTTGGGTTGATTTCGAAACTTATGGCAGCCCTTACAAGTGCCAAGCCCAACACATGTGGCACTACAAAATCATCACGGGAAGAGACACTATTGAGCAAGACAGGTACCATGCTGGTTATACTCCATACTATCCAAGTTGGCCGGAGGTTAATCATAATGGATTGGGTCATCATGGGATTGTTCAAGGTCATAAGATCATCGATGAGAAGGCTGAAACACAGGTTAAGTACAACCAACTACGCAAGAGGATTCAGAAATGCAAAAGTGATCACCATGAAATTCAAGAAGCCAACCAAAAGCTGATTGAAGAGTGAAAAGACATAGCTGTCAATGCCAACAAGCAACTGGGGTACTTGGAGAGAGGTTTGGTGGAACTGGAAAGAAAGTTCATCAAGAGGATCAAAGACAGCTTGAATGCTGAGGGAAATAAAGGTGGACACCTGGGACAATGTAGTTAGGATTCTTTTTTTTTTTTGCTTAAATGTAATAAGGCCAATGGACCTTAGTAACATTTTTATCTTATACTATTTTAGTGTCGTTTTGGGATTTTTTTTCTTATTTTTATCAATAAATGTGGCATTTAGCATTATAAGTTCTCCAAATCAACTTGTCGCTAGGCCTACCTCGGGCACAATGAGGCTTCTAAATTAGGACATGATTTACATTCCTGCACTATTTGTTTAAGTATCGAAACATCTTTTTCTTATAATCCTTACTGATATGTTACCTTTTTGTTTTTTCTTTTGTTTATTCCTCTCCCTAAAAGTTAGTTTGTGAACTCTGGCAACATCAGCATATTTTACAAGATCCATAGGCCCTCCACCTACTCCTCCTACCAGTCCTGTCAGGCACAAAGGCAAAAGAAGAAGGGAAGATTCTAACAACTCAGCTGAACTAGTAGAGGTCACTTGTGGTGTTATGGTCCCCAAGGTAAATGCCTCTCAGATAGAACAAAAATTACTGAAATTCCAAGAAGAGCTTGATCAAATCCGAAATTTGGCAAGTCTGTCATTTTCCCTCATCACTCAAGAAATTACCTTCCCAAATACTCAAAACCCCATACCTCCAGTAAATATCCTAAAGCAACCCGATCCTACGACTACTACAATAATTGTAGACTCCCAACAATGCTCTATTGCCCATCCTAGAACCTTTGAACTCTACAAATGACTACTACCACACCCAACACAATACCCCCATCTATGTGGAGACTGTACCACACTCCACCTAGCCCATCTCAAGCACACCTGAGTTCGATGATAGAGACTTGCTCATCAGAAATCTAGCTGAAGTTCTTAAGAAGTTAACCACCAAAATTCAAGGCGTTGAAGGAAGTAAGGTAATTGAGGGGCTAAACTATGAAGATCAATGCATAAAGCCGATGTCGAAATGCACGAGGGGTACAAACCTCTCAAGTTCAAAATGTTTGATGGTACAGGAAATTCGAGGGTTCACTTGAGAATGTACTATGACAAGCTGGTTGGAGTGGAAAAAGATGAGAAGATCCGCATGAAGATTTCCATGAGAAACCTGAAAGAAGATGCTCTGTTTTGGTACATTGGCCAAGACCCAAAGATGTGGTCAAACTAGGTAAGTATGGCGTCCGACTTCATGGACAAATTTAGGTTCAATATGGAAAATGCACTAGATGTGTTTTACATTCAAAATTTAAAGAAGAAACCCACAACAACATTCTGCGAGTATACCACTCATTGGAGATTAGAGGTTGTAAAGGTTCGACCAGCTTTAGGGGAAGAACAAATGAATAAATTTTTTGACTGGCCTCAAGATCAGCAATACTATGAAAGACAGATGTTGATCGAGAACAAAAATTTTCGGACATCATCTAGCTAGGAGAAATAATAGAGGAGGGTATCAAGAGTGGTATGGTTATGAACTTTTAAGCCTTGCAAGCTAACAATATGGCTCTATAGTCTGGTGGTACATCCAAGAAAAGGGACGTTGGTGTAGAGATGGTTGCACAGAGACCCAAATCACCTGTCAAATACCAAACCTATCCTACGCCTCCACTTACATATCAGCCCACTCCAAATTACCAAGAACCCTCACCTTCCTACCAAACTCCACCGCCTACTTATCAATCACCTTCACCTCCTACATACTAACCTGCTTCACCCAGATATTCCCAACCCGCATACATCTACCAATCCCACTATCAATCACATACCCCTCACCAAACTTTCCTAGACCCCAACAAAATTTTGATCCAGACCTCTCAAAACGTATACTACCTTTTATGAACCAATCAACCAGCTATATGACAGACTCAAAGCTACTGGTTATGTCACCCCTATCCCTTCTATAACCCCTAAAAATCCTTCCCAAAAGGTCTACCCAAAGAAAACCTGTGCATACCATTCTGGCATGGAGAGACATACCATTAATTAATGTCGCTCCCTATATGATAAGATCCAGGCTTAGATTGATAGCAAGATCATAGTGGCAAAGAAGCCTACTCCGAATGTCCGCAATAACTCTCTACCAGACCACAACGGTGGAGGTGTTCACGTGATTGAAATAGAGGATGATTGGGATCCCAAAGGGTAAATCAGTTTGATCATTAAAGGTGACAATCGAAAGAAGCCAATAGTCACCCTTAATCTGATTGTAGTCCAGATTCAGTGTTCTGCAGATGATGAGGTGAAAATATCCATACCACTTGAGTTTGAAACACAAGCCTCTACGAAGATGCCAACACCAATTGAGGTTGGGTTTGGGTCCCCAAAGGCACCTGAGCTATTTGAAGTAGCTGTATTACCTTCCAAAGCAAGGGTGCCCATCCCGGTAGCAATGACAACCATGAAAACATTCCACAAAAAAGCCATACCATGGGACTACACAGCTGAGGCAAGAAGGAAAGGGGAAGCCAAGTTTGGGGAAACAGATGCAACATAGGATTTGACAAGGACCAGCAGGGTTTACACGCCAGAACACTTGGCTTAGTCAAGTAAGCAGACATCTAGTCAACAAACCATCACTAAAAGTGGGCCCGATGATCTCTGGAGAAAGATACAAGCCAAAGAATACTCAGTCATTAATCAGCTAAACAAAACACCGGCACATATTTCTATCCTTGCTTTGCTATAGAGTTCTGATGCATACAAGAATGCCTTGTTAAGAGTGCTGAGTGAGGCATATGTACCAAGCAACATGACCGATGGAGAGCTGGCTAACATGATAGGCTAGCTATTAGAAAGACACAAGATCACTTTTCACGATGATGCGTTTCCACCGGAGGGATTGAATCACAACAAGGCATTGCACATCACCGTAAATTGTGAAGATTATTTAATCACCAAGATCTTGGTTGATGGTGGTCCAGTCTCAACATCTGTCCGTTTGGTAACACTCAAGACATTGGGAAAATGGTTGCATGAAATCAAGGATGGGGCCATCAATGTTAAAGCTTTCGACGCTTCTCAATGGTCTACCATTGGGGAGATTAGCTTATGTTTGCAATAGTTTGATGTTGACTTTGAAGTGATGGACATGTCAGCATATTGTAATCTATTGTTGGGACGACCATGGATTCATGCCGCTGGGGCCGTGGCATCAACACTACATCTAGCAGTGAAATTTGAGTTGAAACACCAAGAGGTGATCATTCACGGTGACGATAGTAATCCCATATACAGTCGCCAGACCATTCCAGCAGCCAGAGGAAGAAAGACAGGCAGAGAAACTTACCACCATATTGAATGATTCAATTCCGTCGATAAGGATAAGTGATGGGATAAGGAAATTAAAAGCATATTGAACTAGAGCGAGTATGAACATGGCATGGGACTTGGCAAGAATCTCCGAGGAATCACTAAACCTATCAAACTGAAGAAACATGGTACCATCTTTGGTCTAGGATATGAGTACACCTGGAAAGAATTCAATGAATGGTCGCCAACCTAGCGTAGTTCTTACTATCCGCTGGAGCAGTCTATACCCCATTTGGAGCCGACCTTCCAATTGGCCGAGGTTATTTATGGTTCAAAAGAAGAAGAAGCCCTAGCAGCAATGAGGAATTTGTTCATGGAAGACGATGATATGGATTGTTGTGTCATTCTTGAGGAGGAGCGGGAGGATGGCCCTTCCATACAAGCTATAAGCAGAGGAGCACACCTCAACAATTAACAACCAAAGCCCAACGTACCTCGCGGAAGCAAGGCTTTGCATACACCATGCAGCATTTTATTTTACTAGTTTACTTTCCTTTCACATTTTATTTTTTGCAAGAAAGAGCTCCAATGTTCAAAACATTTATGGAACTTATCAATGCATTTCAATTTTCTTATAAATCTTACTCTAATTATTTTCTCTCATTATGTTACTTATATAACATTACTATCACTTATCTTGATGAACCCAATGACTGTGACATGTAATGAGACAACACAACAAATGGACAGAGATTTAGAGAAAGATGATATACCAGAAGATATTGTTAAGGAAGTTGAGAATTTTGAAAATAGGCTTTGGTCCAACCAAGAAAAAACTGAGACTGCTAACCTAGGAGATGCAGAAAACATCAAAGAAACACGAATCATCATGTATTTGTCACCATCAAAGAAGGAAGAGAATACGGAATACCTAAGAGAGTACGAGTACAGATTTACCTTGTCGTACGATGACATGACTGGTTTGATTACATCTATTGTAGCTCATAAATTATCGACCGATCCGGCATTCCCGCTAGTAAAACAGAAGCTCAAAGATTCTAGGCAGATATGAGTTTGAATATCAAGGAAGAGGTCACTAAGCAGGTCAAAGCTAAGGTTCTCAGACTAGTGGGGTATCCAACGGGGTTAGCCAACATCACTCCGGTGCCGAAGAATGATGGGAAGGTTAGAGTTCGTGTCGAATACTGAGATATCAACTAGGCCAGTCCGAAAGATGACTTCCCCTTGCTAAATATACATCTCCTGATTGACAATTGCGCCAAGCATGAGCGGCAATCATTTGTTGAATGTTTGCTTGGTATCATCAGATCTGGATGGATGAAGAAGATGTTGAGAAAATGGCCTTCATTACACCGTGAGGTATGTGTTTCTACAAGATAATGCCGTTTGGGTTAAAGAATATGGGGGCCACCTATATGAGGGCCATGCATATCATTTTCCCTGATATGATACATAAGGAGATTGAAGTGTATGTGGATGATGTCATCATCAAGTCCAAAAAGCAACCGATCACCTCGAAGACTTGAGGAAGTTTTTCAACAGACTAAGAAAGATGCAACCTGAAATTAAATCTCGCAAAATGTGCATTCGGTGTTCCAGCTAGAAAATTGCTTGGGTTCATTGTGATCACCGAGGGATTGAACTGGATCCATCAAGGGTCAAAGCTATCCAATAATTGCCACCGCCAAAGTACAAGAAAGAAGTAATGAGTTTCTTGGGGAGATTTAACTACATCAGCCGGTTCACAGCACAATCTACAGTTATCTGTGAGCCGATCTTCAAGTTGTTGAAAAGGATGATGCTACCAAATAGATCCCATGATAGCAAAAAGGCTTTCGATAGAATAAAGTAGTACTTGTCAACACCGCCACTTTTGGTCCCGCCCAAGACAGGTAGACCCCTAATACTCTACCTTGCGGTATTAGATAGAGCATTCGGTTGTGTTCTGGGGTAGCATGATGAAACAACGAGAAAGGAGCAGGCCATCTACTATATCAGCAAGAAGTTCACTCCGAATGAGGCCTGGTATTCTCTGTTAGAATGAACCTGTTGTGCTTGACTTGGGTAGCTCAGAAGTTGAGGCACTATTTCTGTGCCTATACTACATATCTCATATTAATGATGGATCCATTGAAGTACATCTTTCAGAAGCCCATGCCCACTGGCAAGCTAGCCAAGTGGCAAATTCTACTAACTGAATTCGACATTGTTTATGTGACACAGAAACAGTCAAGGGACATGCACTAGCGGATCATCTCATCGAAAATCTTGTTGATGCAGAATATGAGCCCCTAAACACGTATTTTTCGGATGAAGAGATATCATTCATAGGAGAAGACATTGCTGCGTCCTATGATGGTTGGAGGATGTTTTTCAATAGAGTAGCAAACTTCAAAAAAGTTGGCATAGGAGTAGTCCTAGTATCAGAAACTGGCCAGCATTATCCGGTATCTAGCAAACTCAAATTCTCGTGCACCAACAATATGGCCGAGTACAAAGCCTGCATCTTGGTGCTCAAGATGGTCATTGACATGAACATTCAAGAGTTTCTAGTCATTGAGGATTCATACTTGCTCATATATCAGGTTCGAGGATAATGTGCAACCAAGAATTCCAAGATACTCTCTTATCTGCACCATGTGTAGGAATTGAGAAAGAGGTTCATGAAGATAGAGTTCCAGCATGTTCCAAGAATCCAGAAAGAGTTCACCGATGCACTGGCCACCTTATCATCTATGATACAACATCCAGATACGAACTTAATTGATCCTACTCCGATAAAGCTCCATAATCAGCCAGCTTGCTATGCTCATCTAAGAGAAAGCAGATGAAATCTTTGGTATCATGACATTAAGGAATATTTGGCAAAAGGAGAATATCCAAAACTTGCAAATGC
Source organism: Nicotiana noctiflora (assembly GCA_032618575.1). Taxonomy (NCBI): domain Eukaryota; kingdom Viridiplantae; phylum Streptophyta; class Magnoliopsida; order Solanales; family Solanaceae; genus Nicotiana; species Nicotiana noctiflora. Next base: position 143,100 of record JASVEL010004639.1, read on the forward strand.
TACTCAAAAGCGCACACTTCGAAGGTTGTTCAACAATTTCTTTCACAGTGGAGGAATCCTGTATAGGAGGACTCCAGATTAGGGATTACTAAAGTGTGTCAACACAAGAGAACCATCCAAACTGCTAGAGGAAATTCATATCTGGACCTATGGTCCGCATATGAATGGTTTTGTCATAGCAAAAAAATATCCTCCGTGCTAGTTACTTTTGGATGACAATGGAAATAGACTGAATCCAGCATGTCCAGAAATTCCACTGTTGTTAGATACGTGAGGACAAGATAAAGGTACCTCCAAATGAGCTTAATGCAATATGCTCACCGCGGCCGTTCGCCGCATGGGGAATGGATGTTATGAGACCGATTGAACCTGCCATTTCCAATGGGAACAAATTAATCCTAGTGGAAATTTATTATTTCACCAAGTGGGTCAAAGTAGCATCGTACAAAGCAGTGGCTAAGAAAGGCATGGCAGATTTTGTCCGCAAATCACATTGTTTGCCGATTCAGGATTCTAGAATCAATCATCACTGATAATGGTTCCAACCTCAATAGTGACTTAATAAAAGCTATGTGTGAGACCTTCAAGATCAGACACAAGAATTTTATAGCCTATCGACATCAAATGAATAGAGTTGTATAAGCCACCAACACTATCAAGAAGATACTAAGGAATATAATAGAGAAGCATAAGTAATGGCACAAAAAACTATCGTTCTCTTTATTTGGGTACCACACCAAAATCCAAACATCAACTAGGGCGACCCCCTATATGCTGGTATATGGTATGGAAGCCATCATTCCTACCGAAGATGAGATTCCTTCCTTAAGGATCATACAAGAAGCTGAACTCGATGATGCAGAAAAGGTGAAGAGTCATTACAATCAGTTAGCCCTCATAGATGGTAAAAGAATGAATGCAGTTTGCCATGGTCAGCTTTATCAGAATAGATTGTCTATAGCCTTCAACAAGAGAGTCAAACCAAAATGGTTCACTCCGGGGCAGCTGTTATAAAAGAAAATTTTCGCGCATCAAGATGAAGCCAAAGGGAAGTTCTCTCCTAACTGGCAGGGTCCATACATGGTTCACTAGGTTTTGTGTGATGACCCGTCCTCTCATCATGTGAGTTATCCCTTCCTTTATCCCCGTTATATGTTTATTAGTGTTACAATATGCATGTTGGGTGAGTTTGAGTCAATCCGGGTCGAGTTTGGTTGGAAATGAGACAAATAGTCTGTTAGAAGAAGGAGTAGTTGAGAAAAGTCAGCTGGATGTTAACTTGGGAGTTAGAGAGCTCGGAATCAAATTCTGATGATTCAATCAGCTCCGGGAGGTCATTTATGAGCTAGGAGAGCGATCAGAAGTGAATTTGGTGGTCCGTTGTAGTTTTACTCTTGAAACGGCTAAAGTTGAATTTTGGCATTATTCGAACGGTAGGTGAGATTTTGATACGGGAGTCGAAATGGAATTATTATAGTTGCAGTAAGTTCATTAGGTGATTTTGGATGTGCCTGCAACTTTTCAGGTCATTCAGAGGTCGTTTGGTCGGGTTTTTGATCGAATGTTGGTTACGGAAGTTTAAATGAAAACTTAGGCTTGAATTTGCTTGAATCCGATGTTTTCTGTGGTTAAGGGCATGTTTTTATCATTAGAACAAGTATCTATAGTGCTATGGAATATGTTGGTGGTTTTTGTTGGGGTACCGGGGGGCCCGGGATGGTTTCGGAAGGTTAAACTGAAGATTTTCAGGAATAATACATGTCTAGGATTTTAGGCTTCTGGTGTTTTCGCTTCTGCGGGTGGGGAACCGCAGAAGCGAATGCCCAGGTGCGAGGAATTTCTCGCAGAAGCGAGATTTAGCCAAGGCAGGCAGCTCCGCAAAAGCGGCTAAGGATGCGCAGGAGCGAGCCCATGATCGCAGGAGCGGAAAGGGCAATATGTGGAATTCCGCAGAAGTGGAGCCCGGTTCGCTTATGCGGTCTCGCAGGTGCGAGACCTGGACCGCAGAAGCGGAAATGGGAGGCTAAGTAAGAAGTTGCAGAAGCAACAAGCTGATCGCAGAAGCGGACTCGCATGTGCGAGTCCAAGACCGCAGAAGCAAAAATCTCGTCTGTGATAAAGAAATCGAAAAGGGTAAAATTTCATAAGTCATAAAACATTTAGGGCTCGGACTTAAGAGACGACTTGGGCGATTTTGAAGAGAAATTCAAGGAGGTTCTTCAGGTAATCAACTATGGACTCAAATTATGGTTTTGCATTGATAAATTAAGAATTTAACACTTGGAAATAGGGGGAATTGGACTTGGTCCTTTCCGACTAATAGTGTATTGTGTATTATGACTGAGAATGGGATTATAACTGTGTAATTGGGCTAGTAGCCATGTTTGGGGCCTTGTGCCGATCTGTAGAGCATTAGGGGACCTGCAGAGCTAGGAGACCCCTATATCATGTTGGAGACTTACACTCAGCCGTAAAATTAGCTGTATAGCACATCGTGGGCCAGTACTAGATGTGTACTGTGAGAGAGACTAATTAGGGTGAAAATTCCCCGATATAACTGAGTGGGCCTGAAAGGCCAAGTGTATATTGATAGGGCCAGGGTCGAGGACCCATTATGAGGTATTATATGTGTATACCTACATTGGATCTGTCTGCACACCGCAGTGATGCATATGTTGATCGGACTGCACGCTGCAGTAGTATATACCAGTGGGACGGACTACACACCGCAGTATTATTGCGCTTGGGCTGTAGGAGCCCCTTTGGAGTCTGAGTCTGCACACATTCTCAGTGGGCACTGGAGTATATTATAGGATCGGGCTGCACGCCGCAACAGTATAACTATATATGTATATATATATATATATTGGATCGGACTGCACGCCGTAGAATATATGTGTGGATCAGGCTGCACGTTGCAGCATCATAGCGCTTGGACCTAGGGAGCCCCTCCGAAGTCTGTATACAGCCCAGTAAGCGCCGTCAACGTTACATGGAGTGAGCTGCACGCCGCAGCGTTATATGTATTGGAGTGGGATGCACGCCACAACATTTTACTTATACATATTCATATATGTACCTATATACTTATACATTATAGACATATGTATACATTATATACATTGGGTCGGCTGTACGCCGTAGTGGTATGAGTGAGGACTAGGTCAGTGCTGGACCTTGTTGAGATAGATGTGTACTTGGGATGAAGGTATTCATCGTAGTGATGACTTACCAGTGAGGTTGCCCTCAGAACTGTTTAGTGATAGTACAGGTGTTCTTATTTTTAGTTATTGTTTATTATTGTTACTCACTGAGTTGAAATATACTTACCCCACTTCCCTGCTCTTTTTGTGCAGATTCACAGGTACCAGAAAGCAGTTGAGCTGTGGCAGCTGCTTATTCATTTCTATCCCGCGGAGACTACGAGGTAGCTGCCGACGTCCGCAGAACCTGTTTTCTCCTTCTTTATCATTTTGTTGTCTTCGTTTTGCCTAGACTTGTTTGTATAGGATGTTTTATCTGTAGAGGCTAACACTCATGACACCACGATTTGGTTGGGACCGTATTTTGTATGCTTCTACTTCCACATTTATCATTTTGATATGAAAACATGCCATTTAAGCTTAATTGATCATCTGTAATTTAATAATTGGTCGGTTTAATGGGTAACATGGTTGGGCTTGCCTAGCAATGTGTTGGGTGCCATCACGATCGCGGTATGGGTCGTGACATTTTGATAGGATGAGCCATTATACTTGTAGAAATGGACAGAGAAGTTTGGCCAAAATCGATAAATTCATATGCAGTCAAGTGATACTATGTGTAACCATTTATGATTTCCTTATGTAAATTGAATTACGTTTGAACTAATTCCTATTTGAAAGGGGATGCGTAGGTAGCCTTATGGATTCGGTCACAATTCAATAAAATTTTCATTTCCCCCCGCAAGTGGAAACTGGGTAGAATTTTAAGGAGGACCCTCAAAATTTTGAAGTAACTTCAGCCGATCATCAAAAGAAGCCATCAAAAGTATCAAATCCAGTAAACTAGGGCAAAATTTTGAGGGGGACTGATGAGTTGGTATTTTAACATCTCATCTTGTCTTTAAATCAATACTTTTGCTATGTTTGAGCAATAAAATCGTGTATTTGATGCCATTTACTTCTATTTTATAGGTGGTATGTGATTTAGAAGTAATAGTGAAGAAACCAAGTGAAAACAAGTCAAAAGGAGTCAAAAAGAGAGAAAATCTGGGCAATGGCCTCAGTTGTCGCAAATGCGAAGAGAACCTTCGCAATTGCAAAGTGAGCAAAAAAAGAGAAGCATCGCAAATGCGATGATAAAATTTGCAAATGTGAAGTGGGCAGGAAAAGAGAGGCATCGCAAATGCGAAGATCAACTTCGCAAATACGAAGTCAACTGAAGAAGTCAATCATCGCAAATGCGAAGAAACCTTCGCAAATGCGAACCTGGCAGTCTGGGCAAGGGGCACAATTGTGACCATATGTTCGCAATTGTGAAGGTCGGGCTTCAGTTCTTGGAAATATTGGAATTTCACAAATCTGGACCCCAAATCATTTTTATACTCGTCCAAACAGACATTATCAAATATCTCTCAACATCTCTCTGCATCTCTCATTATTTTCTTCACTTTTGGAACATCTTTTTATTCTTTGGCTTAGAGAGAACAAGTTTGGAGGCTAGGGTTTTGCACACACACTTGGGTCTTGAAGATTAAAGCTTGTGGTTAAGGATTTCTTACCCATTTATGTTTATTTCTTCATTTCCTTGCTTTGTATTGTATATCTAAGTGTGTAGTATTTATTTCCAACACTTGAATCTTGTTTATGGGAATATTCATATTTAAAGTGTGGATTAAATACCTTGTTGTGCTTATGTATTGAATGATTTTTATATATTTATGAAGGGAGTTATTGTTACTTTAATTATTATTGTTCGTTAATGTTTCCAAAGGGATTAGTTAACCCTAGGACTCGCCCATTAACTCCGAATTATTCTTGGGAAAGGTAATTTGGGGTTGGGAAAGATTAATTAACAAGAACTTGAGGCGTTAACCCTCACTTTATAGATTCGACCTAGGGATAGGATTGAACTACTTGTAGCCTATAGGGTGTGCTTAATGTTCTAACTGTGATTAGGGATAATTCAAATAGGAAGTCTTGTTAGTCTTCGGAAGAAGCTAATTAAGAATTATTATCCGTGGCTAATTAACATAAACTCGCTCATATTTGTAAAATCATGAAATACATTGGATCGTTACTTGAGTGTAATTCCCGATGCATTCATACTTGTAGCCATTGATCATTTTATGTGCTTTCTTGGTTAGTTTACATTTTCGCATTTCGATATAGAAATCTATTCAACCCAAAATCTTAAGTGTTTGGCTTAGCGCGACTAGCGATAATTTTCTTGCATTCCTAATCGCCTACACATTGTTCTCTGTGGAATTCGACCCCGACTCATTGTTGGGTTAATATATTGCGTACGACCGTGTCTATTGCTTTTTAGCAGTAGAATTGGACGTCACCAAAAATGGCGCCGTTACCGGGGAACAATTTGGCGTAATTTGGGTTGTTTGAGAAGTAAGCGAAAGTGCTTTGGTCCAAACTTGTGAATATTTGTGTAATTATTTTTCTTACCTTGGGTCTATTTTTCTTGTTTAGTTCTTGTTTATTTTCTTAATCTTGAAAAATGGCATCATCTAACAAAAATGGGTCGGATGGTAGTTGTTCATATTTTGATGATCCTTGTCCTTATTGTGGAGGACCACACTCGTGGGAAAATTGTTTAAATTCTCCCGGGGGTGGGTTGTGTGCACAATTCCAAACCCATGAGTGGAGTATTTGTGATAAGTGTGGTTTCCAAAATGGTCATTGGGATGATTGTGCTTATTTGTTAGTCCCTTCCCCAAGCCCCCACTATGATGATTCTACTTGTTTTGGTAAGAATTTTAGGGCTATGGAATTGGAAGAAGTGGAGCATGGCCAAAGTGGAGAGTTCAAGCTCATGTTTGAGTGTCTACTTGAAGAAGGAAACAAGGAGCAAAGTGCCTTGGAACATCTCTTGGAGACTAGTCTCCAAAATGATTTTTCACTCCAAGGATTGCACTCACAAATGGATGAACATCCGCCAACCAACTCAATGAGTGTTGTTGATGCCGGCAAAAATATGAAATTGGAGTCAACCGGTGTGAATGCTAATGTGCTTGATGTTGACTCTAATCCGGGGGAAAAAGAGGATGTCAACTTAGATGAATTGCAAAGTGTAGGATTAAAGTCACATTCCAAGCATTTCTCAACATTGGAAGTGTATGGTGACACGGGAGTTGAATCACATGAATCAATGAAGCAGTGCGAGGAGGAACAACTTTGGCCATACATTTTACAGTTTGAGGAGGCAAGAAATCAAAACCACATTCCTTACTTGAAAGCCAAGAAGTGCAAAATGAAAATTTTAAGCGTTGGTTCGAACATCCAATTACCACCCCCCATCGCTCATGGTCATAAGCTTGATTCCAAGCTAGGGGCCCAGTTCATATCATCCAAGTGGCGAGAAAAGTGGTAATGTTGTTTGCGTCGTGCCACGACGTTAAATGTTGCGCTTGGTGGGAGGCAACACATCATTTTTTTTAAAACATTTTGTCATTTTTGAAATTTTCTTTTTTAGAATAGCTTAGAATATTATGTTGAACTAATCTGCCAAGTTTGAGAATTTTTGGAGTTCATTTGAGCAGGTCGGGATGACCCGGAGAGGCCAAACCAGTAGTTGTAGGAAAATGCATGACCAGTTTTCGCAATTGCGAAAAATTGTTCGCATTTGCGAACTTCAGCCCTCGCAATTCCCATAAAAACTTCGTAATTGCGAAACGTCCAGGAAAATTTGACCTTCGCAATTGCGAAAGGCCTGTCGCAATTGCGACTTCAGAGGCTAAAAATTGGTCGTCAGACCATTTTTGAAACATAATCGATTGAAATACTGGTAAGGTTCTCAAGCTCACCTCCATCACCCTCATCGCCAAAATTCCATCTCCTCTCACTCCCCATTTCAAATAATCAGGTATGAAGCTTAGTCTCTCTATTCCTTCTTCCTTTTCCTCATCTTCTCTCTTAATTCTCTTTTAATTTTCTTGTGGGCAACCTAGGGTTCTATTGTGGCAGCCCCCCCCCCCCCCTTTTCCTCCAAAATGGTAAAAATGGTTTTCTTTAAAACTTGTAATTTATGGGTGAGGCTTGGTTGAGAGTGTGCGCGTTTGTTGTTGTGAAGAACTTTGGGGAAGTCTGTGTGCCCAAAATACTTGTCAAATAGAAGAAAACGTGTATGCCTTTGATGTGTTTGATGGAAGGCCCGAATGAAATTCTTGGCCAAACCATCGACATTTTTGATTCATGGTTGTTTATGAAGCTTAATACATGAGTTATGATTGATTAATGATTGGGTTAGTCAAAAAATAGCTCGGATTGAAAAATTCTAGGGCTTAAGCTATACTCTCTGCAAAAGTGATTTTGGGACGATGGGTTCGCAATTGCGAAGACTTTTTCGCATTTGCAACTTCGCAATTGCGAGAAAGTTATCGCAATTGCGAAAACTCCTGCTTCAGCATACTTCGCAATTGCGAAGATTTTGTCGCAATTCCCATTACTGCAGGCTTCACAATTGCGAAGATTTCCTGGGAAATGCGACATCAGAGAGTGAATTTCTGAAAATCTGGAAAACCTGAAATTTTTTCTAAGTTTGAGTTTTGACTGTCCGGTCATTCTTTTGGCATGTTTGCTTCATTTTGCACCATTCTTCATTGCCATGGCATGTTTTCACTTTTGTCACTTGTGACAGGTACTATAATTGAACAATGAGCGAAAATCGTTTCAAAAAAATACGCCGCCTGGGGCCCGAAGGATCCTCAAGTGACAGCCCTGTGGATGAGGAGCAGGCATTTGATCAACATCGGTTTCTATCAGTAGAATGCCAAGAAAGATACTATGCCGAGCTGATTTCGAAGAAGTTACTCCCGGAGAGTGGCATAGAGATGGAAAATATCCAGGAGCGCCCTCCAGAATTCCATCGAAGGCTGGTAGCACTGGGATGGAACTGTTTTGCTCCCCAACCTTGCCGAGCAAATGAACAATGGGTGAGGGAATTTTATGCAAATCTCCCAGCTACCAGGTTGAAGAAGCCACAGATAAGAATTCGAGGCAAGGTGGTGCGATTCGGAGCTGAAGATATCAATGCTTTCTATCACTTGCAAAACCATGACATGGGTCCATTCAGAGAGAAAGATTGTGCTTCAGGAGAATGGCTAGTGTCAAAACTGTGTCCGGGTGCAGATGTTCCATGGGCCACTGAAAAAAGAGGGATCACCTCCAAAGAATTCACCGCGGAGGCGAAGATATGGCTGGCCATTATATGCAGTCGCATCTCCCCAGTGTCAAACATTTGGAACATCCCTGTTACTCGAGCTCAAATGATAGCTTGCATTCTCGATGACATCTAGCTCAATGTGGGCGAGATCTTAATCAATGAACTGAGAGAGTACCGGCTTCAAAACAACCCTTCTTTGATATTTCCATCACTCATCACCGAGTTGTGCCAACTGGCTGGAGTAGAAGAAGCTCCAGGGGACAATTGGGTAGATCCAGGGAAGCCTATTCATCCTTTGAAGAAAAGAGGAGAGGGTGGAGCAGTTAAGAGCAAGAAGAGGAAGATGGGATCTTCCTCTCATGTTGATCCGAGCAGTCATCCGTCATCCTCTACAACAGGACCATTTGCTGTGCTTGGCGAGGAAATGCGAGTGATTCGCGAGCTAGTGGATGGTCTTCCCCAGGGGCCTGGGGAGACATCTGAGGGACCTGCCTATGTCTCAAAGAAAGACTTCCAGAAATACATTGAAGATCAAAAGAAGCAGGGATATCACCTCAAAGCACTAGAGAAAGCGTACAATGAGCTGGCCAAAAGGTATGGCACATTGAGTACCTCACCGGACACCCTGGAAATGTCTCACACCCAAATGGTCAAAAAGGAGAAGAAGCGAGATAAATTCTTCACTCGCATGTGGAAGGGTGTCAAGGGGCTATGGAAGGTCCTCAAGCCTCAGGACAGGCTACCATCGAGCAGGGCAGTGGAGGATGATGAGATTCTAGCTGAGTGGCCTGAGGAGGAAAGAGAGGAGGAGGACTCAGACTCCAATAGTGAGGAGAGCGATTGATGCAGTATTCGGGGAGCACTTTCCTTCATTTTTACTCTATCATATTCTGTTGCATTGGGGACAATGCAACATCTTTGGTTGGGGGTGGCTTCTTGTATAACTGTTGTTTTGGTGGATTGGTATAGTTGTTTTTTTCATGTTATTTCTAGTTGCATTCTCATGTCATGTGTTATATTAGTTTGTTTATATATGTTTGTTTTTCATGTTGTTATTAGTATATTTTCATGTGACATGTGATATTAGTATGTTTAGTTACTAAATTGTTATTAGGTTTTTAATATATTTTTTTAGTAGTATGTTATATAATAGTGGCAATATCCTTGGTTTTCTTTATACCACGGTTCTTTTTCCAAGGATTCCAATGTTCTTCTTGAACCGGGTAAAATTTTTGTTGTATTTTCCCAATGATGGATAGATTGACAATTTTCTTAAGAGAATTAGTCTTGTAATTAGGAGTAGCTTTTGTTAAAATTAGAAAAATAAATGGTTTGGAGTTAGGATTTGTGTCCATTGGCCTAGTTGTGGCTTGCTTGGTACCAACATACTTAAACCTCGGCATATGAAGTTTTACTTGTTGAAAAAGAAAAATGATTGAAGTAAAGATGTCATGACTTTTAGACTCAACCTTTGGCTCTTTAATTCACTAAATAGCTTCCTTTATGCTATATGTGACCTCTTTGAGTCATTTGTTTCAATTGGATTTTGGATTTGTATTCCACTTGAGTTTTCATGTGCCATGTGTGGTGAGATTTATTTGTGAGTTATTTTGTATTACTTGTGGTCTAGAACTTGCCCGGAATGTGCTTCAAGGTGAAATCGTAGACTAACTTGGTTTGAAAAATGATATTAGGCCTTCCTTGGACTGCTAGCATGCCTTAAAAATTCCTACCCGTAAATATTTTCCCTAGTCAACCCATTTTGAGGCTTTAACCTTATTCTTTGGCAACCGCATTACAAGCTTAAATCCTTTGTTCTTAATTGATCTAGCTTTTGGCACCCTACCTCCCTAAGTACTTTGAAAGTATAAGCATAGGCTAAAAGCCTAAGTTTGGGGGTGAAGGTTGGAAATTGTGATATGGAAGTTGCTTGAAAATGGTGGAATGTAGAAAAAAATAAAAAGAAAAGGAAAGAAGAGAAAAAAAAAATATAGAATAAAGTAATAAGAAATTGTGAAAAAAGGGAAGACTAGGTGTGAAATGAAAAAGCGAAGAAAGGATGGAAAATACTTTTGAAGGAAGGAGGCTTTAATTGTAAATATTGTAGTGCTTTGGGAGGTTTCGAGTTACCTTAACCGAAATTTTGCCTTACCTTAACCAAAAGCCTAAACTACAACCCTTAAGTCCTAATTGATTTTGAACCAAGTTGTCTACATTAGTGGAGGAATACATGAAGGGCAAGCCTATGGTACTACTTGTATGCATTTGAACATCTTTTTGAGCGAGAGTGAATTATTTCCATTTGATATCCCATTTTTGTTTGAAATTAAGATTCATGAGTGTGGGATTCTCTCTTAAATGTGAGGGCACATGAAATTTGGGTTGTGAATTTAATCTCATCTTCAATTGGAAAGAATAGCCAAAGAAAATTGATTGTGATAGAGAGGCAAATTTTGAAGCTTTAGTGTCATGAATTGGTTGTTACTTTGATTTGCATTAGTGGTTGAGCACTTGAAGTACAACGAAGTTTATGTGAGGTGCTTGATAATTCATATGCCTTGGAATAATTGTTGGTACCAATCGAAGTCATGCATTTGAGCTTAAAGTAGACTTTCTTTTTGGCTTGGTATTATGGAGATGCATTGTTAACTTAACCGCTTGGGAAGAGATTTTGTTACTTGTGTTGCTTGAGGACAAGCAATAGTTCAAGTTTGGGGGTGTGATGAGTTGGTATTTTACCATCTCATCTTGTCTTTAAATCAATACTTTTGCTATGTTTGAGCAATAAAATCGTGTATTTGATGCCATTTACTTCTATTTTACAGGTTGTATGTGATTTAGAGGTAATAGTGAAGAAACCAAGTGAAAACAAGTCAAAAAGAGTCAAAAAGAGAGAAAATCTGGGCAATGGCCTCAGTTGTCGCAAATGCGAAGAGAACCTTCGTAATTGCGAAGTGAGCAGAAAAAGAGAAGCATCGCAAATGCGATGAGAAACTTCACAAATGCGAAGTGGGCAGGAAAAGAGAGGCATCGCAAATGCGAAGATCAACTTCGCAAATGCGAAGTCAACTGAAGAAGTCAATCTTCGCAAATGCGAAGAAACCTTCGCAAATGCAAACCTGGGCAGTCTGGGCATGGGTCGCGATTGCGACCATGTTCGCAATTGCGAAGGTCGGGTTTCAGTTCTGGACAATATTGGAATTTCACAAATCTGGACCCCAAATCATTTTTATACTCGTCCAAACAGACATTATCAAATATCTCTCATCATCTCTCTGCATCTCTCATTATTTTCTTCACTTTTGGAACATCTTTTTATTCTTTGGCTTAGAGAGAACAAGTTTGGAGGCTAGGGTTTTGCACACACACTTGGGTCTTGAAGATTAAAGCTTGTGGTTAAGGATTTCTTACCCATTTATGTTTATTTCTTCATTTCCTTGCTTTTTATTGTATATCTAAGTGTGTAGTATTTATTTCCAACACTTGAATCTTGTTTATGAGAATTTTCATATTTAAAGTGTGGATTAAATACCTTGTTGTGCTTATGTATTGAATGATTTTTATATATTTATGAAGTGAGTTATTGTTACTTTAATTATTCTTGTTCTTTAATGTTTCCAAAGGGATAAGGTAACCCTAGGACTCGCCCATTAACTCCGAATTAATCTTGGGAAAGGTAATTTGGGGTTGGGAAAGATTAATTAACAAGAACTTGAGGTGTTAACCCTCACTTTATAGATTCGACCTAGGGATATGATTGAACTACTTGTAGCCTATCGGGTGTGCTTAATCTTCTAATTGTGATTAGGGATAATTCAATTAGGAAGTCTTGTTAGTCTTCGGAAGAAGCTAATTAAGAATTATTATCCGTGGCTATTAACATAAGCTCGCTCATATTTGTAAAATCATGAAATTCATTGGATCCTTACTTGAGTGTAATTCCCGATGCATTCATACTTGTAGCCATTGATCATTTTATTTTCTTTCTAGGTTAGTTTACATTTCCGCATTTAGATATAGAAATCTATTCAACCCAAAATCTTAAGTGTTTGGCTTAGCGCGACTAGCGATAATTTTCTTGCATTTCTAATCGCCTACACATTGTTCTCTATGGGATTCGACCCCGACTCATAGTTGGGTTAATATATTTGCGTACGAACGTGTCCATTGCTTTTTAGCGGTGGAATTTGACGTCACTAGGGACCCTCAAAATCCCGAAGCAAGAGAAGTAGCAATGTTTGGGACCGCATCTTAGTCATTGGTTCATCTAAAGAAAACTATTCTTAACTATGTATTTATGCTATATTTATACTTAATCATGCAGGTCTAACACCGAAAGTGCTATGTTTAGCTGTGCTACCCCGAGGATACACAATATCACCAAATCAGAGCCGAGCCGGTCGAGCAAAGTCAACGGGGACACAGAACTAACCTTTCCCCTTTACAAAACACACAATTTTTCTTTGGATGCAGGTACCCAAGTCACAAAGTTATATATTATGCACTCATACTATTCAGGAATACAACTCTCAGAATTATAACTCCTATCCATGGTCGCTATCTGCATACAATATCCCCAGCAGCCGCAATATCACAATTAGTTACTATCTATCAGCTAAGAATTTTTATCTTGATTCTTCTTTTATCTCTTGCATAAGGTTACTATTCTACCTTCTGAGGTTATAAGCTCTACCCCATCTGCATGTTTGCATTGCATAAGGCAACCATTCTGCCTTCCGAGGATAAGCTCTACCTCTATCTGCATTCTACCCATTGCATAAGGCTACCGTTCTACCTTCTAAGGTTACCTCAATCTGCATTTTTGCATTGCATAAGGCTACTGTTTTGCCTTCCGAGACTAAGCTCTGTCTCTATCTACATTCTCTGCATTGCATAAGGCTACCATTCTGCCTTCCGAGGTTTAGCTCTACCTCTATCTGCATTTCTACATTGCATAATGTCATGACCCAAATCCGGTCGTGATGGCACCCAACAATTAAGCTAGACAAGTGTGACCAACAATTTTTTATCACAATGAATATCAGTCCAAAATGGACAACTCAAGAAAAAATATATGAGTCAAAGAACTCCAATAATAATAATACGAACAAAAATACTGAGAAGTGTGCAAGCAACGAACACTCCCAAAGATCTGGAGTCACAAGTCTAGAGCCTCTAAACAAAACCGAACAAAAGTAGAGAATACTGTATAAAAGTTCTCAAAATTGAACATAAAGTAACAACTGAAACAGAGGAGAAGCTAGGTTATGTGAACGTCGGCGACTACCTCAGTAACTCGGTATGACTCTGCAAAAGCTGGAAATGCTCGTCTACTTCTCCTGAGTACCTGAGTCTACACACAAAAGGTGCAGGGAGTAGGAGTGAGTACTAAGTACTCAGTGAGTAATAAATATATATATATATAAGTAGCTGAAAGCAAGAAATCCATAGAATACAACAATATGAAGCTAAACTACAGTCTGATCCTCCTACAAACTAGCAACATCTGTACAACACACTTATCACAGATAATTCAACAGATAAAGATGCAATGCAATGCACATAACCGCTACGGTGTGTAGCTTGATCCATTTAACATCGACGACGCTCACTGGGGGTGTGTATAGACTCCGGAGGGGCTCCTACAGCCCAACCGCAAATACTGCTGCGGCGTGTAGCCCGATCCTCATATCATATCAACCACTGCGGCGTACAGCCCGATCCATCCTCAGTCCATAATATTCAGATAAGTCACAAAACAGCTCAAATTACTTATTTCCAAGTTCCAGTTCATAAATTATGAAAATACTTTAACTTTAATTTAATTTTTGCAAAACAGGTGACTTAGCATTTCAATACTGTGATTTCAAAACCAGGACTGAGATCAGTGATTAAGCAAGTATAGCTATCACATATATACTATCCCCTAGGGATACTACAGGTCGGCACAAGGACACAAACATGGCTTATAGCCCACAAATATGTCAAACCCAGTGTTTTTCAACCATTAATTTCATAATATACTCATTCGGGACGGACTAAGTCTCAATCCCCAGTCACAACCAATCCCCGCACCTGCCACGGGGTGCGAGCCACGCCCTACTAGCGTCACAATGTGCTAAGCCGGGGTTTCAAACCCTTAGGCTACCATATACACAAACTACTCACCTCTAGCCGGTCGTAGACTCATCCGCAATGCCTTTTCCTTTAGTATTTGCTGCCTCACAGGTAGAATCTATTCAAACCACAATAAATATGTCATTTACGGGTCAAAGAAACATAACCCAATTCAATTTACATGAAAATCGCATAAATACACTGAGTTGGTAAAACCCGACCCCGAGCCTGCTATCCGAAAAATTCCCAAATTTATACCAACGCAATCCTCGTCTCACCACGAGTCCGTGCATATAAAATTTATCGAAAACGGAGTTCGAATGGACTTTCAAAACTCAAAAATTCGTTTTCAATACCTAGGCCATAATTCTTCACAGTTTCCACCTAATTTCATGAAGATTGATGTTAATTGTACCATAAAATTACGTTTTTGAGTCAAGAAACTTACCTCCGATGTTTACCCGATGAAATCCCAGTGTTTTCCCGTGAGTTCTTCTCTCTAGGGTTCAAAATTTGTGTTTATTGTGTATAAACCCGCGACTGGTCTGATCTGGTTTTTTAATTTACTGCCAGACATATTTTCTCAATGCGTTCGCGATGGGTCTCATGCGAACGCGATGCCCTGCTCAGTTAATTCATCGCGAACGCGACGTCAAGTCACGCGTCCACGAAGTTCATTTCCCCCAAATGTCGGATTTCTTCTACGCGAACGCGTAGGTTCCCATGCGAACGCGAAGCTTCGCCTTGATCTCCTTCACGAACGCGACCCTCTCTCATGCGAACGTGATGCATCAGTCCGCCTGGCCTTCGCGAACGCGAAGGCTTATTTTCTGCTGCACTGACCTGCAATTTTCTGCAGGTTTTTCCAAGTCTAAAATGCCCGGATGATGGTCCGAATTCAACCCGAGGACCCGAGACCCCAACGAAAACCACGAACCTTCTCCAAAACATAATATGGACTTTTTCAAATCACAAAACACCATCCTAAACATCAAAATCACCATTTTCACACGGATTCAAGCCTAAGTTTCTTCAAAACTTCCGAAACTAACATTAAATCCAAAACCCGATCGAACGACGTCCGAATGACTTGAAATTTGCAGACATATCCAAAATCACATAACGAAGCTACAGAAATTATCGGAATTCCATTCTGACCCCCGGATCAAAATCTCACCTACCATTCGAATTTCGCTAAAATTCAACCTTATCCAATTCAAGCCTAAAACTACACCGGACCTACGAATTCGATTTCGATTGCTCCCCTAAGTCATAAATGATCCCCCCAAAACTAGTCGAATCATCAGTGTCCGATTCCGAGCACTCTAGCTAAATAGTGAACTCCAGGTTGACTTTCCATATTCAAGCTTCCTTCAAACAGGCTATATGCCTCATTTTCAACCCGAATCACTCCTAAATCACCCGATAAACTCTAACACTGATATAAAAGCATAAAACATGTAAATGCAAGGTAACAGGATGGTAATTCCCATAACGACAGATCGGGTCATTACATTCTCCCCAACTTAAACAAACACTCATCCGCGAGCGGGTTAAGAAACATACCTGAAGTATCAAATAAGTATGGATATCTGCTCCGCATCTCCTATTTGGTCTCCCAAGTTGCTTCCTCTATGAGATGATCTATCCACTGCACTTTCACTGAAGCTATGTCCTTGGATCTCAGCTTACGAACCTGTCGACCCAAAATGGCTACCGGCTCTACATCATAGGTCAAGTCCTCATCTAACTATATCTTGCTGAAGTCTAACACATGTTACGGGTTTCTAACGTACTTCCGGAGCATAGATACATGGAACACCGGGTGAACTCCCGACAAAATGGGTGGCAAAACAAGCATATAGGCCACCTCCCCAACTTTCCTAAGCACCTCAAAAGGTCCAATGAACCTTGGGCTCAACTTTCCTTTCTTTCCAAACCTTATAACTCCCTTCATAGGCGAAACTTTCAGCAACACCTTCTCACCCACTCAATAAGGCACATCTCGGACCTTGCGGTTCGCATAACTCTTCTGACACAACTGAGCTGTGCGAAGTCTCTCCTGAATCACCTTCACCTTGTCTAAGGAATCTTGAACTAACTCTATCCCCAACAACCTAGCCTCGCTGGGCTAAAACCAACTGATTGGAGACCTACACCGCCTCCCATATAAAGCTTCATACGGTGCCATCTGAATGCTAGACCGGTAGCTATTATTTTAAGCAAACTCTGCAAGAGGAAAGTAATTAGCCTATGAACCACCGAAATCAATGACACAAGCATGCAACATGTCCTCAAATATCTGAATAGTACACTCAGACTACCCATTTGTCTGTGGATGAAATGTTGTGCTCAGCTCTACCCGTGAACCCAACTCTCGCTGAAATGTCCTCTAGAACTGAGAAGTGAATTGGATACCTTTGTTTGATATAATAGAAATGGGAAATCAATGCAGTTTCACAATCTCAAGGATGAATATCTCTGCCAACCGCTCTGAGGAGTATGTGGTACACACTGGGATAAAGTGAGCTTGACTTGGTCAGCCTATCCACAACCACCCAAACTGAATCAAACTGCCTCGGCGTCCGAGGGTGTCCACTAACAAAGTCCATAGTGATCCTTTCCCACTTCAACTCGGGAATATCAATACACTGGAACACACCACCAGGTCTCTGATGCTCATACTTGACCTGCTGACAGTTTAGACACCGTGCCACATGATTCACAATATCTTTCTTCATCTTTCTCCACCAGTAATATTGCTTCAAATCCTGATAAATCTTTGCATCTCCTGGATGAATGGAATACCTCGAGCTGTGGTCCTCTTCCAATATCAACTCACGAAGGCCATCAACATTGGACACGCATATCCGGCCCTGCATCCGCAACACACCATCACTCTCAATAGTGACATCTCTGACATCATCATGCTGAACCCTGTCCTTAAGGACAAGAAAGTGTGGATCGTCATACTGGCAGTCTCGAATATGATCATATAAAGAAGAACGAGCTACTACACTAGCCATAACCCGACTGGGCTTAGAAATATCCAATCTCACCATCTGATTAGCTAACGCCTGAACAACAACTACAATGGGTCTCTCCCCAACTGGAATATATGCCAAGCTTCCCATACTAATAGACTTCTAGCTTAATGCATTATCCACAACATTGGCCTTCCCGGGATGGTACAAAACGATAATATCATAGTCTTTAAGAAATTCAAGCCATCTCTGCTGCCTCAAATTGAGATCTTCCTGCTTAAACAAATGCTGAAGGCTGCGGTGGCCTGTATATACATCACAAGATACACCGTACAGGTAATGCCTCCATATTTTCAAGGCATGAAGAATAGCAGCTAACTTTATATCATGAACAGGGTAGTTGTTCTCGTGGGGCTTTAGCTATCGAGAAGCATATACAATGACTCTACTCTCCTGCATTAACACACAACCGATCCCAACTCTTGAAGCATCACAATATACCGTATAAGTCCCTGAAGCTGATGGCAACACAAGTACTGGAGTTGTGGTCAAAGCCTCCTTGAGCTTCTGAAAGCTCTCCTCACATTCATCAGACCACACAAATGGAGCATTCTTCTGTGTTAACGTAGTCAACGGTGAAGCAATAGATGAGAAACACTGAACAAACCGCATGTAATAGCTTTCCAAGCCGAGAAAACTCCAAATCTCAGTAGCTGAGGAAGGTTTGGGCCAATTCTGCACTACCTCGACCTTTTGTGGATCAACCCGAATACCATCACTGGACACTATATGTCCTAGAAAAGTCACAGTATCAAGCCAGAACTCACACTTAGTGAATTTTGAATAAAGCTTTTCTTATCTCAACCTCTGCAATACCTCTCTCAAGTGCTAAGCATGCTCCTCCTGGCTGCGTGAATACACCAAAATATCATCAATAAACACAATCACAAAAGAATCAAGGCAAGGCCGAAATACACTATTCATCAGTGCATGAATGTGGCTGGGGCATTAGTCAGCCCGAAAGACATCACCAGAAACTCGTAGTTCCCATATCTCATTCTGAATGCTGTCTTCATAATATCTGAGTCCCTGATCTTCAATTGGTGATAGCCCGATCGAAGATCAATCTTAGAAAATACACTAGCTCATTGGAGCTGATCAAATAAGTCCTCAATACGAGGCAATGGGTATTTATTCTTCACTGTTACCTTGTTCATCTACTTGTAATCAATGCACATCCTCATTGTGCCATCTTTCTTCTTCACGAACAATACCGGTGCACCCCAAGGTGACACACTCGAGCGAATCAAACCCTTATCTAAGAGCTCCTGAAGCTGCTATTTCAATTCCTTTAACTCAGTTAGTGACATGCGATAGGGAGGAATAGAAATGGGCTAAGTGCCCGGCACCAAGTCAATACCAAAGTCAATATCCCTGTCAGGCGGCATGCCCGACAGATCTGCTGGAAATACATCCGGAAACTCCCTCGCAACGAGAACCGAATCAAGACTGGGTGTCTCAGCCTCAACATCTCTAATGAAGAAAAAATGAGATAAACAACCATTCCCAATTATTCATTGGGCCTTTATACAAGAAATCACCCTGTCTGACACATAATCAGTCAAGCCACGCCAGCCAATCCTCGGATTACCTGGAATAGCTAGTGTGACTGTTTTGATATGACAAACGAGAATCGCATGGTAAGGAGATAAACAATCCATGCCTAGAATCACATCGAAATTTAACATGCCCAATCGCAATAAATCAACTCGGGTCTCCAGACCCCCAATAGTAATAAGACAGGATCGATATACCTGATCCATAACAACAGTATCCCCCATCGGGGTAGACACATGTACGGAAAAAGCAAGAATACCACGGGTCATACCCAAATGATGTGCAAAATAAGAAGAAACATAGGAATAGGTGGATCCGGGATCAAATAAGACAGAAGCATCCATGTGGCAGACTGAGATAATACCTGAAATGATAGCATCTGAGGCACTAGTGTCCTTCCTATTCGGAAAAGCATAGAAATGAGCCTGGCCTCTGCCAGTACGATGCTCGCCCCTAGGGTGACCCCTGGCCACGTGGTCACCACTCCTAGCTGACTGTCCTGGTGCTGAAGAAACATGAGTAGAAGACGAGGGCTGATCCCTCTGCTGAGACCGCCTACGAAGCCACTGAGGACACTCTCTCTTGATATGGCCCAAATTGTCACACTCAAAACAGCAGCCTGAAGATGGAAGAAGGGGCTGCTGAGGAACCCTCGCTGCAGATGAATCTTGAGTTGAAGAAGTAGGAGCAGAGCTCTGAGCTGGAAGAGCACTTAATGCAGGCTGACTCTGCTGACGACCCTGCTGACCCTGATGGCCACGATCTGATGAAACTCCAGTGGACTCTACACGTCCTGACTGATGAGATCTGAATGAACGACCCCTACTATGCTGGGGCTGGCCCCTAGACGGAGCACCACTGTAACTGCCATTGCCTCGCACGAGGCCTCTTGGCCTCTCTCTCCTCACGCTCTCTGTGGCGATCTGTCTCAATATGACGGGTAGCATCAACCACCTCCTCAAAGGTGACTGCCAAAGCTCTCTCTCTGGTCATCAATATACGGATGGAATATATAAGACCATTTATTAATCTCCTGATCCTCTCTCTGTCCCTCGGAATCATCCACATGGCATGACTGGCTAGCTATGTGAATCTCATCTCATACTGAGTAACCGTCATATCCCCCTGCTTCAGCCACTCAAACTGACGATGCATCTCCTCTCTCTGGGACTGTGGTGACGTCCAAATCGACTGCTAAAAAGCAATAGATACGGTCGCAGCAATATAATTTACCCAACTAAGAGTCGGGGTCGAATCTCACAGAGAACAATGTGTAGACGATTAAGTATATAAGAAAATTATTGCTAATTATGCAATTCCAAACACTAAGAATGGTGGTTGAAAAAGTATTTAAACTTAAATGCGAAAATATAAATTAAACTAGAAAACAAGTAAAATGATCAATGGCTACACATATGATTTGCTTCGGGAATTACACTGAAGTGGTCATGAAATTGCTAGTAATCATGCTTTTTTTCATAATCATACTTGATTTATTGAACTATTCGGATTGTTGATTATAAGGTTAATAATATTCATAAGAATCTTTCGAATTCTTATGAGTCTATCCAAGTGAAATCAATACCTATATGTCTATGGTATTAATATTAACAAGAATACATTTACCACTCTTATGATTCAAACAAACAAGTCAACTAAGTATATGTCTATCTTAATTGCAAATTCTCCACCCGATGCCCGGGATTCAAATCTTGTTCTATTTGATTTTATATGCAACCAAGAATTTCCTCTATCAAGTTTAATTCAAAGTTCGTAAATAATATTTCACTGTTGGCCTAGCTGCAAAATAATTAAGATCAAAATCAAATAAACAACCCACAACAATAATTTCAATATATTCAATATAAGATTCAAATAACAAGATCATCTAACAAATACATAAGCACAACAAGTTATTTAATCCACATTTTAAACATGAATACTCTCATAAACAAGATCCAAGTGTTGGAAATAAATACTAAACACTTAAATATTCAATACAAAGTAAGGAAATGAAGAAATAAACATAAATGGGTAAGGAAATCTTAACCAAAAGCTTCAATCTTCAAGACCCAAGTGTGTGTGCAAAACCCTAACTTCCAAAAATGTTCTCTCTACTGAAAATAAGCCAAAGATCCTAAAAGATGAAGATAATAATAAGAGATCCCGAGAGATTCAGTCTGGGCGAGTATATAATTGATTTGGGGTAAAAATATCTGAAATGCCGGAATTGCCCAGATGCAACACATCACGATCGCGTGTTTTGGCTCGCGATCGCGTAGAGCAGTGGTCTAACACTCTGCGATCGCGTGAAACATTAATGCAATCTCGTGACTTCACGTATGTGTCTTCCGCGATCACGTGATCCACTCCTGCGATCGCATATCATTAGGTGTTTTCCTTCTGCGATCGCGTGATAACTTCTGCGATCGCGTAGCATTAGGTATTTTCCTTCTGCGATCGCGTGATAGCTTCTGCGATCGCGTAGTATTGCTGCCTGGTCTTCTGTGATCGCGTGATGGTATCCACGATCGCGTAGAGTACTTCGCCCAGCAGTCATTTTTCCCTAAAAATTCCAATCAAAAACACCCAAATTCCATTCAACACACCTCATAGCATCACGTACTTGAAAATCTCACAATAACCACTATAAAAAATCTCATTGCATACATAAGACGACACAAAAGCTAAGGAAAAGAGGCTACAATGAGTGGTAAAATCACCACTCATCAACACCCCCAACTTAAAGCTTTTGCTTGTCCTTAAGCATATCAAACTCAAAACTTCAATGAGGATTCACCATTTAAAATACAAGTGGCATTGCTATTATGTACATTTCACATTCACTCATTTAAACACCATACTTATGGATTTGGTTGGTACTAACAATTAGGCTCAAGTATGTATATCATTTTCAAATAACTCCCTCCTAAAAAAAATCAACTTCAACAATGTGCAAGGGAGTTCCAAAACAATCAAGTGACAAAAATAAGCCTCAATGAGTGACTCAAGTGCACTAGTTCACTATAACAATTTCACCGGTCTTCTCTAATTCATGCGCCCTCACAAGAAAGAAAGTCCCAACAAAGAACAATACATTTACGACAAAACACAAAGGACAAAGTTTTTGAAAATACTCGCTCTCACAAAGAAGCTTCAAGTGTTACGACACATCATACCATAAGCTTGCCCTTATTTAAATTCATCGCTTATTCAAGAATGCTTAGTTGGAGGTCCTATAAGGACTTTTTAGGCTTTGTAATGTAGGTTTAGGGAAGGTTGGATAAGCATTTGGGTACATGTGACTTCATCCTCCTTGAACACAACTCACAAGTTTCATTCTTTTGTATTATGACTCTCTTTAACTCACATAGCCTCATTGGCAAATAGTTCGAGGCTCTCCAATATAGAACCACCTTACATACCTCTCCCAAATTATATTCAAGGCTCCACAATGTACATATTTACACATATATGTAAAGACTAACTTTTTTTTTTGGAGCTTGAATACTTTAATACAAATACTTTGAGGCATGTGGATACACAATGCACAACCTTACCAATCTCCATTTTGACACCACCCCCAACAAAGGCTTTTAGCCTCATTCTCAATGTTCAAGAAGGGACGGGT
Source organism: Nicotiana noctiflora (assembly GCA_032618575.1). NCBI lineage: Eukaryota > Viridiplantae > Streptophyta > Magnoliopsida > Solanales > Solanaceae > Nicotiana > Nicotiana noctiflora. The sequence continues at coordinate 165,825 of JASVEL010004639.1, forward strand.
TCAAGAGAGGGAATTATTTTACAAAAAGGGAAAGGTTTGTAATGAGTTGGCCAAAGAAAGGTTTAAAGGCTCAAAATGGGTACTAGTGACATTATTTATGTAATGGTAGGCTTGAAAGGCTAAAGAGATTTTTAAAATTAAAACAAAGAATGCCTAAGATCATTCCTCCAACCAAATGTACTATCATTAGCATTGAAAAACTAACCAGGCAAGTTCTAGATGATGGAAGTAAACACAAGATTTATTTCAACACTCACTAACACACATGGCACATGATTTAATGAAGACGGATTAATTCTATCAAACTAGTGAGCTGAGTCAGTAAAAGAGCCAAAAATGTATCACCAAAATTGTTTTACACCGTGCAACTTACTTGTTTTTAACACTTTAATACAAAGTTTTGGAGGGGTATTCTTAATTCATAATTTACATACAAGAGGCTAATTTTATTAGTACCAAATAATCCAAAATCCTAATCCTAACAAAACAATACTAATTCCCTTAAGAAGGTTGTCACACTCTCTCTCATCGGGAAAAGTCACCCGGTTCACTAAGTTGTTCCTTGGGAAAGAACCGTAGCATGAAGAAAACCCAAGGAAATTTTATTTAAGAAAAAAGGAAAATAACAACTACTACAAAGGTAACAAAAATTAAAGAAGCTACTAAAAAAAAAAATTTATCAACAAGAAAGATAGTATCTAACACTGATTTAATACTAACAAAATACATATCCACCCAAGTTCAAGGCTACACAACTAGTTCATGCTTCAATGTCTAAGAAAGTATTTCAATGTTTAAGGACCACCACACCCCCAACTTGGAATATTGCAATGTCCCTAGTGCAATTATGCAATTCAAGAAAAAATAAAGGAGGTGCTCCCTGAATGGTGTCACTCTCCACTGGAGGAGCTGGGAGGCTCAAGCTCAAAGTCATCATCCTCTGTCTCATCAGGTCCACAGAATTTGCGCAACGTGCTCATGATCTTGTTGAGGAACTTGTTTTTCTTCCTCTCATGCTCTCTATGCTTTCGTTGCCTTCTTTCAATTTTTCCCAGCTTTGCTTTGATGCTCTGTTGCTCCTTTGCGAGGTCAGATAATATGGGGAGCCTTTCTGATCTAGCTGGGCCTGCAGAGGTGCTCTCTCCGGATGGTCCAGATAGAAAGCCAGCTACAAGCTGTCGTACCTGAGTGTCCATACCATAAACCTGTCGAGAGATGTACCTGAGTGTAAGAGGTCCCTCCTCGAGTGGAACGATGGCTGTGGAAGTACTGGAGGTATCTTTATTAATCTCTGTTTCTGTGAACCGGCCAAAACTGGGAGATGCTACATCAATTCGTCTCTTCTTTGGTGGCGCTCCTGCTCTTGACCTTAGTAGGGGATAGATAAGCTTCTCTAGTGGCTTTTCATTTTCAGTAGGTTTGGGTTGTACCCCAGCCTTATAGCATAGGTGGGTGATCAATGATGGATAGAACAAGCTCTTGGTTCGCTCTGCCACCACCTCAGCTATTTCATCAACAATGAGTTTCCCTACATTTACCTGCATCCCTTCCAGAAGTGCACAAATCACCCTTGCCTTCTCAGGTGTCACCTTTGTTTCATTCTTTGAAGGCATGATGCGAGCACAGATTATGGAGAGCTAAGTCTTGTCCTACGCAGTGAATTCCGAAGACTCGATCCTGGTGTGATTCTTGATCCATTAATGCACCTGACCACCGTGCAAGTGAGTGACGAACCATTGGCTACCCAACTCTTTGGCTCTCTCCTGGTACACCTGATTATCGACATTGGCAAGGTTGTAATGGGCATTGATCCTCTCTTGACTGAAACGGACTTCGCAACCTCTGACAGTGGCCACCAACTTATTGTTGAAGTCTCTCTCTATAGCATTTGCATAGAATTTTCGGACAACTTAATAGTTTGCTGGCCTGGGCTATTCGGCGAAGCATATCCAGCCACTAGCAAGCAGCCTGCCATGGAATTCAGGCCATCGATCCTCCAGGTCAACCAATTGTATGCCTCTTTCCCTTATCATGCTTTTGGAAAGCTGTTTGTCATAGCGTTCATAGCACATGCGTGAGGAAAATGTGGTAGCATCATAATACTCCTTTGCTGCCACTTGTTCGGCATATTGTTGCACATTTTCATTAGTTGCCGAATCCATTTTTTAGCTCAAAATACCTACACACAAAGTTTTAATGTCAAACAAACATATAGTGACTTTCATCATTGCATTTAGAGGTAATTATGCTAAAGAAATAGGTTAGAAAGCTTTCGTGGCAGAATATACGAAGCTACTGGTTAGTGCACTGGGCAGTTGTGAATCGCGATCGCAGACATAGTCACGCGATCGCAGAGAGGAAAGCCAGTTCAAGTCACGCGATCACAGACAATGTCACACGATCGCGGAGAGTACAGTGCTTGGAACCCATCGCGATCGCAGAGGCATTCACGCAATCGCGATGAGTAAGTTTTTGAACGGCCAGAATTTGACCTACACGATCGCGGAATTGGTCATCGCGATCGCGTTAGTCTTCTTCCTCGCCCAGAACCAGTGTCTTTGGGGCATTTCGTTGAACAACTGATGTGCTTGATTATTAAGAGCCATTTTACACCAACAAAGCATGCGTGTTTGCCCCAAAAATTTTGCATACAAAAACTCCCTTTCTCTCAACCAATCACTCACAGCAAGCAAGCATGACAAGAAATTCAACAATGGCTTTTCATACTACAACAAATTTTAAACCCCAACTTTTGAAAAATAGGTCAGCCCACACCCTAACTTACCATTAAAATACAATTAAACAGGCTTTAGGGGTGGGGGAGTAACATACTTGAGAGAGCAATGCAAGATTTATGCGATTGAAGTCAAACCAATTTGATTTCTTGGTGAGTTTTTTGGAGGAAAAATTGGGGCGGGGGGTATGTTCTTTTGTTTTAATGAGATTGGACACAATTTTTGCAATTCCAGTGTGTTTCAAGTCTGAGACTGCAGCAGTGCTACGCGATCGCGTGGCTATTAATGCGATCGCGGTTCACTAAATTGCCGAGTCATGCGATCGCGTCCATGTTTCCGCGATCGCAATGTGTTGTCTGAGAGCTTACCTTACACGATCGCGTGAGGTTTATCGCGATCGTGGTTCATTGCTTTTTCTGGCAGATTTCTTCTGCTACTGGTTTGTGTCTGCCCGGATACCTCGACCTGCTCAAATAAACTCCAAAAATTCTCAAACTTGGCAGATTTATCAAAAATAATATCCTAAGCAATTCTAAAAAAGAAAATTTGCAAAATGATGAAAAATTTTGAAAAACCGATGGTGGCTTCCCACCAAGTGCCACATTTAACGTCGTGGCACGACGCAAACAAAATTACCACTTTTCTTGCCACTTGGATGATATAAATTGGGCATCTAGCTTGGAATCAAGCTTGTGACCACGAGCGACGGGGGTGGTAATTTGATGCTCGAGCCAATGCTTAAAATCTTCATTTTGCACTTCTTGGCTTTCAAGTAAGGAATGTCATTTTGATTTCTTGTCTCTTCAAATTGTAAAATGTAAGGCATGAATTTTTCTTCCTCGCAATCCTCCATTGACTCGTGTCGCTCAACTCCCATATCACCACATAATTCCAACGTTGAAAAATGCCAGGAATGTGATTTCAAACCTTCACTTCGCAATTGCACTTTGACCATGACATCTTCATTTTCCCCCGAACTAGAGTCAATCTCAACCACATTCACATTTACACCGATTGACTCTAATTCCATATTTTTGTCAGCATCATTAATAATATTTTGGTGAAATAGCTGAAATTCCTCTTTCTGCTCCACAAGCTGGCTAGTATCCACACAAATTGGTTGTAGGACATCAAACGCCTCAACCTTTTTATTCATTTGTGCATACAAGTCATGGATATCTGAGACAAATTGGTTTATCTCTTGGTGGAGCTTAGTTTTTGCCTCTATTAGTTGCTCTATCATATTTGAAAGACCATCACGTAAAAAGTCATGAAATTTTATCAATTGAGCTTGTTCCTCTAGCCAAGATAGGCTCACTATTTCTGCTTCTTCCAAATTATCTTCTGATGAGAACTCGCTCTCTTAAGTCACCTCCTCCACTTTGGCTTTCATTATCATGATTTTTGCACTAATTCTTTGTATAGCCTGTCGAATTTCATCTTGTTGCTCAACTGTTTGCCTTATCGTATCCATAAGTAGAGCTTTACTTTCCATATCATCTACTTACTTGACCCTATAATTTTCATCAAAACAAGTAGATTCATCATAGTAGGGGCTTGGGGAAGGGAAAAACAAATAAGCACAATAATCCCAATGACCATTTTGGCTACCACATTTATCACAAATACTCCACTCATGGGTTTGAAATTGTGTGCACAATCCATCCCCGGGAGAATTTAAACAATTTTGCCACGAATGTGGTCCTCCACAATAAGGACAAGGATCAGCAAAGTATGAACAACTACCATCTGACCAATTGTTGTTATATGATGCCATTTTTCCAAATTAAGAAAACAAGCAAGAAAAATTAATTACACAAATATTCACAAGTTTGGATCAAAGCATTTTAGCTTACTTTTCAAACAACTTACGCCAAATTGTTCCCCGGCGACGGCGCCATTTTTGGTGACGTCCAAATCGACTGCTAAAAAGCAATAGATACGGTCGCAACAATATAAATTACCCAACTAAGAGTCGGGGTCGAATCCCACAGAGAACAATGTGTAGGCGGTTAGGTATATAAGAAAATTATTGCTAAATATGCAACGCCAAACACTCAGAATGGTGGTTGAAAAAGTATTTAAACTTAAATGCGAAAATATAAATTAAACTAGAAAACAAGTTAAATGATCAATGGCTACACGTATGATTTGCTTCGGGAATTACACTGAAATGGTCATGGAATTGCTAGTAATCATGCTTCTTTTCATACTCATACTTGATTTATTGAACAATTCGGATTGTTGATTATAAGTTTAATAATATTCATAAGAATCTTTCGAATTCTTATGAGTCTATCCAAGTTAAATCAATACCTATATGTCTATGGTATTAATATTAACAAGAATTCATTTATCACTCTTATGATTCAACCAATCAAGGCAACTAAGTATATGTCTATCTTAATTGCAAATTCTCCACCTGATGCTTGGGATTCAAATCTTGTTCTATCTGATTTTATATGCAACCAAGAATTTCCTCTATCAAGTTTAATTCAAGGTTCGTAAATAATATTTCACTGTTGGCCTAGCAGCAAAATAATTAAGATCAAAATCAAATAAACAACCCACAACAATAATTTCAATATATTCAATATAAGATTCAAATAACAAGATCATCTAACAAATACATAAGCATAACAAGTTATTTAATCCACACTTTAAACATGAATACTCTCATAAACAAGATTCAAGTGTTGGAAATAAATACTACACACTTAAATATTCAATACAAAGCAAGTAAAGGAAGAAATAAACATAAATGGGTAAGGAATTCTTAACCAAAAGCTTCAATCTTCAAGACCCAAGTGTGCGTGCAAAACCCTTGCTTCCAAAAATGTTCTCTCTACTGAAAATAAGCCAAAGATCCTAAAAGATGAAGATAATAATAAGAGTTCCCGAGAGATTCAGTCTGGGCGAGTATATAATTGATTTGGGGTAAAAATATGTGAAATGCCGGAATTGCCCAGAACTGGCCCAGATGCAACACATCGCGATCGCGTGTTTTGGCTCTCGATCGCGTAGAGCTGTGGTCTAACATTCCACGATGGCGTGAAACATTACTGCGATCGTGTGACTTCACGTATGTGTCTTCTGCGATCGCGTGATCCACTCCTGCGATCGCATAGCATTATGTGTTTTCCTTCTGCGATCGCGTGATAACTTCTGCGATCACATAGCATTAGGTATTTTCCTTCTGCGATCACGTGATAACTTCTGCGATCGCGTAGTATTGCTGCCTGGTCTTCTGCGATCGCGTGATGGTGTTCGCGATCGCTCAGAGTACTTCGCCCAGCAGTCATTTTTCCCTTAAATTCCAGTCACATACACCCAAATTCCATTCAACACACCTCATAGCATCACGTACCTGAAAATCTCACAATAATCACTATAAACAATCTCATTGCATACATAAGATGACACAAAAGCTACGGAAAAGAGGCTACAATGAGTGGTAAAATCACCACTCATCAGACGGAGGCACATACTTCTCCAAAAATACCGTGGAGAACTGATGCCAAGTAAGGGGTGCCGCCCTAGCGGGCCTACTCCTCTCAAAATCCTCTCACCTGTGAACTGAAAAATGGTGAAAGCAACACCGCTGGACTCCAGAATACCCGCGGTGCGAAGCATACGCTGACATTTATCAAGAAAACCCTGGGCCTCCTCGCCCTCAGCACCACTGAAAGTCGGAGGCTGTAGCTTCTCAAACCTCTCCAGACGATGCTGCTCATCGTCAGGCATGACTGGAACCACATGAGCAGGAGCTGGTGCAACGGGTACAGCTGGCTGAACTGGAGCTGCACTAAGTGCCTGAATACCCTGAACTACAGGCTCGAGTGTGCGATCCACGGGGTTCTGATTCCCCCCTGCCTGTGAAAAAGTCGCTATAGTAGAGGCTGCAACTTCATGAGCCAAGCCAGTGCATACCGATAGAATCTAAGCCAAATTCTCCTGAAGACCCGGTATCACAATAGGAACTTCTGGTGCCTGAACCTGAGCTGCCGGAGTGTCTGCAGCTGGAACATAATCCTGAACCTGGGCCACCGGTGCTGGAATCTGACCCCGAGTCTGGTCAGTCGGTGGGTCAACAGGTGCTGGTACTGCTGCCCTACCTCTACCACGACCACGACCTCTGGGTGCGAATGGTGGTCGTCTACCGCGTCCGCTAGCACGTGTTCTCGCCATCCGCGAGAGAATAGAATATGGAAAAAATTTAGTTTCACGATAACACAAATCGCACGATATGAATCCAAGAAAAGTGAGGTTTTTCCTACAGTTCTGTATTCTTCCGAGGATAGATACGGACGTCTACGTACCGATCTGTGAAAGCCTACTAAACCGGCTCATGACTCGTGAGTCCTAATAACCTAGGCTCTGATACCAACTTGTCACGACCCAAATCTTGTCGTGATGGCGCCCAACAATTAAGCTAGGCCAGCCAGACCAACAATTGTTTATCACAATGAATATCAGTCCCAAATGGACAACTCAAGAAGAATATATGAGTCAAAGAACTCCAATATTAATAATACGAACAAAAATACTGAGAAGTGTGAAAATAACTAACACTCCCAAAGATCTGGAGTCACAAGTCTAGGGCCTGTAAACTAAACCGAACAAAAGTAGAGAATAATATATAAAAATTCTCAAAACTGAAAATAAAGTAACAACTGAAACAGAGGAGAAGCTAGGTTCTGCGAACGTCGGCAGCTACCTCAGCAACTCAGTATGACTCTACAAAAGCTCAAAATGCTCGTCTACTTCTCCTGAGTACCTGAGTCTTTACACAAAAGGTGCAGGGAGTAGGGGTGAGTACTAAGTATTGAGTGAGTAATAAATATATATATAAGTAGATGAAAGAAAGAAATCCACAAAATACCACAATATGAAGCTAAACTACAGTCCGATCCTTCTACGAACTAGCAACATAAGTGCAACACATTTATCACAGATAATTCAACAGATAAAGATGTAATGCAATGCTCATAATCGGTACGGCGTGTAGCCTGATCCATTTAACATCGACGGCGCTCACTGGGGGTGTGTACGGACTCCGGAGGGGCTCCTACAGCCCAAGCGCAAATACCGCTGTGGCGTGCAGCCCGATGCTCATATCATATCAACCAATGTGTCGTGCAGCCCGATCCATCCTAAGTCCACAATAATCAGATAAGTCACAAAACAGCTCAAATTACTTATTTCCAGGTTCCAGTTCATAAATTATGAAAATACTTTAACTTTTATTTAATTTTGGCAAAATAGGTGACTTAGCATTTCAATACTGTGATTTCAAAACCAGGACTGAGATCAGTGATTAAGCAAGTATAGCTATCACATATATACTATCCCCTAGGGATACTACAGGTCGGCACAAGACCCCAAACATGGCTTACAGCCCACAAATAAGTCAAACACAGGGTTTTTCAACCATTAATTTCATAATATACTCATTCGAGATGGACTAAGTCTCAATCCCCAGTCACAACAAATCTCCGCACCTGCCACGGGGTGCGAGCCACGCCCTACTAGCGTCACAATGTGCTAAGCCGAGGTTTCGAACCCTCAGGCTACCATATATACAAACTACTCACCTCTAGTCGGTCGTAGACTCATCCACAATGCCTTTTCCTTTAGAATTTGCTGCCTCCCGTGTAGAATCTATTCAAACCACAATAATTATGTCATTCACGGGTCAAGAAACATAACCCAATTCAATTTACATGAAAATCGCATAAATACACTGAGTTGGTAAAACCCGACCCCGGGTCTGCCGTCCGAAAAATTCCAAAACCTATACCAACGCAATCCTCGTCTCGCCACGAGTCCGTTCATATAAACTTTATCGAAAACGGAGTTCGAATGGCCTTTCAAAACTCAAAAATTTGTTTTCAATACCTAGGCCATAATTCTTCACAGTTTCCACCGAATTTCATGAAGATTGATGTTAATTTCACCATAAAATTACGTTTTTGAGTCAAGAAACTTACCTCCGATGTTTACCCGATGAAATCCCAGCGTTTTCTCGTGAGTTCTTCTCTCAAGGGTTCAAAATTTGTGTTTATGGTGTATAAACCCGCGACTGGTCTGTTCTGGTTTTCTAATTTACTGCCAGACATATTTGCTCTATGCGTTCGCGATGGGTCTCACACGAACGCGATGCCCTAGTCAGTTAATTCATCGCGAACGCAATGTTAAGTCACGCGTCCGCGAAGTTCATTTGCCCAGCCGCCGGATTTCTTCTACGCGAACGCGCAGGTGCCCACGCGAACGCGAAGATTTGCCTTTATCTCCTTCGCGAACGTGACCCTCTCTCACGCGAACGCGATGCATCAGTCCGCCTGGCCTTTGCAAATGCGACTGCCTTCACGCGAACGCGAAGGCATATTTTCTACTGCACTGACCTACAATTTTCTACAGGTTTTTCCAAGTCTAAAATGCTCGGATGATGGTCTGAATTCATCCCAAGGTCCCCGGGACCCCAACGAAAACCACCAACCTACTCCAAAACATAATACAGACTTGTTCCAATCACAAAACCACCATCCTAAACATCAAAATCACCATTTTCACACGGATTCAAGCCTAAGTTTCTTCAAAACTTCCGAAACTAACATTCAATCCACAACCCGATCGAACGACGTCCGAATGAATTGAAAATTTGCAGACATATCAAAAATCACATAACGAAGCTACAGAAATTGTCGTAATTCCATTCCGACCCCCAGATCAAAATCTCCCCTACCATTCGGATTTTGCCAAAATTCAACCTTAGCCAATTCAAGCCTAAAACTACACCGAACCTGCGAATTCGATTCCGATTGCTCCCCTAAGTCATAAATGATCCCCCGAAACTAGTCGAATCATCAGAATCTGATTCCGAGCACTCTAGATAAATAGTCAACTCCAGGTTGACTTTCCATATTCAAGCTTCCTTCAAACAAGCTATATGCCTCATTTTCAACCCGAATCACTCCTAACTCACCCGATAAACTCTAACACTGATATAAAAGCATAAAACATGTAAATGCAAGGTAACAGGGTGGTAATTCCCGTAATGACGAGCCGGGTCGTTACACATAAGGCTACCGTTCTGCGTCCAAAGACTAAGCCTTGTCTCCATCTTGCATGGCTGAAAGAATGCTACCTTTATTTATGCCTCATATCGGCTGAAAGATTGCCACCCTTATTTATAGCCTACATGGCTGAAAGTTCGCCACCTTTATTTATATCATGCATCGGCTAAAATATCTCCACTTTTATCTACATTTTGCATGATGTAAAGATCACCACTTTTATTTTGCATCGGCGGAAATATTGCCACCCTTATTTATGTCTTGCATTGGCTGAAATATCGCAACTTTTATTTACATTTTTGCATGGCTGAAAGATCGCCACTTTCATTTTGCATCAGCTGAAATATTGCCACTTTATTTACGCTATCATGGGCTGAAACATTGCCACCTATTGCATTGCATGGGCCGAAAGATTGCCAAATTGTCCAAGGGCGTCATTGTTCGGAGACACCATCTTTATAGTCCAAGAATACCATGCCATGGCCTAAGGATTTTATCTCTTGCATATCATTATTCAAAGGCATCATTGCTCAGAGAGAATCATTTCATATCATATGAATACTTTATTATATGCTTCATGGCCCATGACATCATGGTCCGAGGACGTCATCCTAACCGTCCAAAGACAACATTCATGGTCCAACGGGAAATTGCATCATTTTTAAATTTATGCACAATATATGCGCGTATTGGTTCTTTGCAGGTAAACCAGCAAACAACGACCATCTCGACAGGAGCGATCCTGCTAAGGTTCTTGCAGCCCTACTAGACTCTTAACCGCCCATCCCAACCTAAATATCGCGTCCGTTCTTGAAAGAACTCCGTCGACATACTCCGCTGACTGATCCTTAACTACATATGGACTGATTCCTGTAATAGCAAGGATATGTAGGAATCTCAGGAACCAGAGCATAGTGAATTTATTTGAATCGTTTCATTCGATCAAAATTGGCCATCATATCTTTACCCGACAACTCTTTCATCTTTCCCGAGTATAGGGGGTAGCCGTTGATACCCAATTTTTTCCCTGTATATTTTTTATAAAAAACACTTTCAAACACAATATGTATGCATATATAAGTATGACCAAATATTTTAGTATTTTTCCCATTTTTTAAAGATTTTTCAATCAATTTATTGCCCATTTTAGATGTACAAATACCAACAATTATTCCCAAAATTATCATATTTGTAATTATTCTCATATTTATACCAAAATATAGCTAGGGTATTTGTCACGATCCAAATACTAGTCGTGATGGCGCCCAACACAATGCTAGGCAAGCCCGACCATGTTATCTATTACCAGCCAATTATTAATTCCAATTAATCAAGTTATACTTAAACAGCAAGTGTTTATATCCTAATAGTAGAAACATACAAAATACGGTCCCAACCAAATCGTGGTGTCACAAGTCTGAGCCTCTACAAAATAAAATCCTAATACAAACAAGTCTAAGCAAGATGAAAACCACAAAATGATAAGGAAGGAGAAAAACAGGTTCTGCGGACGTCGGCAGCTACCTCGTAGTCTCCGCAAAATAGATATGAATAAGCAGCTGCAACAGCTCAACTGCTCGCTAGCACCTGTGAATCTGCACAAAAAGTGCAGGGGAGTGGGGTGAGTATATTTCAAGTCAGTGAGTAGCAATAATAATCAATAACTGAAAATAAGAACTCATGTACGATCACTAAACAGTTCTAAGGCAAACCTCACAGGTAAGTCATCTCTACAGTGAGTACTCTGATCTCCAATCCACATCTATCTCAACAAGGTCCCATACTAACCAAATCCCCACTCGTACCGCTACGGCATACAACCATCTCAATGTATGAAGATATATACATATGTCTACAATGTATAAGTATATTAACTATGTATAAGGATATGGATTAGTATAATGATGCGGCGTGCAGCTCGCTCAAATACATATACCGCTACGGCGCGCAGCCCGCTCCATTTAACGTCGACGTCGCTCAACGGGGGTGTATACAAACTTCGGAGGGGCTCCCTAGGCCCAAGCGCTATGATATTGCGGCGTGCAGTCCGATCCACACATATATTACTGCGGCGTGCAGTCCGATCCAATATATATATACATATATAACTATATTGCTGTGGCGTGCAGCCCGATCCCATAATATACTCCAGCACTCACTGAGAATGTGTGTAGACTCAGATTCCGAAGGAGCTCATACATCCCAAGCGCAATAATACTGCGGCGTGCAGTCCGTTCCACATGTATATCACTGCGGTATGCAGTCCGATCCACATATATATTACTGCGGCGTGCAGTCCGATCCAATACATATAGTACTACGGCTTGCAGCCCGATCAAATATAGATACATATATATATATATATATGGGTCCTCGGCCCAATCTCAGTCAGTATAGACTTAGCCTCTCAGGCCCAATATAACATCTTATAGTGGGTCCTCGACCCTATCTCAGTCAGTATAGACTTGGCCTCTCAGGCCCACTAAGCTAGAACAGGAATCCCACCCTAGGTAGCTTCTCTCAAGTACATATCTAGTACTGGCTCATGATATGCTATACAGCTATAACTACGGCTGAGTGTATGTATCCAGCATGATATACTATGGCTGAGTGTAAGTATCCAGCATGATATAATATGGTTGAATGTATGTATCCAGCATGATATGAGGGTCACCTAGCTCTACAGGTTTCCCTAATACTTCTACAGATCGGCACAAGGCCCCAAACATGGCTACCAGCCCAACTACACAGTTATAAGCTCATTCACAGTTGTAATACACAATAAACTATCAGTCGGGAAGGACCAAGTCCAATCACCCAATCACAATGCCACCACGCCTGTCACATGACGTATGTCTCATCTCTACATAGCACTGTATAGTGCAAGTATGAGGTTTCAAACCCTCAGTACATTATTTACTACCACCACTCACCTCAGACCGGTAGGAGTCCTAGCCCGCTCTACGCTTGCCTCGCAAATCAATCTCCTCGGATGCCGAATCTGCTCAAAATAAATAAGAATACATCAATATATGCTAATTAGACACAACCCATTCGAAATAACTCGATTTACACCAAAACCCACAATGTTGTCAAAACCCGACATTTGGTACGCTTCTCAAAAAATTACAAAAGTTACATATTCGGAATTCGCGTCTCAACACGAGTCTGTGCATATAAAGTTTTCCAAAATTAGACTCTGTTTGCCCATTCAAATCGACATTTTACCGAAGCCCTGGCTTAGGCTAAATTCCCCCATAATTCTTCGAATTTCAGTAAAATAGAGGAGTATTTCAAGATAAAAACACGTAATTGAACAATAAAACTCACCTTCGATGATAACCGGATGAACTCCCAGCAATTTCCCGTCCAAATCGCCCAATTCGCCTCTTAAAACCGAGCACTAATGTTTTATGACTTATGAAATTTTACCCCTTCTGTTATTTTTATCACAGGCGCGATTTCTGCTTCTGCGGCTCTGGCTTCGCGCCTGCGAGTCCGCTTCTGCGGTCGCCCTGTCTCTTCGCGATTCCACGCCAAGCTGCCCAGTTCTGCTTCTGCGGTCCAGGTCTCGCACCTACGACACCACATAAGCGGACTAGGCTCTGCTTCTGCGAAGCTCCCCGGCCTGGCCTCCTCCGCTCCTGCGATCATGTGCTCGCTTCTGTAAGCCCGCCCCTGCGCATCCTTGGCCGCTTCTGCGAAAGTTCCTAGCTTAGCCAAATCTCGCTCCTGTGAGAATATTTCCGCCCCAATGCTTCCGATTCCGCGGTCCCCCACCCGCAGAACCGAAAATACCAGAAGCCAAAAATCCAGACCTGCAAAATCCCTGAAATTCCTCTGTTTAACCTCCCGAAACCACCCCGGGTCCCAAACATACTCCACAACACTATATGAACTTCCTCCAATGATAAAAACACATCCTTTAATACGGAAAAACATCGAATTCAAGCAATTCAATACTAAGTTTTCATTCAAACTTTCGCAACCGACATTCGATCAAAAACCCGACCAAACGACCTCCGAATGACCTGAAATTTTGTAGACACATCCAAAATCACCTAACGGAGCTACTGCAGCTGTCGGAATTCTATTGGGACTCCCGGATCAAAATCTCTCCTACCAATCGGATATCGCCAAAATTCAACTTTAGACAATTCAAGCCTAAAACTACACCGGACCTCCAAATTCACTTCCGATCACTCTCCCAGCTCATAAATGACCTCCCGCAGCTGACCGAATTATCAGAATTTGATTCCGAGCTCTCTAACTCACAAGTTAACATCCATCTGACTTTTCTCAAATATTCCTTATTCTAAGAGACTATTCGTCTCAATTTCAATCAAACTCAACCCAGATTGACTCCAACTTACCTAACATGCATATTGCAACATTAACAAGCATATAACGGGGGTAATTGTGTGATAACTCACATAATGATGGGCCGGGTCATCACATTCTCCCCAACTTAAGCAAACGCTCGTCCTCGAGCGGACCAAGAGGTTTACTAGAAGTAACCCAATAGCTGAATGACCTTACCAAGCATATATTCGGGGCGATCCCACGTCACCCTATATCATATAAGTCCGGTACACACTATTGCTGGAAATCGCATAGCCCATCCGCACCGTAGACCACATTGCACTTTTCGAAATCACATACCAAATCCAAATCTCATCCCTATACTCATAATACACATGATCAATCTATAATAGCCCATACTTGCCACCCCGGGTGAGATCACATGATGTATCAAACAACCGAATCGCTCGAGATGATGGTGTCTAATCACAACAATGGCCACCATGACCAAATACTAACAGAAAAACCTCTCTCATTAGATAGAGTCTTATTCCAGCACCTTCATATCCTGCCCACGGCAGCTGAAGCACGCGATATACCGAACCCATCTCTCGGGTCAACTATTCATGAATCCATTTCACTTTTTAACTGATACCACAATAGATTTCGGAGTCAAACCTCAATATTACCTTTCTAACGAACTGAGATCAAATATGCTCGTACTCATTAATGACTCCAGCGATCATTTCGTTTATAACACACTACACTAGTGATAGGACACCTCAACACCGGCCTAAGCCGCGACGATCACAACACAGGCTCCAATAAGAACGATCTGAACACACTCGAATCATGACAACTGACTCACACAAAGAGCTATAATTCAAATTCCTCAATACCATCGCAACACATAACTGAGATCTCATCTCACATCATAGAATTAGAGTACCTTAATCCTCATCGAAAGGTCATAACATCACGTGGCCTTGCCACATCTCATGATTCTATCCAAACACTGCTACTCCAGAAGCACCTCAAGTCACCATGCTCAAAATGGTCAGCCACACACATATTTAGGTTTGAACTCAAGCAATCAATCACACATGCGGTGATACATTTAATATATGCTATCCAATCCTGAATGGACACAACCGATGTGGTATTCGCCGAGCGATACCCAATACAGACTATTCCTCAGAAGCTAGGAAGTATTGTATATAAGGTAGCATATAGGAAACTATATTTTCCACATCACAGTGTTGCGGCGCGCAACCCGTTCCAATAACGTACTGTGGCGGCGTGCCACCCGATCCAGATACCATACCTGTGGCGGCGTGCCACCGATCAAGATACTATACCTGTGGCAGCGTGCCACACGATCCTGATACCATACATGTGGCGGCATGCCACCCGATCCAGATACTATACCGGTGGCGGCGTGCCACCCGATCCACGCATAATCTTGCAAAAGGGAATGCACATCGAGTCAAGTTGCCCGTTTCAACAAACATATATATAGCCTCAAGCTCGGCCACAAGAAACGCATCCGACAAAGTTCCTCAATACCGCAACTGAATCAATGGTAGATACCTCTACACTGACATCCACCACGAAGGCCTAACTGACAAAGCAATACCTACCAGCCGTCCGCTGGTCCTGGGTACAACTACTCTATTGGAGCATACTCTGATGCGCTCTGCCACGCAGTTGTGACATTTCTCTGATATAGTCCATATCACATTAGTCTAGACAACCTGACTTATGACAACCAATCTGCAATCGTATATCATTATTCAAATTCGTCATATCAAGTAACGAGGGAGCCACTAGGGCTTCCAATTTCCAATAACCACTAAACGATGTCGATACACATGACATACCACCACTGCGTAGGCAGATTAAGGGAACTTCTAGTCTCTAACACATATATAACACATGAATCACTATGCCTGATTTCACTCTCCACTGTACGAATACATAACACACATCAAGCATCCATTCATACCACGTATGCCATTCAGAAATTTCCTTATGCCATCAACAACTCAATCATCATTGTCAATCCAACAGGAGGATACCACAATACCACTAAATATTATCAATTTACATTACCTGGCCCTTTTGACCATATCCTCTACCAAATCACTGGAATAACACTACCATTTTCCTTAATCACCAGAAAGCTTGATCCTCAGATTATCTGCAGCTGCCCACGCTGCTTTGGGATTTTAATGACTTCCCATATAATATGAACTGATCTCAAAATCTTGAACATGCCGTTATCATCTTTCCATAGCATATCGCATATACCCTACTGTACCAAGATACATGGAGAATTTCTATCCCTCTCCTACGCCGCGAACATCAGCTCACTCAACTAGTTAAGGACCTTCATGATCCCATATAGGAGAAAAAGTCATTACACATTCCATGCTTCGTATACCGATAGAAATATACTCATTTTCAAACCATGATAAAACACATCACAACTCTTTCTTCCACTTCATTGCATAAGCTTAACTGCCAGGACTGAGTCCTTTTACCCACATTGAGCTACGCAACTGCCAGCACAACAAGAGCTTTATTGCACCATAACTGCAAGACTCATTATTTCGAACACACCAGAAGTTACTCATGCCCTTTTCATTCTGTTCCAATTTACTATCAAGTTGTTCCAATTTACCTAGTTTCCTTTATAATTCGTCTTTAATTTAATATTAGCCTTTACTGTAGCACCACAATACCTCAACTCATGTTACCCCACGAGACTCGTACATAAGACCACACGGTCTAAGACCCATAGGCTACTAAATACTCTCTCAATGTTTCCTAAACGTACCACATGTTTTGAAGAACTTCCTGCGATTTTGAATTTGTTATCATTACTTACCAATACGGATACATAGAATCCCATCATTCACATGATATAACACAAGCCTTGATCTCTTTTAACGAAACCATCGTCTTTAGCCGCATGCGCAATCTTAAGACACCTGACTGTTGCAAGTGTAAATCTTGAACACCGCAAGGCTATTCTCGGGCATCATTCACCCTTAACCAGTTATAATTCAACTGCCTTATTGAACAAAACCACTCGTGCCTTACTAGAACTCTCACACCGCAGAACATGGTTACATACAAGTACGATTAGCTATCTTTCTTTTCTATGCACCGAACATTCTTTACCAACAGCAGTTCAAAATATCCTAGTATTTCTTCACATCTACGAAGCACCATAACCTTTACCAACCCAATATACTTGGAGACAGAACCAACACATCACACAATAGTGCAATCATTTAATCAATAGCAACCTCCCCAACTTAGCTCGAAGCCATATATCAAAGCACTTTTAGCCACCTATGTCATTCTTACTCAAATGATGCCGCAATGTTATAGTGAGATTAAACACAAGTCATTTACAAGCTTGACAGATACTCGAATCATCGGAGACCTTAACCCTTCTGCAATTCTTGCATTTATACACCCACCACAGTTAAGCCTTCTCTCTTTAGGTGACAGAAATCTTTTCTAAGTCCCAATTTTTTTTTTCTGAAATTTCGGCAGAGTTTCCTTTGTAATTTGGCCTATCCACCTGCCAGAGAATCACCAAACCATTCTAATAATACATCAACAACTCAACAAGACATCACAATGTCTTTGAACAACGTTAAATCTCAATACTATACAAATCATATTATCACAATTAATACCTGAACATACATTGCACTTGCTCGAATCATAGCATATATCATGGACCCTTCAATTACACATCCGAATCCACCCAACTACTTTGCATCAATCTAGTATTTCAGTACAACACCTTCGACCAGGATATACATAGCATAATCACTTTAGTCTTCCTGAGTCTAAACTCGTTTTACTACACGTAAGGCACTTTACCTTCCAATTAAGAGATATGATAAGTATTCACCACGCCCATAGCTCGGGGCTGCACAACAGATTACAATAAGGATCTAACACATGACAACTCGTACATTATTAAGCTGCCATTTCCACAGTTAGCAACAATACCGATCATACAAAATTTCATAATACCAGTTTATAAAATCAGCACTTTGGTGCTCATGTCATAGTCAAAGATCTGGCCTCAAGTCCTCCCGACTGGCCCAACATGAAATCGCAGAGATTATATCTCAAGCTGAATCAAGTACGCACGATAAGAATTCCAAGAAATGTGAAGTGTTTCCTAAAGGTTTGCAGCCTCCCGAGGATAAGTACAGGCGTCCCCGTACCGATCCACGAGACTCTACTAAACCGGCTCATAACTCGCGAGACATGTTAACCTAGGCTCTGATACCAACTTGTCACGACCCAAACTCTAGTCGTGATGGCGCCCAACACAATGCTAGGCAAGCCCGACCATGTTACCTATTACTAGCCAATTATTAATTCCAATTAATCAAGTTATAATTAAACATCAAGTGTTTATATCTAGAAAGGGTAACGTAATAGTAGAAACATACAAAATGCGGTCCCAACCAAATCGTGGTGTCACAAGTCAGAGCCTCTACAGAATAACATCCTAATACAAACAAGTCTAAGCAAGATGAAAACCACAAAATGATAAGGAAGGAGAAAAACAGGCTCTGCGGTCGTCGCCAGCTACCTCGTAGTCTCCGCAAAATAGATATGAATAAGCAGCTGCAATAGCTCAACTGCTCACTAGCACCTGTGAATCTGTACAAAAAGAGCAGGGGAGTGGGGTGAGTATATTTCAACTCAGTAAGTAGCAATAATAAACAATAACTGAAAATAAGAACTCCTGTACGATCACTAAACAATTCTAAGGCAAACCACACAGGTAAGTCATCTCTACAGTCACTACTCTGATCTCCAATCCACATCTATCTCAACAAGGTCCCACACTTACCAAATCCCCACTCGTACCGCTACGGCGTACAGCCTTCTCAATGTATGAAGATATATACATATGTCTACAATGTATAAGTATATTAAGTATGTATAAGGATATGGATAAGTATAATGCTGCGGCGTGCAGCCCGCTCCAATACATATACCGCTGTGGCGACCAGCCCACTCCATTTAACATCGACGATGCTCACTGGGGTGTATACAGACTTCGGAGGCGCTCCCTAGGCCCAAGCGATATGATAAGTCGGCGTGCAGCCCGATCCACACATATAGTACCGTGGCGTGCAGTCCGATCCAATATATATATACATATATAACTATACTGCTGCGACGTGCAGCTCAATCCCATAATATATACCAGCGCTCACTGAGAATGTGTGTAGACTCAGACTCTTAAGGGTCTTCTACAGCCCAAGAGCAATAATATTGCAGCGTGCAGTCCGTTCCACATGTATATCACTGCGGCGTGCAGTCCGATCCACATATATATTACTGCGGCGTGCAGTCTGATCCACATATATATTACTGCGGCGTGCAGTCCGATCCAATACATATAGTGCTGCGGAGTGCAGCCCGATCCAATATTGATACATACATATATATATATATATACATATATATATATATAGTGATGCAACGTGCAGCCCGATCCAATATATATATATATATATATATATATATATATATATAGTATCTCATAGTGGGTCCTCGACCCTATCTCAGTCAGTATAGACTTGGCCTCTCGAGTCCACTCAGCTAGAACAGGGAATCCCACCATAGGTAGCTTCTCTCAAGTACACATCTAGTACTGGCTCATGATATGCTATGCAGCTATAACTATAGCTGAGTATATGTATCCAGCATGATATACTATGGCTGAGTGTAAGTATCCAGTATGATATACTACGGCTGAATGTATGTATCCAGCATGATATGAGGGTCACCTAGCTCTACAGGTTTCCTTAATACTTCTACAGACCGGCACAAGGCCCAAAACATGGCTACCACACCAACTACACAGTTATAAGCTCATTCACAGTCGTAATACACAATAAATTATCAGCCAGGAAGGACCAAGTCCAATCCCCCAATCTCAATGCCACCACGCCCGTTACATGATGCGTGTCTCATCTCTACATAGCACTGTATAGTGCAAGTACGGGGTTTCAAACACTCAGTACATTATTTACTAGCACCACTCACCTCGAACCAGTAGGAGTCCTAGCCCGCTCTGCGCCTGTCTCGCAAATCAATCTCCTTAGATGCTGAATTTGCTCAAAATAAATAAGAATACATCAATATAGGCTAATTACACACAATCCATTCGAAATAACTCGATTTACACCAAAACCCACAAAGTTGTCAAAACCCCACTTTTGGTACGATCCTCAAAAAATTACAAAAGTTACATATTCGGAATTCTTGTCTCAAAACGAGTCTGTGCATATAAAGTTTTCCAAAATCGGACTCCGTTTGCCCATTCAAATCGACATTTTACCAAAGCTTTGGCTTAGGCTAAATTCCCCCATAATTCTTCCAGTTTCAGTAAAATAGAGGAGGATTTCAAGATAAAAACACGTAATTGAACTGTAAAACTCACCTCCGATGATAACCCGATGATCTCCCAGCAATTTCCCATCCAAATCGCCCAATTCGCCTCTTAAAACCAAGACCTAATGTTTTATGACTTAAGAAATTTTACCCCTTCTGTTATTTTTATCACAGGCGCGATTTCCGCTTCCGCGGCTCTGGACTCGCACCTGCGAGTCCGCTTCTACGGTCGCCCTGTCACTTCTGCGATTCCATGCCAAGCTGCCCAGTTCAGCTTCTGCGGTGCGAGACCGCATAAGCGGACAGGGCTCTGCTTCTGCAAAGCTCACCGGCCTGGCCTCCTCCGCTCCTGCGATCATGGGCTCGCTTCTACGAGCCTTCCCCTGCGCATCCTTGGACGCTTCGTCGGAAGTTCCCAGCTTAGCCAAATCTCGCTTCTGCGAGAATATTTCCACCCCTACACTTCCGCTTCTGCGGTCCCCCACCCGCAGAACCGAAAATACCAGACCTGCAAAATCCCTGAAATTCCTCCGTTTAACCTCCTGAAACCACCCCGGGTCCCCCGGGACCCCAACGAAAACCACAAACCTACTCCACAGTACTATACGAACTTGATCCAATGATAAAAACACATCCTTTAATAGGGAAAAACATAGAATTCAATCAATTCAAGCCTAAGTTTTCATTCAAACTTCCGCAACCGACATTTGATCAAAAACCCGACCAAACGACCTCCGAATGACCTAAAATTTTGCAGACACATCCAAAATCACCTAACAGAGCTACTGCAGCTATCAGAATTCCATTCCGACTCCCGGATCAAAATCTCACCTACCAATCGGATATCGCCAAAATTCAACTTTAGCTAATTCAAGCCTAAAACTACACCGGACCTCCAAATTCACTTCCGATCGCTCTCCCAACTCATAAATGACCTCCCGGAGCTGAACGAATCATCAGAATTTGATTTCGAGCTCTCTAACTCACAAGTCAACATCCAAATGACTTTTCCCAACTATTCCTTCTTCTTAGAGACTATTCGTCTCAATTTCAATCAAACCCAACCCGGATTGACTCCAACTTACCCAACATGCATATTGCAACATTAACAAGCATATAACGTGGGTAACAGTGTGATAACTCACATGATGACGGGCCGGGTCATCACAGTATTTTTTATACATTTTTACAAATTTGTTTGATATTTTAAAAGTCAAATTGCATATAATTGTAATTTTAGCCTATTTTGAGAATTAATAGCATTTTATAATTATTAAATTGGTTACAATATTTTTAAATTAATATTTATATATTATTAATTAATTCAGTACATTTAATTTGCTTTCAAAATCACTTTTACGATTTTAACAAAATTAAAGG
Organism: Nicotiana noctiflora; assembly: GCA_032618575.1. Lineage (NCBI taxonomy): Eukaryota > Viridiplantae > Streptophyta > Magnoliopsida > Solanales > Solanaceae > Nicotiana > Nicotiana noctiflora. The sequence goes on from JASVEL010004639.1 coordinate 187,765, forward strand.
GGGAAAAATGTCTATTTAAAATTTAGCCTCATTTCGTTTCAATCAGCTCCACAACATTTCTATTATAGCTACACTAATCCCCTAATTGACCCATTTTGAATCCCAACTGGTCTAGACCAATTCCATAAGCTTAACCCATTTAACTACTCGACCCAAGCCTTTTTTAATTTGGGCCATTTATCAATCTGATCAACAGCCACTTCTCCGCTCACCATTTTAACTCACACAAACCACCAACTCTAACTCATTTAATTCAATCAACCGCCCTTGAATTCCTTTTCTCTCTCAATCTGTCTCGAAGGTTCTTGAAACCCTAGCCTCTCTCACCATCTACAACCTCAGTCCTACAAGATTGGCAATAGATAGCCTACACTCACCTCCCTCAACTCTTAAATGCTTGGGGTTCATAGTTTTGAGGTCGGACATCGATGGTGTCCATTCAGATCTTTTTTGATTCAAGGTTCTATGACTTTTCTGGCCTAGATCCGGCATATCCAAAGTATTTCGGGCCTGGTTCTGACTTAGCCGACTTAGATCGGACCTTTTCCAACCCTTTCTCGTTCTAGGGTTCCTATGAAACCCTAGCTATTCAAGGCTTTCTCTGTTTGTTTTCTTAAATCTGTTCTATGCTTGTCCTCTACTTGAGATCTTAAACATTTTCCCCAATATTTCTTTCGAAAATTACCTTTATTCGATTTAGGGTTTCTGAAAAACATAAAATGTTTTCTTCGACCATTATTTTCCTTTTTCCTTGTGAATATTTGTCACGCATGTTTTTCTAATGCTTTTTTTTTTATGTTTTTCTACTATATATGTTCTTTTGTGCCTTGTCTTTCTACTATGTTTTTACACAATGCTTACATGTTTGTCCTACTGTATTTTCCTATATGTCTTGTAGATATACTTTTTTGGTATTCTGTATTCTCCTACTGTATCTATCTCATACTGAGTTCTTAAGTTCTTTGTTTGCCTTTTTACTTGAAATTGTTTGAGTTCTCTTTAAACATGTTTCATCTACTGTTTTCTAATGTGTTATACTATCTCTTCTATCTTCTTAACTTGTTTAAGTCCCAGGCGTTTCTACCCTCACTATATTCCAAATCAGTTTCTTCACTTTGTTGTTTCAAACTTGCTATTATATCTGTTTGTTTTCACATAAGTCTCTGAAAGAGACCTCTGAGCCTGTTTCAATTATTTTTCTCCCCGTCTCTATATCTGATTCGAGTTGGAGACCCTAGGATTTGGGGTATTGTCGAGTTTTGATCTTGTGTTTGGACTAGGGTTTTACTTTGGGAACCTTGGACTCTCTCAGACTCATTCTAAGTCTATAAACTGAGCTTGGACTTCTTTATTTATGACTCTGAACTTTTTCTATGCTAAACTCTTCTATTTATTGTTATGATAGTTCTTCGTGCTTGAGCATGGTTGTATGTTTTTATATGTGTGATGAATTTATTTCTTTCTAAAAGGTTTTACAACTTATGATTGATTTAGAGTCCCTTTCTTTAGGTTTGTTTGATTGTTACTGATCTTTCCTTAACTAAAACCTTTCTCCACCTTTCTTGACTAGATTCATCCATACCAAATTCTAACCTTGGGATTTACTGGTTGCTTAATTGATTTTCTTTTCTTATTTGCACAAACCGTGTGCTGTTAATACTTTTTCTTAAATATACCTCTATGTATTTACCCCTCTTGTACTGCTTTGAAAAGATGTTGATTGGTCTCTTTCCTTAATTATTTTTACCCGATTCAAATCAAAATCCCTTAATTAAAGGGAAACCTTGTGAAGTTGATTTCCAAACTATTTTCTTGTCTATTTCTGCATGCTTTCTACATTATAAATACATGGCCTTATTTGATATAAAAAAGATAGTCAACACGATCAAAGAACTCTCAATTTAATACTTTCACACACATTGAATTCGACACTTTTCAGACACTTTTAGTTACATAACTTTTCAATTTAATACTTTACACCACTCAAGTATAATAGTTTTTTAATCGTAGAATTCTGACTATTTACTTGCAATTTGGCTTTACAAGACTACTACTTTCTTTCTCTTGTTTCCCTGAAACCGGTATGCTCTAATTTGGTTTTCAGCCTCATCCCAATGTGCTTGTTTTACAACATCTACAATCTTGTCTACTTTGCTGTTTATGTTCAGTGTTAAGTATGTATGTTGTTCTCTTTGCACCTGTTTATGTTGTGAATCCATGTACCCCTATTCCTCTCTATGTGTTGAGTTAAATTTCAAAACATGGCAACATCCAAATTGCTGCTCATGTCTAGACTTGATCCTTTAAGGGATCCTAACTCCAAAATAATATGGCCAACAAGCTGGTCGGGGTGTGCCAACAGCTCCAATTGCTGGGTAAAAGTACCATCCTTTCTTCTCTTTCCCCAGAATCCCCTCTATTGCACTCATTCTCTCTCATAGCTTATAAGTTCTGCCCCTTTGCTTTGGGACCTTGAGTTCCCTCTGAACTTGGACATTTGAGGGCTGCCCATTCCATACTACACTATAATTCAATTCTATAATGTATTTGGGTGTAACCACTGTCCAGACTCCACTTGAGACTCCTAGGGAATTCTGATACATCACAAATAAGATAAAGGCTTTGGAAATCGGATCTTTGGGGTTGGTTTACTTCATGCTTTAGACAGGAGACTGAATCAGGCTCTCCTTGGTTGGTATTTTTTAATTTTTTTGGTGTAATTTTACTTCCTTTTCTTATTCAATCATGGGATGTAATAATCTTATAATAACTGTAATTGCTTTTAGTAAAAAGGGGAGGGTACATCATGCATCCAAATAAGGGAAGATATCATGTTCATAGGAACTTAATACACTTGTACAATCATATCCTGCTTTCAGTTCCGCATTTTCATATAGAAATCATGTTTATAGGTTACAAATTTCATGTAGGAATCACGTCCACAGGTTCTGCATTTTCGTATAGAAACCATGCTTAGAAACTTCTGCACTTCTGTATTATCTAGAAAACATGACTATAGGTTATGCATTTCCATATAGAAATCCTGTTTATAGGTTCTACATTTCATATAGAAATCCTGTTTATAGGTTCGGCATTTTCATATAGAAACCATGTCTATAAGTTTCTACACTTCTGCATTTATAAGAACCATGTCTATAACTTTCTGCATTTCATATAGAAACCATGTCTGTAGTTTTCCATATTTGTGCATATAACATAGATAACATGGCTATATGACTTCCTAATTTTTTCATATGCATATATCACTAGGCAAACATATTTTTAGGTTTCAATAAACAAACAACATTCTAGACACCATGCCTATAGAACTTCTGCACTTTTATTCCGACTGTAAACGTTTTAAATCATTTAGCACCTAGAAAGCATGCCTATAGAGCTAGCAACTAAATATGAATCGTCTATTTTGCCTATAAGTCTAAAATCAGTAAATAACATTGCTTAATAACTATATAACTTATGATTTTTGTAACCAACAAGTCTTCTTCTTCAAAAATCAGTACACTATTGCATGTTAGGTATCATGCCTATAGGTTTCACCTAGGCAAGCCATAAGGTGAATTAGCTAATAGAATCAAACTTCGTTAAATTCCAACCAGCAGGCAGGTCTGATTCGGATTTCTTATATGAAATATGTAATAAATTAGTCTGCCTCACATTTCTTTTAAGTTTAATTAAGACCATAACTAGTATGTGCAAGACATGCTAAACAATCTGTCTTTAAGTTGAGGAGGCATGTTTGAGCCTTTAATTGTTATGTGTTTCCCCATATCTGCTCTAGGTGTTTTGACTGTCACCTTAGAATTTTATCATTTTAAACCAAAAATCCCAAATCCCCATCCCCTTTAGGTCTAGTAGTCTCCAAATTATTCCGGGGCTGATAGGATTTGGGATAGGTAAGAACATGCAATACGTAAAACGAGACCATTCCAAGTTTAATATATTAAATGGGTGAGAAAGGGTAGATATGGATATGATGACCACGTGATAACACCACGTGTATAAATGGTTATCGGGTGTTGTGCAGGGTAATCCATAATATGTATAATGCTAGGAACCCTTTCCTTATTTGTTTACTTTATTTTAGAATTTCAACCGCTTTTCTGAGACTTCAGCTTTTAATTACTTTTTTATTTGTAACAACTATGTGAAATTTCCTCCTCTTTTACTCGTTCATTCAAGAATATTAAAATAGTTTTTTTCTCAAAATTCAGCTTCTTTAACTGCTTTTAACTATAATCATTCACAACAATTATGTGATAACTCCCTCATATTTGTAACTCTTATTTTTGTATTTGTTGTTTGCACTTAAAGTCATAATTATAGTATGGTCGGGAACTACACTAGTGGATGAGGGGTGGCTAACACCTTTTCCCTGGGATAATTTGAAGCCCTTACCCAATCTCCGGTTTTCTAAATCAAAGTTCTTTGAAGTGTCCTGATGCAATTAATCATTAGGTGGTGACTCTTCCATTCAAACCCAATTCCCAAAAGGAAACAAGTTGTCCACTCAAATGTCATAAACTCAATTTCACGCGAAAAAGGGGGTATTGACACCAAACGGGCCCAACGACTACATTTTAACAAGAAAAATTCCCACAAAAAATTTGAGCATTACCCATTTAAAATCTAGCTATTATTTATGCCAAAATAGTCGTTGGCTATTTATAAAATTAGCCATTTTAACCTATAATGACCCGACAGGTCATTTTGCATTTTCGAATCCCGTTCCATTAAATAATACTTTTCGTGTTTTCTTTAGCTAAATTATGACTGCGGGAGCTAGTGGTTCGGAAGTTAAAGAATTTCGGGAAAGATTAAGCCTAATTGCCTCTTTGAGTTTATTTAAAAAGGCCAGGTTTGATTTCGATCAATATTTTGGGAAAACGGACACATAATAGCAATCCGACAATTTTTGAGGGTCCGTGGGAATATATAGGACCTGAGCGTACGCCCAGAATCGAATTTCGAGGTCCCAAGCCCGAATAATGAATTTTTATGTAAAATTATTAAGTTTAAGTTTCGAAAATTTTAATAAACTAAGAAATTATTGTTTTTATAGGTATCGTGTTCGGATTTGGATTTTGAAACTTGGTACAAGTCCAATATATCAATTAAGACCTACCCGTAAAATTTGGTGTCAATCCGAGTAGTTTAAGGGCATTTTAACTCGTTGATAGGAAATTAAGAACTTTAAGTACATTAAGTTGGATGAATTGGTTTTGGGGTTCGATTCCTTTATTTAGTGTTATTTTGGGTGTTTAGAGGGTTCGACTAGGTCCGCTTCATGATTTTAGACTTGTTAGTATAATCGGGCGGGGCTCGGGAGCCTCGAGCATCAAATGAACGAGGTTCGAGCGAAGTCAGAATTTGACGAGAAACAACATTACTGGATCTGCCAAAACCGCTTCTGCGGCACTTTGACCGCAGAAGCGGTGACCGCATAAGCGGCCACTTGACCGCAGAAGCGGAAAGGGGGAAGCTAAAGGGAATCGCAGGTGCGGCCGTTGGGACAACATAAGCTGTCCCGCCTATGCGGGCAAACGACCGCAGATGCGGCCTGGTAAACTCCCCGCGAACCGCAGAAGCGGCTAAATGACCGCATAAGCAGACTCCGCAGGTACGTAAATATGCCCGTAGAAGCGAAAATCACTAGGCCAGTGATTTCATTATATACGAACTCTAACCCTTCTCTCTCATTTCTCATCCGATTTTGGGGCAATTTTGGAGCTTTCAAAGAGAGGGTTTCAACATAACATCACAAGGTAAGTAATCCCCACTCACTCTTAGCTTAAATACATGAACATTAGGTAGATTTAACACAAGAAAAATCAAATAAAATCAAGGGTTAGAGATAGACCTAGAGTTTTTGTAAAATTACGATTTAACCACCTAATTAGTTATGTAATGAACTAAAATTCACATATTAGTAATCCTTGGGTTATATAGAGAATAACTTCCTTCGAAAAATCTCGAAATTCGGGCACATGGGCCCATGTTCAAAATTTAGGAAACTTGCGGGAAAGGTTGGGAAATCATTTAATTAATTAGAATTCAACCTTGTGAGCATTTATTGATTAGTTCTTGCCTTATTTAAACTAGTTGGTGCTTGTTCGGCTTTGAATTGAGCTTGGAGCCTAGTCTTGAGATTGAAAGAGCGTTGCAGAGTGAGGTGAGTCTCCTTTCTAACCTTGTAAGAGGGAAATTGTCCCTATAGGATTTTGAATAAGTAATTGTTGATAAATGTGGGGGCTATGTACGTACGAGGTGACGAGAGTCCATGTGTAGCTACTATATGAAAATTGTTCGGGTAGTTTAGGACCCACGCATGTCTATTTGGGGAATATTTATTATTTTAAAATTGCCAATATGATCGTTATAAATTTCTAGAGACTTGAGAACATGAAAGTGAACATATAATACTGTTGAGCCTTGGTAGGAATTCCCTTGTATGAAATTGAGCCTTATTTGCTTTTCTTGATATTTTCTTGATGATTATGGACTGGGTCGATCACTTCGGTGATAATAGATGCATCTATGGTTCGTGCTGCTCGACCGTCGGCAGTGCACAATTTATTTACTGTTGGAGCGGGCCATCGACCCCGGCATGTTTGTGCATGATTTATATGTTTTCAGTTAGTTATGACACGGTTACTCATTGTATATAAAAGAAGAAACTGGTAATTGGATTAAGGCAAGAATATGAGTATAACCTTTCTGTTGAACCTGTGTTACAGGTAATTCATTGTAATGTATATCTCACTCTATTGTATCATATGATTTGGGTCTTAGTAAATATCAAGTCGACCTCTTGTCTCTACTTCTTCATGATTAGACGGGATACTCACTGAGTACATGTGGTTTATGTACTCATGCTATGCTTCTGTACTTAAATGTATAGGTTTTGAAGCAGGTGGATATGGGCATTATTCGGGCGCGCAACAGTGAGCTCGCACAGGGACTTCAACGGTGAGCTACCTTTTTTCTCATGCCGATCCGTAGCCGAAGGAGTTATTTCTTGTATTTATAGTTTCTATCTATTTAGATTCGGGCAATAGGACAATAATATGTATATTTTTTATGTATAATCTACTGGTCACCCGCAGCAAGTGAACCGGGTTCTGGCACACATTGTAGTAGATATTCATTTTTTTGGGATCTGTACCGCTATATCAGCACTTTATGATTTTGCTAGTTTCTTCATTTACTTGAAAACATTAGTATATCTGGTTTTGGCCAAACTAAACATAGGGACTTATTCATGTTCCACAATTTGGCTTGCCTAACTATGGTGTTAGGCGCCATCATGACCTATTTATGAGAAATGGGCCGTGACAACATGGTATCAGAGCACTAGGTTCACGAAGGTCTCACAAGTTACGAGCAAACCTAATAGGGTCTTGTAGATCGGTACAGAGACGTTTGTATTTAATTTCAAGGGGCTATAGGGTGTTAGGAAAGATTGCGCTTTATTCATTTCCATCGTGCAGTGGTCAGTGTACTAAGTTTCCTCTTCTATTCTCTCACAGATGGTGAGGACCCGCACCGCTGGCGTTCTGGACCCATGAGAAGTTTGTCCCCATGTTGCTAGAGGCCGGGGGAGGGCACTAACCTGTGGTAGGGGACGAGGGCATCCCAGAGCCATTCCAGTTGTGCCACCAGTAGTCCCATGCAGAGGATCCCATCATTGAGGAGCAGGCGAGGCGCCCACAGCTGTACCTACTCCGGTGGGTTTCATGATTGTGCCGGGATTTTAGGAGGTCACGGGCCGTATTATTCGGTTCATGGACACTATGATATAGGCTGGTTTATTTCCATCAGATCTAGCAACCTCACAGGCAGGAGGGGGAGCATAGACCCTTAACGTACAGGCTCCAGGACATGCAGCTGCCGTTAATCATACTCCGGGTGCACTACCCGTAGAGGGGGTCCAGCCAGTTGCGACAGCGGTACCCCAGGCCAGGCCAACTATAGACGGCGATCCGCAGAAGTTATTGGACTGATGAACCAGATTGCACCCTCTGGCCTTTAGGGGCGAGCGTCATAAGGACGGCCTGGATTTCATTGACATGTGTAGTGATAGACTGTACAATATGAGGATATTGGAGTCACATGGAGTCGACTTCACTACTTTTCAGTTGGAGGGAAAGGCCCGTAGATAGTGGTAGTCTTATTTTCTTAGCAGGCTAGCAGGCATTCCTCCCCTCACTTGGGGTTAGTTCGCTCAGTTATTTCTTGATCGGTCCCATTCCAGACTCTAAGAGGGAAGAGCTACATCATCAATTTGAGTATCTAGAGCAGGGTCGTATGTCAGTGACCGACTATGAGGCGAGGTTCTCTGAGTTATCTTGCCATGCAAGCATGATACTTCCTATGAAGGAAGAGAGAGTGCGGAGGTTTGTTGTAGGGTTACATCCCACTATTCGGTCGGGTATGGCTCGTGAGGTAGAGATGGGCACAGGATGTCAACTAGTACTTGAGATTGCCCACATGATCGAGGGTTATCGGTTGAGGGGTAGAGAGCAAATGTAGCAGGATAAGAGGGCTAGATTCTCAGGAGAGTTTAGAGGTGCCCCGGCTAGGGGCAGAGGACACTTTTGGAGGGGTCAGTCCAGTAGGCCCCCAGCTCCAGCACCACCACCTGCTCGTGGTGCTCCAGCATGCTCCTATTTCAGTGCCATGCTAGAGAGTTTACACCACCCGCCAGTGGTCCAGGGTTCATCCAATGGGTATTCAGGTCCTCCGGAATCTTCCGGTCCATATTTCAGTGCTATGCAGGAGGGTTCTTACCGCCCGCCGGCTACTTAGTCTCCTTCTAGTGGGCGTTCTAGCATTCAGGGTCAGCCATCTGGGCAGCATGCCACCACACCATGTTGTTTTGCGGGGACGCAGGCCACATGAGGAGATGCTGCCCCAGACTTAGGGTCAAGGCAGTACAGTAGGGGGCAATAGACTATGACTCCAGCACCAGCGGTCCAACCACCTAGATGTGGAGAGAAGATTGGTAGAGTTCATTCTAGGGGTAGGGGCGAGATAGGGAGAGGTCAGCCAGCTACTACTCAGTCAGTTGGAGGCTAGTTAGCCGGTGCTCCAGCTAGATACTATGCTCTCCCTGCCAAGCAAGATTCATTGGCCTCAGAAGCCGTGATCACAGGTATTATTCCTATTAGTTGTAGATATTCATCGGTATTATTTGATCCAAGGTCAACTTATTCATATGTATCATCTCTGTTTGCTCTTTTCCTTGCCATTTCTCCTCGGCCCTTGGGTGTTCCTATTAATGTGTCCACTCTCGTGGACGATTCTATAGTTGTGAACCAGGTTTACTGATCTTGTGTGGTTACTTTTTGTGGTTTTAAGACTAGAGAAGATCTCCTCTTGCTTGATATGATCAAATTTGAGGTTATCCCAGACATGGATTGGTTATCTCCCTATCACGCTATTCTAGATTGCCATGCCTAGACTATTTCTCTAGTGATGCCAGGGTTGCTGAGACTGGACTGGAAGGGCTCTACTGTGGATACATCTAGCAGGGTTATTTCCTTCATGAAGGCTCAACGCATGGTTGAGAAGGGGTGTTTGGCCTAATTAGTTTATGTTCGAGACACCACTCCAGAGTCTCCAACGATTGATTTAGTGCTAGTAGTCTGGGAGTTTGCCAGTGTTTTTCCTTCTGATCTTCCTTGCATGCCTTCGGATTGTGATATTGAGTTCTGTATCGACTTGGCTCCAGGCACTCAGTCAATATCTATCCCACCATACCGTATGGCTCCTAGGGAGTTGAAGAAGCTGAAAGAGCAGTTAGAGTAGTTGAGCTAAGGGGTTTGTTAGGCCCAGCGTATCACCATGGGGTGCACTAATGTTGTTTGTAAGGAAGAATGATGGGAATATGCAGATGTGCATTGATTACCGCCAGATGAACAAGGTCACTATCTAGAACAAGTATCCATTGCCCCGTATTGATGATTTGTTTGATCAGTTGTAGGGTGCTAGGGTGTCCTCTAAGATTAACTTGAGGTCAGGGTATCATCAGTTGAAGATTCGGGATTCAGATGTTCTGAACACTGCATTCAGGATGAGATATGGCCACTATGAGTTCTTGGTGATGTTATTTGGCTTGAATAATGCTCCAATGACATTTATGGATCTGATGAACAGAGTGTTCAGGCCCTATATTGATTCTTTTGTAATTTTTTCATTGACGACATATTGATATACTCATGTAGCTTGGGGGAGCGCGAGCAATATTTGAGGGTAGTGCTTCAGACCTTACTAGAGCAGAAGCTTTACGCTAAGTTGTACAAGTGTGAGTATTGGCTAGAGTCATTGGCATTATTGGGGCATATAGTTTCAGGAGAGGGTATTAAGGTGGATCCCAAGAAAATTGAGGCACTTCAGAGTTGGCAACGTCCAACTTCAGTGACCGAGATCAGGAGCTTCCTGGGGTTAGCTGGCTATTATCAGCGGTTTGTGCAGGGATTCACATCCATTGCATCACCTTTGACCAGATTGACCCAAAAGGAGGCCCCATTATGTTGGTTCAATGATTGTGAGGTGAGCTTCTAGAAGCTCAAGATGGCTTTGACCACAACACCAGTTCTTGTATTGCTTTTCGATTCAGGGACATATACAGTGTATTGGGATGCTTCTAGCATTGGCTTGGGATGTATATTTGTGAGCATGTGATTTTTGCCCTAAGCAAATTATTCCCAAAATCTAAGAAAAATTACTTTTCAAATTTTCTTAAATAATTTGTGGCATTTTTGTGTTAATTAGTTGCATAGTGATTCATAAAAGTATACAAAATATGCAGGAATATTAGGATTTTAGTTTCTCAATTTTTTGTGTTAATACATTTTGAGAACAAATTATAGAAAAATCAAAATAGCATTTTATTGTTTTTAATTGAAAAATACCATAAAAATAGAAATTATTTACTTTTAAAAATTGGCAAAAATCAGAAAATATAGGAAAAAGAAAATACAAGAAAGAAACACATAGAAAAAATAATTAAAATAAATACAAAGAAAAAATAATTAAAATAAATACAAAAGGAAAATACAAAATATAGAAAAGAAACACAAGATAAGATAAATACAAATATACATAAATTGGGCTAAATGTTAGTAGGCCCAAAAAAATCAAATGAATACCCTAGGCCCAAAATTCCCACGCCCAGCCCAAGTCTTTTACCCGGTCAATTACCTTCCTTAATAAAACGACCTCGTTTAAAGAAATTAATTTGGATCATTGAAATTGATTAATCCAACGGTTGAAGCCCAGCCCCTTAATAAATAAAACGACGTCGCATTGTTAGTTTCAATCACAACCCTTGATCATTGATGATCTAACTGTCACGACCCCAAATCCGGCCGTGATGGTGCCCAGCACACTTCTAGGCCAGCCCGACCAATCAACAACAATCACGGATCCACAAGCTCACTTTATCCAATTTAAGCATAACAGTGATAGATATATTAAAAACAAGGAACCAAGTCCCAACACGTGCCAACTCCCATAGACCGAAGGGTCAAGAGTCATGAGCCTCTACAGAGTATACAAAGTGTAAATAGTGAATATAACTCTGCACAAGTGTGGGATGATCAGAACAAAATACAGACAAACTGGAGAATCAGGTCCTGCGAACGCTGGCAGCTACCTCGACTGTCCAAAAGCACTCCCGAGCCGCAATAGAATCAGCCCAGCTGTGATGTACCTGAATCTGCACACAAGGTGCAGGGAGTCGGGTGTGAGTACTTCCAACTCAGCAGTAATAAAAGTAAATAATGCTGAAGGGAAGAAGACCACGATAGGCACTATCTCATGCTACACAATACATAACTATCTTTTTATTCCTTTCAAGCATATGTGAGTAGATTATTTAGAAATCTCAATTTTAGCTACTTTCTTTCATAATAATATACCAATACCTGGATACAATCTCAACCGCACTCAAATCAGCCCCTCGGGCTTAGCACTCATTATCAATTTACACCAGGAGATCTGGTCAATAAGGCAACTAATGCATGTGTGCCAGTAATGTATGAGTGCTGAATGTTATGCCACGTAGTACACGTAAATCAATGTATGTATACCATGCAATGCATATGACCGCTACGGCGTGTAGCCCGATCCAATTTGGGTACCCGTGCTCACTGTGGGGGTTCAGACTCCGGAGGGGCTCCTACAGCCCAAGCACAATAATAATATCACACATGCTGCGGCGCGCAGCCCGATCCATATACCACTGCGGCGTGCAGTCCGATCCATGCATGTGTATGCATATGCTCATATGAATGGCATGCCCAAACATATGGCCCTCAGCCCCAATCAGTCTAACAAATAATCAAGAAAAACCCTACGAGCAACAATATCATATTTGCTCACAGCTAAAATGTTATTAAGACCTTGTTCAAGTTTTTTCATAACCTTATAAAAATGCTGAATAGCAAAATACCATTTTAAACCTTAAATTTAGATAAAAATATGTACAGTGTTATCAAGACAATGATACTAATCCCTGAAGGATTCAAATAATCGGCACGAAGCCCAAACATGATAATTAGTCCAATTAATTTCAACAATTAGGTGTTATTATTTATTACGCGGGACGGACCAAGTCACAATCCCCAATGGTGCTCTACCCCACACCCGTTATCTGGCGTGCAAGTCACCTCGACACAGTACTAAGATGTGCAAGTCCGGGGTTTACTAACCCTCAGGACATCATTTACAAGTATTACCACCTCGAACGGACGAAAACTCATGCCCGCGACGCCTTAGCTCCTCGAACCAGCATCCACGCACGTCAAAACTAGCACAAATCAACACAAATATATAAAAATAGGCTAATGGAACATAACCCAATCGAAAGAACTCGAAAAATATCAAAAATCACGAAATTTGCAAAACCCGAGCCCCGGGCCCACATCTCGAAAAATTTCGAAACTCGTATTTCCAGAATCCTCGTCTCGCCACGAGTCCATACATATAAAATTTACCAAAATCAGAGTTCGATTGGCCTTTCAAAACCCAAACTTTCATTTTCAATATCTAGGCCACAATCCTTCACAATTTCTACCCAAATTCATGAAGATTGATGTTAATTCTACCATAAAATGATATTTTTGAGTCAAGAAACTTACCTCCGATGAATACCCGATGATTTCCCATCATTTTCCCGTGATTTCTTCTCCCTAGGGCTCAAAAATGGTGTTTTGGGTATATGTACCCGTAAGCCCTCTGTTCTGCAATTAAACTTACTGCCTGAACATTTAACTCTACACGATCGCAGTACTGGGCTCGCGATCGCGATGTACAAATCCTGGGCTGCTAACTTTTCCTCTACGCGATCGCGTGAACCTGGACGCAATCGCAGTGACCCACTTAACGACCCTACGCGATCGCATCAATACACACGCGATCGCGATGCACAACCAGTCAACCTTACGCGATCGCATCATTCTTCCCGCGATCGCGAAGAACAAATTTCCGGCCTCACTCTGATACACTACACGATCGCAGACTCAACCTTGCGATCGCAGAGCTTCCCAGCTTTACCCTACGCGATCGTATACATAGCTTCGCGATCGCGAAGCACAAAAATTCTCTGCATTTATTGCAGCAGAAATAGCAGTGCCTTTGGCACAAATTGGTCCGTTTGGACCCCCGAATTCATCCCGAGGCTCCCGGGACCCCAACGAAAACCACCAACATACTCCAAAACACGATACGAACTTGTTCCAATCATAAAAACACCATCCTAAACATCAAAATCACCAATTACACACGGATTCAAGCCTAAGTTTCTTCAAAATTTCCGAATTGCTCATTCACTCAAAAACCCGACCAAACGACGTCCGAATGACCTGAAAATTTGCAGACATATCCAAAATCGCATAATGAAGCTACAGGAATTGTCGGAATTCCATTCCGACCCCCGGATCAAAATCTCACCTCCCATCCGGTTTTCGCCAAAATTCAACCTTAGCCAATTCAAGCCTATTTCTACATCGGGCCTCCAATTTCTGTTCCGATTGCTCTCCTAAGTCATAAATGATCCCCCAAAACTAGTCGAATCATCAGAATATGATTCCGAGCACTGTAACTCTATAGTCAACTCCTGGTTGACTTTTCATATTCAAACTTCCTTCAAACATGCTATTTGCTTCATTTTCAATTCAATTCACTCCTAACTCACCCGATAGGCTCTAACACCGATATAAAAGCATAAAACATGTAATTGCAACATGACGGGGTGGTAAATTCCCGTAACGACGGGCCGGGTCGTTACATTCTCCCCAACTTAAACAATCGCTCGTCCTCGAGCGTACTCAGAGTTGTACTAGAAGCAACCCAATAGCTGAATGACCTTTCCAAGCATATATTCGGGCGATCATACGTCACCCTAACTCACATAAGTCCGAAAACACCATATAGTCAAAATTTCACAGACCATCTAAACCATAAATCACATTGCACTTTCTGAAATCATAGGCCAAATGCAAATCCCATGCCTATACTCAGGATACACTCGAATCCACTGCAATAACCCATATTCACTACTCCAGGTGAGATCATATGATGTATCAAACAACCCAATCACTCGAGACAATAGTCTCCAATCACACAATTTCCCATGATAACCAAATACCAACTGAAAAACCTTTTTTTATTAGATAGAGTCTTGTTCCAACACCTTCATATCATGCCCACGGCAACCGAACACGCGATATATCGAACCCATCTCTCAGGTCAACCATTCATCAATCCATTTCACTTTTAACCGATACCACAATAGGTTTCGGAGTCAAGCCTCGATTTTTACCTTTCTAACAAGCTAAGATCCAATATGCTCGTGTTCATTAATGACTCCAACGGTCATTTCGATTATAACACACCGCACTGGTGATAAGACACCTCAACACCGGCCTAAGCCACGACGAGCACGATGTAGGCTCCAATAGAAACGTCTGAACACACTCGAATCATGACAGCTCAAATCATGATAATTGTCTCCAGCAAAAGAGCTGCAATTCAATTCCTCTGTGTCATCATAACATAGAACTGAGATCGCGTCTCGCATTATAGAAATAGAGTACCGGAATCCTCCTCGAGAGGTCATAACATCACGTGGCCTTGCCACGATTCGTGATTCTATCGCAACGTTATTACTCATGAAGCACCTCAAGCCACTAAGCTTAAAACGGTTAGCCACGCACATATCTAGGTCTTTAACCCAAGAAATCAACCTCACCCACGGTGAAACAATTAACGTATGCTATCAAATCCCGAAAGGACACAACCGATGTGCCATTCGCCAAGCGATACTCAATACGGACTTTTCCTCAGAAGCCAGGAAGTATTGTATACCAGGTAACATATAACTAACTCTATTTTCACAATATTCTGTTGCGGCGTGCAACCCGCTCCAATGACATACCCGTGGCGGCGTGCCACCCGATCCGGATACCATACATGTGGCGGCACGCCACCCGATCAACGCGTAAATCTCGCAAAAAAAGAAATGCATAACGAGTCAAATTTTCTCATTATAGCAAACATATATATATAGTCTCAAGCTCGGCCCCATGAAACGTATCTGACAATGTTTCTCAATACCAGAACTAATCAATGGTAGATACTTCTACACTAACATCCGCTACTAAGGTCCAACTGACAAAGCTATGCCTACCAGTCGTCCGCTGGTCCTGGGTACAACTACTCTGTCGGAGCATACTCTGATGCTCTCTGCTACGCAATTTGTGCCATTTTCCGACATAGTCCATAGCTCATTTGTCCAGACGACCTATCTTATGTCAACTAGTCTGAAATAATGTATCATAACACAAATTCATCATATCAAGCTAAGAGAGAGCCACTAGGGCTTCCGATTTCCAATAACCACAAAACAGTGTCGATACACATGATATACAACCACTGCATAGGCGGATTACAAGAACTTCTAGTCTCCAGCACATATATAACACATGAATCGCTATACCTAGTTCCACACTCCACCGTACGAACACATAACGCACATCAAGCGTCCATTCATACCACGACAGCCATTCAGAAATTTCACTATGCCATCAACGACTCAGTCATTATAGTCGATCCAACAAGAGAATACCACCATACCACTGGATATCATCAGTTTACATTACCTTGTCCTTTACGATTCTTTATTTAAGTTTAATAATAAAGTAAAGGAAATCGGCCTGCTCTTCTCTCTTTTCTCTATTGAACTATGGAAAGCACTTTATAATAGCGACACTTTGGATCATATTCCCTGCCAAGTTAATAGAATAGCCAGTACCATTTTCTTAAATCATCAGAAAGATCGATTCTTAATTCACTTGCAGTTGTCCGCGCTGCTCAATAATCTTTATTGACTTCCCATATATTATGCACTGATCTCAAAATCTAGAATATACCATTATCACCTTTCCATAACACATCGACTCATTCCACACGAGACTCATACATAAGACCACACGGTCTAAGACATATAGGCCACTGAATACTCTCTCAATATTTCCTAGAAGTACCACATTCTACCATATTTTATTTTGATGAACTTCCCGCGATTTTTTTTTAAAATTGTTATCATTACTTCCCAATACGGATACCTAGAATCCCATCATTCACATGATATGACACAAGCCTTGATCTTCTCTAACGAAACCGCCATCTTTAGCCACATACACAAACCTTAAGGCACCTGACTGTTACAAGCCAAATCTTGAACACTGCAAAACCATTCTCGGGCATCATTCACCCTTATTCAGCTGTAATTCAACTGTCCTATTGAGTAGAACCACTCGTGTTTTGTTAGAACTCTGACATCGCAGAACATGATTACTTACAGATACAATTAGCTATCTTTCTTTTCTACACGGTGAATATTCTTTACCAACAGCAGTTCAAAACATCCTAGTACTTCATCAGATCTATGAAGCACCATAACCTTTACCAGAATTTCCCAACATACTTAGAGACTGAATCATCATAGCACACAATAGTGCAATCAGTTAATCAATAGCAACCTCCCCAACTTGGCTCGGAGCCATACATCAAAGCACTTTTAGCCACTCCTAGCATTATTACTCAATTGATGCCACAATGTTATAGTGAGATTAAACTCAAGTCATTTACAAGCCTTGACAGAGACTCGAATCATCAGAGACCTTAGCTCTTCTGCAATTCTTGCAGATATACACGCACCACCAATAAGCCCACTCTCTTTATGTGACAAAAATGTTTCTAAGTCCCAAATTTTTCCAAATATTTCGGTAGAGTTTCCTTTGTAAATTGGCCTATCCACCTGCCAGAGAATCACCAAACCATTCTAACAATACATCCACAACTCAACAAGATATTACAATGTATTTCAACAACATTAAATCTCAATACTATACGAATCATATTATCATAATTTATACTTAAACCTGCACTGTACCTGCACGAATCATAACACATATCAAAATCACTTTAGTCTTCCTGAGTTTAAACTCGTTCCACTACACATAAGGCATTTTACCTTCAAATTACGAGATATGATAATTATTTCTCACGCCCATAGCTACGGCTACATATCAAATCACAATAAGAACTGAATACCTTACAGCTCTCCCATTATCAAACTGCCATTTGCACAATAAAGATCAATACCGATCGTATGAACTTCATAATACCGACTCGCGAAATTATTACCTTGGTGCTCAAGCCATAGACAAAGATCTGGCCTCAAGTCCTCCCGACTGGCCCAACATGAACTCATGGAGATTATATCTCGCCCCTCGTTCGAGGAAATCACAAGCCATAAGGCAATTACATTACTGAGCGCTCGATGCGTACACGGACGTGTGGAAGGAATTTCAAAAATTATATCTCAAGATGAATCAAGTGCGCACGATAAGAATTGCAAGAAATATGAAGTGTTTCCTAAAGGTTCGCAGCCTCCCGAGGATAAGTACAGGCGTCCCCGTACCGATCCACAAGACTCTACTAACCGGCTTAAGACTCATGAGGCCTAGTAAACCTAGGCTCTGATACCAACTTGTCACGACCCCAAATCCGGCCGTGATGGCGCCCAACACACTGCTAGGCCAGCCCGACCAATCAACAACAATCACGGAGCCATAAGCTCACTTTATCCAATTTAAGCATAACAGTGATAGATATATTAAAAACAGGGAACCAAGTCTCAACACGTGCCAACTCCCATAGACCGAAGGGTCAAGAGTCATGAGCCTCTACAGAGTATAAAAAGTGTAAATAGTGAATATAATTGTGCACAAGTGTGGGATAATCAGAACAAAATACAGGCAAACTGGAGAATCAGGTCCTGCGAACGCTGGCAGCTACCTCGACTGTCCAAAAGCACTCCCGAGCCGCAATAGAATCAGCTTTGCTGTGATGTACCTGGATCTGCACACAAGGTGCAGGGAGTCGGTGTGAGTACTTCCAACTCAGCAGTAATAAAAGTAAATAATGTTGAAGGGAAGAAAACCATGCAAGGCACTATCTCATGCTACACAATACAGAACTATCTTTTTATTCCTTTCAAGCATATGTGAGTAGATTATTTAGAAATCTCAATTTTAGCTACTTTCTTTCATAATAATATACCAATACATGGATACAATCTCAATCAGTGCAAGTCCGCACTCAAATCAGCCCCTCGGGCTTAGCACTCCTTACCAATTTACACCAGGAGATCTGGTCAATAAGGCAACTAATGCATGTGTGCCAGTAATGTATGAGTGCTGAATGTTATGCCACGTAGTACACGTAAATCAATGTATGTATGCCATGCAATACATATGACCGCTACGGCGTGTAGCCCGATCCAATTTGGGTACCCGTGCTCACTGTGGGGGTTCAGACTCCGGAGGGGCTCCTACAGCCCAAGCACAATAATAATATCACACCTGCTGCGGCGCGCAGCCCGATCCATATACCACTGCGGCGTGTAGTCCGATCCATGCATGTGTATGCATATGCTCATATGAATGTCATGCCCTAACATATGGCCCTCAGCCCCAATCAGTCTAACAAATAATCAAGAAAAACCCTACGGGCAACAATATCATATTTGCTCACAGCTAAAATGTTATTAAGACCTTGTTCAAGTTTTTTCATAACCTTATAAAAATGTTGAATAGCAAAATACCATTTTAAACCTTAAATTTAGATAAAAATATGTACAGTGTTATCAAGACAATGATACTAATCCCTGAAGGATTCAAATAATCAGCACGAAGCCCAAACATGATAATTAGTCCAATTTATTTCAACAATTAGGTGTTATTATTTATTACGCGGGACGTACCAAGTCACAATCCCCAATGGTGCTCTACCTCACGCCCGTTATCCGGCGTGCAAGTCACCTCGACACAGCACTAAGATGTGCAAGTCCGGGGTTTACTAACCCTCAGGACATCATTTACAAGTATTACCCACCTCGAACCGACGAAAACTCATGCCTGCGATGCCTTAGCTCCTCGAACCAGCATCCACGCACGTCAAAACTAGCACAAATTAGCACAAATATATCAAAATAGGCTAATGGAACATAACCCAACCGAAAGAACTCGAAAAATATCAAAAATCACGAAATTTGCAAAACCCGAGCCCCGGGCCCACATCTCGAAAAATTGTGAAACTCATATTTCCAGAATCCTCATCTCGCCACGAGTCCATACATATAAAATTTACCAAAATCGGAGTTCGATTGGCCTTTCAAAACCCAAATTTTCGTTTTCAATATCTAGGCCACAATCCTTCACAATTTCTACCCAAATTCATGAAGATTGATGTTAATTCTACCATAAAATGATGATTTTGAGTCAAGAAACTTACCTCCGATGAATACCCGATGATTTCCCAGCATTTTCCCGTGATTTCTTCTCTCTAGGGCTCAAAAATGGTATTTTGGGTATATGAACCCGTAAGCCCTCTCTTCTGCAATTAAACTTACTGCCTGAACATTTAACTCTACGCGATCGCAGCACTGGGCTCGCGATCGCGATGCACAAATCCTGGGCTGCCAACTTTTCCTCTATGCGATCGCGTGAACCTGGACGCGATCGCAATGACCCACTTAACGACCCTACGCGATCGCATCAATACACACGCGATCGCGATGCACAACCAGTCAACCTTACGCGATCGCATCACTCTTCCCGCGATCACGAAGAACAAATTTCCGGCCTCACTCTGATACACTACGCGATCGCAGACTCAACCTTGCGATTGCAGAGCTTCCCAGCTTTACCCTACGCGATCGCATACATAGCTTCGCGATCGCGAAGCACAAAAATTCTCTGCATTTATTGCAGCAGAAACAGTAGTGCCTTTGGCACAAATTGGTCCGTTTGGACCCCCGAATTCATCCCGAGGCTCCCGGGACCCCAACGAAAACCACCAACATACTCCAAAATACGATACGAACTTGTTCCAATCATAAAAACACCATCCTAAACATCAAAATCACCAATTACACACGGATTCAAGCCTAAGTTTCTTCAAAATTTCCGAATTGCTCATTCAATCAAAAACCCGACCAAACGACGTCCGAATGATCTGAAAATTTGCAGACATATCCAAAATTGTGTAATGAAGCTACAGGAATTGTCGGAATTCCATTCCGACCCCCGGATCAAAATCTCACCTCCCATCCGATTTTCGCCAAAATTCAACCTTAGCCAATTCAAGCCTATTTCTACATCGGGCCTCCAATTTCAATTCTGATTGCTCTCCTAAGTCATATATGATCCCCCGAAACTAGTCGAATCATCAGAATCTGATTCCGAGCACTCTAACTCAATAGTCAACTCTAGGTTGACTTTCGATATTCAAACTTCCTTCAAACATGCTATTTGCTTCATTTTCAATTCAATTCACTCCTAACTCACCCGATAGGCTCTAACACCTGATATAAAAGCATAAAACATGTAATTGCAACATGACGGGGTGGTAAATTCCCGTAACGACAGGCCGGGTCGTTACACTAACGGACAAAATTTGATCTTGCTTTAAATAAAACTTTGTCGTTTGAGGCTCAAGATATCTGAGCCGTTAATATGTTTAATCCAACGATCAAAAGGCAACGTTACACTTTAATATACCTAAGTCAACTAAACCCTAAAATCAATCTCATTCTCTTCTTCGTCCTCTCTAAGTCCACCGCCTTATCTTCTCTCTAATCTCTGCCGGTACCCTACTAGCGGGAGACATCACTTTCTCCGCTCTACTCCAGAAATACATCGCAGAACTTCCATGACTTTCTCTTCTCACCCCTATACTCCATTTTCTTCGAACACATCCACATTGCTTCGAATGTTCGAATTTACCTAGCCGGAACCCTACCGCCGGTGAGTGACATTCTATCCAAATAGCTTCTGATTCACACCCCAGATTCTTGATGAGACCCCCTTTCTCTTTCACCAAGTGGTTTCCTTCAAATCTTGCTGGAAAGCTTCGAATATCAAATTAAAGATTTCCGGCTAAGACTCGAAATAGGCCAAAAACCCCAAGTTTGCACACAAATCGCCCCTTAATACCCTCAACTTATTCAGAAGTCTATAAGTCCTAGACATCACCGGAAAACCAATAAAAGCTTTAAGAGTAGTTTTTCGGTAATAAAGAATACAAGAGAACTTGAAAAAAGCTTCCAGAACGTTGGAGATTTTCTAAAAAAAAAGAGAAATAAGAAAAGTGGCAGAAGAAAACCATCGGACATTAAGCTAAGTATTTTCTTGTCTTTGGATTTCTTTTTAGTTTTTTGTTCATGTATGATTTTCTATTTTCAATCTTTGATTTTTGATTGTTGTTTAAACTTGTACTGTTCAGAAGTTTGTTTTTAAAATCATAACCTTTAATTAGATAAATTCTGGTTTTTGAAATTAATAGTAACATGAATATTTTAGTTTTAGAATTATATCTTGTTAATTCCATTAATAATCAGTAGTTAATCTATGATTTATTTTTGTTGTTAGACTATAGTTGTTAGTTTGATTTTGATAGTTAAGATTAACTGGATAGATTTCAGTATTAATTTTTCATTTTTGCTATTATTGGTTAGTATTAATGTGTGTTAAGTCTATTTTTGATATTTTAAGGAAATTGGTTATAGCTGTCTTTTAATACAATTAATAGTCAGATATTTGGTAGAACTCAAAATTAATTTTGATAGTTAAAATCTGGAGATTCACAGTACAGTAAATTAGATGAATTCTTAGGGGTGTTTAGGGTATAGAAGGTGCGATAGTGGTGATAATAATAATAAGGAGATTTGGCTATTTTGGGAACATGAAAAGGTTAGGGAATCCAAAGGTAAACGAATATAGTAGAAGTGACTAGAACATTCTAGGTTGGGTTATAGTGTAAGTTTCAATAAACTAAGGATATTAACTTGTGTAATAAGTCATAAAATGAGGGTTAATCAGAAAAAATCGAAAGTTCAAAATTCCCTCTAAATTCTATTCTATAAATAGGGCAATTTCTGCCATAATTTGGAGGTTTTTTCTTCGTAGGGATTCAAAATTTTCCAAATCTGAAATAAGCCTTTTTTCAAAACCAAATTACCTTCTTCTAGATTAGAATTCAATAAAAAAATATTGCTTCATTCATTCATAGCATTCTGAAGTTCTCGTATGGTTTTCTATAGATTTTGGGAGAGTGTTTTGTTTCAAAAATCTCGATTGGTTAGCTTTGTTGGTTTTGGGTCAATTGAAGTGTTTTCTAGTGAATTCAAGTTGTATTTGATTCAATATAGTTCCTGTTGGTGTCGTGTTGCTCAATATTTGCTGCGTTATTGAAGCTGTTCATGAATTGCTACTGTTACGTTTGTCTGTTGTTCATTACTCTGGCTTAAACTGATCTCTCTTCGTCTATTTTCAATTGCAAATTTCAGGTACACAGTTTGTAGATCCCAGGCTTATGGAAGTGAAATAAATGCCGTTTGAGCTGTCTTCTAATGTTTTGTTTTGTTCCTATTTCGTTTTCTTTATTTTCATGTAAAATGATTATACTATGTGATGTTTATTAATTAGAACAACTCTGAATTGTAAAATTGGGACTACTAGAGAAAACAATTATTCATTATCATAATGTAGTATCATATATTATTATGACTTTAAATGTTAGTAGATAGTATTAATTCGGAAATTGATTATAGATCCTCTCTATGGTTATCAATCACAAGTTTGAATCGTGTAGGTTGTTGGCATAGATCATGTAATGAGTTGAATTGATCTTTGATCTCCTAATCTACTGATTTGAAGTTGAGTTCGAATTGTGTTAAAGATTTAGTAGGATAAGTTTGATATCTTTTAATTTTCTCTTTAATATAACTTAGTCAATTGTAAACCGCTTATGTGATTTCTGCTAGATTTGAATAAATTAGGCATCTGATTATATGATATTTAGTTATAACAATTGATATCGAAATACATATGATTTTCCTAGTAATTAACTAGTTGATAAATAATTAATCTGAAAGTAATCAACATATTTTTAAGGGCGTAGAACCTTAGGGCTTTGATTAATGGCCCTAATGCCCGTATTTATGGGCCTGGCCATTTCTGATATGCGGGAACCAATTCAGGTTTGCTGGGCCTTTGGAAGCCCACTGGTGATCCAACTCAAGGATAGTTTAAGTTTGCAAAGAATGTTACTCTTATATTTTGCGTAGGAATTCATTATCTATGTCAATTTAAATTATTTTCCCTTTAATATAAATGATCAAATAAGAAATGTAGTTATTTAGGTTGGCCTTTTTTTTAAAAAAAATATGAGATGAGCCTCCTCATTCTAAATACACAATTATGGGCCCTCAAATAATTGTTACATAAATGACTTAGAATCCAAAAGGACCATATAGCGAATTTCACGGTCTTTCCCAAAGTTAGTAAGACGTAGATGCGTTAGGTGCGAATTATAATAATATACTTTCTCAAGTATGTGTGCATATTTATGTGACCTAAATCTAAATCTCAACGAAGTAAAAACATGTTAAAGGCCACGGGCGTACTGGTATAGTGTGGTCCGGAACATATTTTTATGACGTTGCAATTCTTATTAAATTCAATAACAAAGCGGAATATCAATAAATGCACACAAAAGTGAAACATATATAGAAATCAAATAAAAAACAACTACAACAGTTGAGAAACCGTGCTAGAACCACGGAATCCAGGAGTGCCTAACACCTTCTACCGGGTTAACAGAATTCCTTACTTGGATTTCTGAATTGTGAACTGTTAAACAATGTCAATTATATCATCGGTTCGGGATTCAATCGGTGACCTGGGACACCATTAATCTCCCAAGTGGTGACTCTGAAACTAAACAAATAAATCCCGTTTCGACTGTCTGTAAATTGGAAAAAACTCCTTCCTTTTATTTTATCCCTTCCCGGGTTGTAATAAACAGTAGCAAAAAAGGAGGTGTGACAGCTCGGGCGACTTTGCTGGGGATAAGAAACCTAGAACTTCGGATCAGGGTTTAAGAATCCGAGCTCAATTAAATTGTTGTACTTATTATAACTGATTTCCCTATATGTTCATGATTAATGTGCTAAATATTTTCCGCTTTGATATTATTTGAACAATATATTGTGCCGAAAACCCTTCTCTACTTACCTCCGGGGATATGCTTACTGGTTGAGACTCCCCATTATGTTAGTGTCATACCCAAAATAAGAAAAGAGGCCGGACAAGTTACTAATTTGGACTATCCCATGAGTCCCCGGTACGTAGCACCCTACTCGACTTGAGTCGTCCGCTGGGGTACACAGTCTAGAACAAAATAACCCGGTTTTGAACCTAGAAATAGGGACATTTATTTGCATCATATATGACTTAGGGGACTCAACACAGGGGTTGGGTCGCTCTAGGACATGTAACCTATATATGAAAGACCATCATGATTATATATTGCATTTATTTGTCTCGAGCCATCATGCTGACCTGTTAGGAAAACAGAATTGAGGGAAAAGAAAAGAGAAAATAACAATTGTTGATTTTAGAAAAAAAAAACCGATATTCAAATATTGTTGAAACTCTGTAGAAATTTTGTGGAGAGATTTATAAATAATAAAATTGTTGATTTTTAGTAATTTGTTTGTGGATTATGGAAAAAAATAAAAAATTTGTTATTTTATTTTATTATCAAAAATTTTTCAAAAATATATAATTGGATTAGCCAATGAAATTATAAAATCTTGTCTTCAAAAATAGTTTGGATATATAATTTTGTCAAAAATTTAAAAATGGTTTGTCTAAAAAATAATTTGACCGAAATATGCCGGTTTGATTCTCGTTTTTTGGGGCGTGATATGTAGGCAACCCTTAATGGGACCAACCACACTTTTGCGAAAACAGCCAAAAAATGTCAAATTTTTAATTTTGCAATAAATCAAGTGATGCCATTTTGTCAAAATAGCCGAATGTTCCGAAAGGGCACCGGAAGGCTGTTTGTGAAAAAACGGTCACTTTTGAGTCATTTCCCCCAATTAGTGACCACAATCTTAAAATCATCATTTGGAGTGCTGAAGGGCCGTATATGCGAAATTGGGCTTTACTTTTGGAATTTTGAAAAAAAAAAAATTGTCTTTTTAGGGGCATAATAAGTGATTGAATCACCTTAATAAACGTGTAGGATGAGCACGATTCAAATTAACCTTTTTCAATCATGAATAAAATCCTGTTGGAGTTACATCTATGGTGGAATGATCTGGGTAAAGACGGACAAGACGAAGTTAAGAAATATTTGAAGGGCTTACCGGATTACTCGACATTATACCCAGAGGAGATATCATCAGAGCCTTGGTTACTTGTTGGGATGCAGCAAACAATGTGTTTCATTTCTCAGACTTCGAGCTTACTTCGACATTAGAGGAGATTGCTAGTTATATTTGGAAAGATGAGGTTCCCGTGAAAAATAAATACCCAGTTGTTCCAAGAGCCTTCACCACTCACAGATTCTTGGATTCCTTGAAAATAGACTGAAGTGTTCATAATGAAGATTTGGTCAATGGTTTTTGCACTTTACAACAACAACAACAACCCAGTATAATCCCACTTAGTGGGGTCTGGGGAGGGTAGTGTGTACGCAGACCTTACCCCTACCCTAAGGTAGAGAGGCTGTTTCCAAATAGACCCCGGCATCCTTCCCTCCAAGAACTACCCACCTTGCTCTTGGGGAGACTCGAACTCACAACCTTTCGGTTGGAAGTGGGGGTTGCTTACCATCAGAGCAACCCCTCTTGTCTCATATATCATAGATATGGTCATGTCGGAGGCTTTAACAACCTGACAATCAAACTCTACAGCAAAGCAAACCATGTGAAATGGGAGAAGCATAGATGTTTTGCTTTCATGATAGCCTTTTTGGGTTTGATAGTGTTCCCAAGGAAAGACGGGAACATTGATATAAGAGTAGCCGGAATAATCAGTACTCTCTTCACACAATATAATAGTACTTTGGCACCTATGATAGTAGATGGTGTCTTTCGTGCCCTTACAACTTGTAAAGCTGGAGTAGATTTCTTCGAGGGATGCAATTTATTATTACAAATGTGGATGATCAAGAACTTGTGTCATCGTCCTCAATTTCTGAGTTATGGGACTTAGGAAAGAACGTGCATAGAAGAATTCTACATGAGGATAAAAAGGGTGAAGTTGGTGGAGGGATTTAAGGGTTGGACAACATATTTCCCTCCGGCATTTAAGGGTTGGACAACACATTTCCGATCTCTTACTGCTAGCCAAGTAGAATGGACATTCGGGTGGCTACCTGTCATTGAAATCATATATATGTTGTCACGACCCTAGTTCACCAATCGTGAACATGTCATGATGGCACCCAGTCCCCACAACTAGGTAAGTCTAACACGTTGCGGGATATACAAGTTATGAACATTAAATAATAAATAGCGGAAAAATAATATAAAAGGGGATGTAATGTGTGCCACTTTGCACATACACCCGTCAAAAACACACTGTATATAACCCCACCAAGACCCGGAATCCCACGGGTAACACAGACTAAAAGAGAATATACAACCGTGGCTCTATGTATAAAGAGTATCTAACAACGAAGAAGAAAAAACATCTACTAATACTATCAAAATAGAAGGAAGGCCCCCGGATCCGCGGACGTAGCAGATCATACCTCGAGGTCTCCCAAAGTGCTGCTGAATCACCTGGTATGTGCCTGACCTGATGTACCTGGATCTGCACAACAAAAGTGTGCAGAAGAGTAGCATGAGTACACAACGGCGGTACTCAGTAAGTGCCAAGCCTAACCTCGATGGAGTAGTGACGAGGAAGGTAAGGGCACTACTAAGAGGAAGCAATAACAAAATGATAGTAACAATAATAAGCAGTTTAAAGCATAATAATTCTGAAATAACAACAATGAAGAGATTTCTACAACCGTCTACAATTAAGCTAACAACAAGTAACAAAAGTCAAATAACAAGTCCAGGACCTGTGGGAATTGAACCCACAGTCCCATAAACAGTAACCCTGAGTCTCCGGGAATCGAACCCGCAGCCCATGTCTCAGTAAATCTCAGGATCTCCAGGAATTGAACCCGTAGTCCACATCTTAATAATATATCAATAGCTCAGGATCTCCGGGAATCGAACCCGCAGTTCATATCTCAATAACTCAGGATCTCCGGGAATCGAACCCGCAGTCCATATCTCAATAACTTAGGATCTCCGGTAATCGAACCCACAGTCCATATCTCAATAACTCAGAATCTCCGAGAATTGAACCCGCAATCCACAACAATATCACTCCGGGTCTCTGGGAATCGAACCCACAGCCTTGGGATCTCCGGGAATTGAACCCGCAGTCCACAAACACAACAAATAAAGGAATACACAGAGAGAATATAATATGCTTAACTACAACTTCACCGAAAATAGTGCCAACAATTATCAAGAAGCTCAAGTAAGACAATTAGGCAACTAGATAGTTAAATACTACCTAATCATGCTTTTCTAACTACTACCGGGTAAGAATATCGAATTAATCAGCTAAGAGCAAGGATATCACTAATCAGACATTTTAAGTAAAGTATGTGTTCAACAACCAAAGCATGTACATGCCCGTCACCTCACGTACAAGGCATTTAAACTATCACATAATATCTTAGGGGTGAAAGTTCCCCCACACGAGGTTAGACAAGCCACTTACCTCAACTTCGGTACAAAATCGCTAAGAAACAACTCTCTTGCAGCGAATGTCAGCCTCCACAGGTGTATTATCTGATAAAAATCAATAGAATCATATCAAAATAGGCTATTTGGGCATTACCCAATCAAAACAACTCAAAATACACCAAAGCCCATAAGTTGTCAAAACCCAACTTTCGGTACGCTTATTGAAAAATCATGAAAGTTACATATTTGGAACCCTCATCTCCATACGAGTCTAAGCATATAAGATTTACCAAATTTGGACTACATTTGCCCATTCAAAACCTTGATTTTATAAAGTTCAAGCCTAGGGCTAAACCCTCCATAATTTACCCCAAATTCCTCCATTTTCATGATATAATTGCATAATATTATCAATACTAATCATAAGATGAGTCCATAGTTGATTACCTGATGTTTTCCCTTGATTCTCCCTCAAAAATTGCCCAAATCGCCTCTTAAGCCGAGACCCCAATGTGTGAAATGTTTCTGAAATTTTTTTAACTTCTGATACAATTAATCTTCAGCGATTTTGCTTCTGCGGACTATTTTCCGCTTCTGCGGAACCGCTTCCGCGACACTTTATCGCTTCTGCGAACCCCAGGCCTGGCTGGCCCATTCCGCTTCTGCGATCCTAGGGACGCTTCTGCGCGTCCGCTTCTACGATAAATCTCGCTCCTGCGAACCAGAGTCCGCTTCTGCTGACTCGCATAAGCAATCATGCATCCGCTTCTACGGATTTCCCAGTTCCGCCTCTTGACCACTCCTGCGGTCTCAACCTCGCACCTGCGATGCCGCCTCAACGGACAAACGTCCGCTCCTGCGAACAAACCCGCCGCTGCGATTCCATTTCCGCACGGGCAAAAACAACAGAAACAGAACTCCTAACCCTGCAATTTCCATGTTTTCTTCCCATTTAACCATCCGAAATCACCCCGAGGCCCCCGGGACGTCATCCAAAGACGCAAACACATCCTAATACCTTATTCGAACCTGTTCCAATCTGCAACACACGTCTAACAACATCAAAACCCATAATTCACATAGAATTCAAGCCTAAATTTCTTTAAACTTTCCAAATTATGCATTCGATCTAAAACCCGACCAAACAACTTCCGAATGACCTAAAAATTTCCGGACATATCCAAACTCACATGACAAAGCTACAGAAATTGTCGGAATTCCATTCTGACCCCTGGATCAAAATCTCACCTATCGTTCGGATTCGCCAAAATTTCCAACTTCTGCATTTCAAGCCTAATTGAGCTATGGACCTTCAAAAAACATTCCGGATGCGCTCCCAACCCCGAAATCACCTAACGGAGCTAATGGAACCATCAGATTTCTGTTTCGGGTCATCTTAACACTGTTCCGACTACAGACCATTTTCTAACTCTAAAGCTCTCATTTAGGGACTAAGTGTCCCAAAATGCTCCAAATTTCAGAACCGACTCTCCCGGCAAACTACAATAGCAGAAATGAACTTAGGGGAACAGTTAAATTGGGGTTCGGGGTGTAATTTCTAAAACGACCGGCCGGGTCGTTACATCTTCCCACACTTAAAAGATTTGTTCGTCCTCGAACGAGCATAGAAAGCATACCTGGAGTGGAGAAAAGATGAGGGTACTGGCTGCGCATATCCTGCTCGGTCTCCCAAGTCGCCTCCTCGACCGGCTGACCCCGCTACTGATCATTTACTGAAGCGATGTTCTTTGATCTTTGCTTCTTGACCTGCCTGTCTAGAATGGATACTGGCTCCTCAACATAAGACATATCCTTGTCTAGCTGAACAGAAGTGAAATCCAACATATGCGACGGGTCACCATGGTATTTCCTGAGCATAGAGACATGAAATACGGGGTGAACTCTAGCTAGGCTGGGAGGTAAGGCTAACTCATAAGCAACCTCCCCAACACGCCTCAAAATCTCAAAAGGGCCAATAAACCTAGGACGTAGCTTTCCCTTCTTCCCAAACCTCATAAGGCCCTTCATGGGTGAGACTCGAAGCAGAACCCGCTCACCAACCATAAAAGCCACATCGCGAGCTTTCTTGTCCGCATAACTCTTCTGTCTAGATTGGGCTGCACGAAGTCTGTCCTGAATCACCTTGACCTTGTCCATAGCATCCTGAACCATATCAGTACCTAGCAGCCTGGCCTCGCCCGGCTCGAACCAACCCACGGGAGACCTGCACCTCCTACCATATAGAGCCTCATACGGTGCCATCTGAATACTGGACTGGTAGCTGTTGTTATAAGCAAACTCCGCCAGTGGCAAGAAGTTATCCCATGAACCTCCAAACTCAATCACGCACGCACGGAGCATATCCTCCAAAATCGGAATAGTGCGCTCGGACTGGCCATCAGTCTGGGGTGAAACGATGTGCTCAGCTCCACCCGAGTACCTAACTCCTGCTGTACGGCTCTCCAGAACCATGAAGTGAACTAAATGCCTCTATCTGAAATGATGGAAACTGGAATACCGTGCAGCCGAACTATCTCTCTGATATAGATCTCCGCCAGTCGCTCCGATGAATATGTAGTGCTCACTGGTATAAAATGGGCGGACTTGGTCAGCCGATCCACAATGACCCAAATGGAATCAAAGTTCCTAACAGTCCATGGAAGTCCAGATACAAAGTCCATGGTGATGCGCTCCCATTTCCACTCTGGAATCTCAATCTGCTGCATCAATCCACTCGGACGCTGATGCTCATACTTCACCTACTGGCAGTTGAGGCATCTGGAAACATAATCAACTATATCCCTCTTCATCCGCCTCCACCAGTAATGCTGTCTCAAGTCCTGATACATCTTCGTGGCACCCGGATGGATGGAACACCGCGAGCTCTGGGCCTCTACTAGAATCATCTCTCGAAGATCATCTATATTGGGCACACAGATACGCCCCTATATCCTCATAACTCCATCATCCCCGATGGCAACATCTCGAGCATTACCATGCCAAACTCTATCCTGAAGGACAAGCAAATGAGGGTCGTCGAACTGACGCTCCCTGATGCGGTCAAATAGGGAAGACCGAGAAACCACACAAGCCAGAACCCGGCTGGGCTCCGAAAGATCTAGTCTAACAAATTGCCTGGCTAAAGCCTGAACATCCATCGCCATAGGCCTCTCCGAAGCTGGTAGATATGCCAAACTCCCCAAACTCTCTTCCCGGTGACTCAAGGCATCGGCAACCACATTAGCCTTGCCCGGATGATAGAGAATAGTAATATACCATAGTCCTTCAGTAGCTCCAACCATCTCCTTTGACGCATATTCAGGTCCTTCTGCTTAAGCAAGTGCTGCAAGCTCTAGTGATCAGTGTAGATCTCACAAGGAACCCCATATAAATAATGACGCCAAATTTTCAAGGCGTGAACAATGGCAGCTAGCTCCAAATCATGAACAGGGTAGTTCTTCTCATGCACCTTCAGCTGTCTGGATGCGTAGGCATTCACCCTACCATCCTGCATTAATACCGCACCGAGTCCAACATGTGAGGCATCACAATATACAGTATAGGACCCCGAACCTGTAGGCAACATCAATATAGGGGCCGAAGTCAAAGCCGTCTTGAGCTTATGAAAGCTCGCCTCACACTCGTCTGTCCACTGGAAAGGGGCACCCTTTTGGGTCAATCTGGTCATAGGTGCTGCAATCGAAGAGAATCCCTCTACGAAACGACGGTAATAGCCCGCCAAACCAAGGAAACTATAAATCTCAGTAGCGGAGGAGGGTCTGGGCAAACTCTGCACGACCTCCACCTTCCTCGGATCTAGTCGAATACCATCACTCGACACCACGTGGCCCAAAAATGCCACTGAACTCAACCAGAATTCACATTTAGAGAACTTGGCATATAGCTGCTTCTCCCTAGGAATCTGAAGCACTATCTTCAAATGCTGCTCGTGCTCTTCCCGACTCTGGGAATATACTAGAATATCATCAATGAAGACAATCACGAACGAGTCCAGATAAGGCCTGAACACACTGTGCATCAAATGCATAAAGGCTGCTGGGGCATTAGTCGGCCCAAAAGACATCACGAGGAACTCATAGTGACCATACCGAGTCCTGAAGGTAGTCTTCGGGATATCTGGCTCCCGAATCTTCAGCTGGTGATACCCAGAGCGCAAATCAATCTTAGAAAACACCTGTGCGCCCTGTAGCTGGTCAAATAAATCATCAATACGGGGCAAAGGATACCGGTTCTTCACTGTAACCTTGTTCAGCCGACGATAGTCAATACACATACGCATAGAACCGTCCTTTTTCTTCACAAACAATACAGGAGCACCCCAAGGCGAAACACTGGGTCAAATAAAACCCCTACCCAATAACTCCTGTAACTGATCCTTCAACTCCTTCAACTCAGGAGGAGCCATATGGTACGATGGAATAGAAATGGGTT
Source organism: Nicotiana noctiflora (assembly GCA_032618575.1). Classification (NCBI taxonomy): domain Eukaryota; kingdom Viridiplantae; phylum Streptophyta; class Magnoliopsida; order Solanales; family Solanaceae; genus Nicotiana; species Nicotiana noctiflora. The sequence continues at coordinate 220,418 of JASVEL010004639.1, forward strand.
AAGTGCGCGACAACAAGTCAATAGCAAAATCAATATCTCTGTCGGGCGGCATGCCCGGGAGATCAGCTGGAAATACATCAGCAAAGTCACGTACCACAGGAACGGAATCAATAGAGGGAGTGTCAATACCGACGTCCCGCACATAGGCTAGATAAGCAGCACACCCCTTCTCAACCATACGCTGAGCTCTGAGAAAAGAAATAACACGGCTAGGGGTGTGATCTAGAGTACCACTCCACTCAATACGTGGAATGCTTGGCATAGCCAGCGTCACGGTCTTGGCGTGACAATCAAGAATAGAATAATGGGGTGACAACCATTCCATGTCCAGAATAATATCAAAATCGACCATCCCGAGCAACAATAGATCCGCTCTGGTCTCAAAACCACAAAAAGTAACCAAACACGACCGATATACATGGTCCACAGCAAAAGAATCACCCACCGGAGTGGAAACATATATGGGGGCACTCAAAGAATCCCGAGGCACACCCAGATGAGAAGCAAAGTAAGATGACACATATGAAAAATTGGAACCAGGGTCGAATAGAACCGATGCCTCCCTGTGACTAACCAGAATAATACCTGTGATAACAAAATCAGATGCAACAGCTACGGCGTGATCAGGAATAGCATAGAATCTGGCTCGTCGCCTCTCTCGAGGGTGGCCTCTGGCACCCTGACCCTCGCCCCTGGCTGGATGGGCAGGTGGAGTGGCAGCTGGAGCTGGAATGATAGCTTGCTGGCCCTAAGAACCACGCTAAGGCTACGAAGACTGATGAGGGGCTCCTCTCCTACATCTGGGGCACTCCCTAACCAGATGGTGACTATCCCCACACTGAAAACAAGCTCTAGGAGGACGCAGTGGCTAAGACTGACCGACCTCACCCCCACTAATATGACCCCTGGAAGTACCCCGCGCAGGAGGTGCACTTGAAACTGTGGGAACAAAATAAGGCTCCTGAGGTGCTGGAAGAGCTGGAGCACTACCGGCCGCGGGCAATGCTGAGTGAACTGGTCGGTCGAAACAACCCCTACCAAAACGACCAGCTGCTGAAGTGCGGGCACTAGAGAAATTGCCCGACTCACGAGACCTCTTGGCCTCTCTCTCTCCTCGCTCTCTGGGGAGCATACTCTCGATCCTCCTAGCAATACTCACCGCCTGCTGATACGGTATATTTGTCTCCAGTTCCCTAGCCATGCTGGACCGGATCGGTAAAATAAGGCCCTCAATAAATCTCTGCACTCTCTCCCGGACCGTGGCTACCAAGGCCGGTGCATGCCTGGCTAGACGGGTGAAACTGATAGCATACTCTGATACTGACATGGAGCCCTGTCGTAACCGCTCAAACTCCGAGCGCCAAGAATCCCTAAGGCTCTGAGGAACACACTCTCTCAAAAACAGATCTGAAAACTGCGTCCAGGTTAATGAAGTAGACTTCTCTGGACTATCCAACTCGTACGTGCGCCACCAATCGTAAACGGCCCCACGAAACTGAAAAGCAGTAAAGGAAACCTCGCTGGTCTCCACAATCCCCATAGTATGAAGAATACGATGACACTCCTCCAGAAAACCCAATGCATCATCTGAAGCCAGCCCATTGAACAATGGATGGTCATATTTCTTGAACCTCTCCAATCTACGCTACACGTCCTCAGAGGCAGCTGACTCACCTCCGGGCTATGCTGGGGCGGCAAGAGGCATAACTATAATCTCTGGAACCTTTCCTACTGGTACACGCTGCTCAGGTGTAACGGCTGTGGGAGTCTGGGCCCCTCCCCCGGCCTGGGATGTAGCTGCAGTGAGAGGAAGCAGTCCTGCCTGAGCTAAAGTTGTATACATACTCATGAACAGGGCCAGGGTCTCCTGTAGTGCGGGAGTAGTGGTAGCTGTAGTCGGTGTACCAGGTGCCTGCGCTCCAACCTGGTCTACCTGTGGCACCTCAGCGGCAGCGCGTGCGGGTGATGTGGCTGCACCTCGGGCGCGTCCTCGTCCTCTACCTCGGCCGCGGCCTCTGACGGCGGCAACAGGGGGCGCGGGTACCTGATCGTCGCGAGTAGCTCGTGTCCTCACCATCTGTGACAGAATAGAAAGCAATAGTTTAGATTTGGTGCCAAAAATGTCGCACAACAAGGTATTCAAAAGAAATGAAGCGTTTCCTAAACAATTACATAGCCCATCGTAGATAAATACAGACAACTCCGTATCGATCAGCGAGACTCTAAGTAATCGGTCTGTGTCCCGTGACTCCTATGAACCTAGAGCTCTGATACCAACTTGTCACGACCCTAGTTCACCAATCGTGAACATGTCGTGATGGCACCCAGTCCCCACGACTAGGTAAGCCTAACACGTTGCGGGATATACAAGTTATGATCATTAAATAATAAATAGCTGAAAAATAATATAAAAGGAGATGTAATCTGTGCCGCTTGGCACATACACCCGTCAAAAACACACTGTATATAACCCCACCAACACCCGAAATCCCACGGGTAACACAGACTAAAAGAGAATATACAACTGTGGCTCTATGTAGAAAGAGTATCTAACAACGATGTGAAGGAAAAATATCTACTAATACTATCAGAATAGAAGGAAGGCCTCCGGATCCGCGGACGTATCAGATCATACCTCGAGGTCTCCCAAAATGCTGCTGAATCACCTGGTGTGAGCCTGTCCTGATGTACCTGGATCTGCACAACAAAAGTGTGCAGAAGAGTAGCATGAGTACACCACGGCGGTACTCGGTAAGTGCCAAGCCTAACCTCGATGGAGTAGTGACGAGGAAGGTCAGGGCCCTACTGAGAGGACAATAACAAAATGATAGTAACAATAATAAGCAGTTTAAAGGATAATAATTCTGAAATAACAACAATGAAGAGATTTCTACAACCGTCTACAATTAAGCTAACAACAAGTAACAAAACTTAAATAACAAGTCCAGGACCTGTGGGAATTGAACCCACAGTCCCATTAACAGTACCCCTGAGTCTCCGAGAATCGAACCCGCAGCCCATGTCTTAGTAAATCTCAGGATCTCCGGGAATCGAACCCGGAGTCCACATCTCAATAATATATCAATAGCTTAGGATCTCCGGGAATCGAACCCGCAGTCCATATCTCAATAACCCAGGATCTCCGGGAATTGAACCTGTAGTCCATATCTCAATAACTCAGGATCTCCGAGAATCGAACCCTGCAGTCCATATCTCAATAACTCAGGATCTCCGGGAATCGAACCCGCAGTCCACAACAATATCACTCCGAGTCTCTGGGAATCGAACCTACAACCCTGGGATCTCCGGGAATTGAACCCGCAGTCCACAAACACAACAAATAAAGGAATACACAGAGAGAATATAATATCCTTAACTACAACTTCACCAAAAAATAGTGGCAACAATTATCAAGAAGCTCAAGTAAGACAATTAGGCAACTAGACAGTTAAATACTACCTAATCATGCTTTTCTAACTACTACCGGGTAAGAATATCGAATTAATCAGCTAAGAGCAGGGATATCACTAATCGGACATTTTAAGTAAAGTATGTGTTCAACAACCAGCGCATGTACACGCCGACACCTCACGTACAAGGCATTTAAACTATCACATAATATCCTAGGGGTGAAAGTTCCCCCACACGAGGTTAGACAAGCCACTTACCTCAACTCCGGTACAAAACCGCAAAGAAACAACTCTCTTGCTGCGAATATCGGCCTCCACATGTGTAGTATCTGATAAAAATCAAATGAATCATATCAAAATAGGCTATTTGGGCATTACCCAATCAAAACAACTCAAAATACACCAAAACCCATAAGTTGTCAAAACCCGACTTTCGGTACGCTTATCGAAAAATCACGAAAGTTACATATTCGGAACCCTCGTCTCAATACGAGTCTAAGCATATAAGATTTACCAAATTTGGACTCCATTTGCCCATTCAAAACCTTAATTTTCTAAAGTTCAAGCCTAGGGCTAAACCCTCCATTATTTACCCCAAATTCCTCCATTTTCATGATATAATTGCATAATATTATCAATACTAATCATAAGATGAGTCCATAGTTGATTTCCTGATGTTTTCCCTTGATTCTCCCTCAAAAATTTCCTAAATCGCCTCTTAAGCCGAGACCCCAATGTGTGAAATGTTTCTGAAAATTTTCTAACTTCTGATACAATTAATCTTCTGCGATTTTCGCTTCTGCGGAATATTTTTCGCTTCTGCGGAACCGCTTCCGCTACACTTTATCGCTTCTGCGAACCCCAGGCCTGGCTGGCCCATTCCGCTTCTGCGATCACAGGGACGCTTCTGCGCATCTGCTTCTGTGATCAAACAGCCGCTTCTGCGATAAATCTCGCTCCTACAAACCAGAGTCCGCTTCTACGGACTTGCATAAGTGATCATGTATCCGCTTCTGCGGATTTCCTAGTTCCGCCTCTTGACCGCTCCTACGGTCTCAGCCTCGCACCTGCGATGCTGCCTCAATGGACAAACGTCCGCTCCTGCGAACAAACTCGCCGCCGCGATTCCATTTCCGCTTCAGCGGACTCGCCTCTGTGGTTCCATTTCCGCAAGGGCGAAAACAACAGAAACAGAACTCCTAAACCTGCAATTTCCACGTTTTCTGCCCGTTTAACCATCCGAAATCACCCCGAGGCCCTCGGGACCTCATCCAAACACGCCAACACATCCTAATACCTTATTCGAACCTGCCAATCCCCAACACACGTCTAACAACATCAAAACCTATAATTCACATCGAATTCAAGCCTAAATTTCTTAAACTTTCCGAATTACACATTCGATCTAAAGCCCGACCAAACGACTTCCGAATGACCTGAAAATTTGCGGACATATCCAAACTCACATGAAGAAGCTACAAAAATTGTCGAAATTCCATTCCGATCCCCGGATCAAAATCACACCTATCGTTCGGATTCGCCAAAATTTCCAACTTCGGCATTTCAAGCCTAATTGAGCTACGGACCTTCAAAAAAACATTCCGGACGCGCTCCCAACCCCGAAATCACCTAACGGAGCTAATGGAACCATCGAATTTCCGTTTTGGGGTCGTCTTAACACTTTTCTGACTACGGACCATTTTCTAACTCTAAAGCTCTCATTTAGGGACTAAGTGTCCCAAAATGCTCCATATTTTAGAACCGAGTCTCCCGGCAAACCACAATAGCAGAAATGAACTTAGGGGAACAGTTAAATTGGGGTTCGGGGCGTAATTTTCTAAAACGACCGGCTGGGTCGTCACACATGCCGGCTAAAGGATCACATTTTCTCTTATTGGGGCTTAAAAGTATTCAACCCTGTGCTCCATATCGAGTCTTACGAAAACTCGGAAGATATCAAATAATGCCAAAAGATGGATGTCAGGACCCTAAACTGGATCGTGATGGCGCCCTGTACACTGCTAGGCCAGCCTGACCAATCAATAACAATAACGTAGCTAGGCACTCGCTTAATCCCATTTTAACATATCAAATTATATAGCAACAGTGATATATATATATATATATATATATATATATATATATATATATATATATATATATATATATATATATATATATATATATATATATATATATATATATATATATATATATATATATATATATATATATATATATATATATATATCGAAACGGGGAACCAAGTCCCAACACCTGTCAACTCCCATAGACCGAAGGGTCAATAGTCATGAGCCTCTACAGAACATAAGTGTAATAGGGTTTGCAACAAACTCAGTGCGGAAAGAAAAAGACAATAAGATAAGAAATGACAGCAAGAAGGGGAGTCAGGTCCTGTGGACGCTGCAGCTACCTCGACTGTCCTGCACAACGCCTCTGAGCGGCTACCGAATCAGGTCTGCTGAGAGGTACATGGATCTGCACACAAGGTCCAGGGAGTAAAATGAGTACTGCCAGACTCAGTGGTAATAAACGGGGGTAAGACAAGGAAGATAAGAAATCCACAATAAAGCACTATGTAAAGTTGTAACCAATACCCTGTAGCAGTTCAATGTCAACAGTAGAGAGCCAACATTATTAACAACAAGTATAATAGCTAGCAGGTGTAGCTAAAAGCAATGCAATGCATGAAATGACCGCTACGGCGCGTAGCCCGATCCAATTTGGGTACTCGTGCTCACTGTGGGGGTTCAGACTCCGGGGGGGCTCCTACAGCCCAAGCACAATAATACCGCATCGTGCAGTCCGATCCATCATATATACTGCTGCGGCGTGCAGCCCGATCCACTATCAGTCAGCTAATATGCAAATGCAGCCTCGCAGGCTCAAAAGTAGTTTTGAAAACCTTTTTATCATTTTTCAGTTGAAAACAGTAATATCATGTTCCAGAGATTGGAAATAGCATGATAATAGAAATAGCTACATGTTGGTAGTTAACTAGCATGTCAATATCACAAGACAATGATGATGATCCTCGCGGGATCCAATATTGGCTCACAGCCCACAAGTATACTTAACCGTCCAGAAGGAGGTTCAACGGCTCAAGAGTAGCCAATATCACAATATAGTATGCAACCATCCGAGAAGGAGGTTCGACGGCTCAAGAATAGCCAATATCATAAAGCAGTGCCAACAAATCGGACTAAGCCATAGTCCCCAATCACAATCGACCCCACACTCACAAGAAAGTACGTGTCTCGCCGCTATACAGCGTCACAAAGTGGTATACCGGGGTTTCGAACCCGCTGGTCATCACCCCATCTATTACTCACCTAAATACAGCGCGACGACTACTCCGCGATGCCCTTGCCATGAGAATAAAGCTCCGCACAAGTAGAATCTGATCAAACATAGTAGAAACACAACAAATTAGGCCAATGAGACGACACCCAATCAATACAACCCGATTTACACAAAAAATGGCAAAGTTACCAAAACTCGACTTTCGGTACGCTTCTCAAAAAATTACAAAAGTCACATATTCGGAATCCTCATCTCGATACGAGTCTAGGCATATAAACTTTACCAAAATCGGACTCCATTTGCCCACTCAAATCAATGTTTTTCTTCAATTTTAGGCCTAGGGCTCAAACCCACCTTAAATCTTCCATTTACAGAGAATTAACCAAGCATTTCATGCTAAAATGATGTAATTAAGCCAAAAAACTTACCTCGGACGAACACCCGATGATTTCCCAGCATTCTCCCGTGAGTCTCCCTCTCTAGAACTCAAAATTTGTGTTTTGGGGTGTGAAACCCGCGACTGACCAGTTCTGGATTTTAATTTCACTGCTAGGATATTTAACCTTACGCGTTCGCGTGACTCCACTCGCGTCCGCGATGCACAGACCGGCTAACACTTCACGAACGCGGCGCTGAACCACGCGTTCGCGATGACCATTTTCCTCAGCCACCAGATTTTGTTCTTCGCGAACGCGACCTTGCTTACGTGAACGCGATGCCTTTCCTTCCTCTTCTACGCGAACGCGACACCTTTGGACACGAACGCGAAGCTTCCCTGCTTCCTCCTACGCAAACGCGACATTCGCCCTCGCGAACGCGATGCCCAACTGTACTCTTCCTACGTGAATGTGGGCCCTGCCTCGCGAACGCGAAGGCTTATATTTTTCTGCAATTTTCTGCAACTTTCTAGCAGACTTGCCTTGTTCAAAAATGCCGGATGATGGTCCGGATTCGCCCCGAGGCCCCCGGGACCCCAACGAAAACCACCAACATACTCCAAAACACGATACGAACTTGTTCCAATCATAAAAATACCATCCTAAACATCAAAATCACCAATTACACACGGATTCAAGCCCAAGTTTCTTCAAAACTTCTGAAACTAACATTCGATCAAAAACCCGACCATACGACGTCTGAATGACCTGAAAATTTGCGGACATATGCAAACTCACATGACGAAGCTAAAGGAATTGTCGGAATTCCATTCCGACCCCCAGATCAAAATCTCACCTACCGTTCGGATTTCGCCAAAATTCAACCATAGCCAATTCAAGCCTTTTTCTACACCGGACCTCCGAATTCAATTCCGATCGCTCCCCTAAGTCACAAATCACCTCCCCGAACTAACCAAATCATCATAATCCGATTCAGAGCACTCTAACTAAATAGTCAACTCCAGGTTGACTTTCCATATTCAAGCTTTCTTCAAAAAGGCTATATGCCTCATTTTAAATCCAATTCACTCCTAACTCAACCGATAGACTTTAACACTGATATAAAAACATAAAACACTTAAATGCAAGGTAACGGGGTGGTAATTCTCGTGATGACGGGCCGGGTCGTCACATTCTCCCCAACTTAAACAAACGTTCGTCCTCGAGCGGATCCAAAGTTATACGAGATGCAACTCAATAGCTGAATGACCTTACCAAGCATATATTCGGGCGATCCCACATCACAATCGCCCTATCTCTCATAAATCCGATAACACCATATAGCTGAAATTTCATGGACCATCTGAACCATAAACCACATTGCACTTTCTGAAATCATATGCCAAACGCTAATCCCATGCCTATACTCAGGATACACTCGAATCCACTGCAATAACCCATACTCACTACTCCGTGTGGGATCATATGATGTATCAACAACCCAATCACTCGAGATGATAGTCTCTAATCACAATAATTTCCCACGATAACAAAATACTAACTGAAAAACCTTTTTCATTAGCTAAATTCTTATTCCAACACTTTCATATACTGCCCACGGCACCCGAACACGCAATATATCGAATCCATCTCTCAGGTCAACCATTCAAGAATCCATTTCCCTTTTAACTGATACAACAATAGATTTCGGAGCCGAACCTCGATATTACCTTTCTAACCAGCTGAAATCACATATACTCACACTCATTATTGGATCCAACGATCATTTCGATTATAACACACCGCATTGGTGATATGACACCTCAACACCAGCCTAAGCCACGACGAGCACAACACATGCTCCAATAAGAAATGTCTGAATATACTTCAATCATGACAACTGACTCAAACAAAAGAGTTGTAATTCATTTCCTCCGTACCGTCATAACATAGAACTACGATTGCGTCTCGCATTTTAGAAATAAAGTACTTGAATACTCCTCGAGAGGTCATAACATCACGTGGCCTTGACACAATTCATGATTCTATCCAAACACCATTACTCATGAAGCACCTCAAGTTACTAAGCTCAAACGGTCAGCCACGCACATATTTAGGTATGAATCCAAGCAATCAATCTCACCCACGGTGAAATAATTAATGTATGCTATAAAATCATGAAAGGACACAATCGATGTGCTATTCGCCAAGCAATACTCAATACAGACGTTTCCTTAGAAGCCAGGAAGTATTGTATACCAGGTAACACATAACTAACTCTATTTTCACATCATACTGTTGTGGCGTGCAACCCGCTCCAATGACATACCCGTGGCGGCATGCCACCCATCCAGATACCATGCCCGTTGCGGTGTGCCACCCGATCCAAATAACCATACCTGTGGCGGTGCGCCACCCGATCCATATAGAACCCTCGCCAAAGAAATGCGCATCGAGTCAAGTTGATCATTATGGTAAACATATATATAGCCTCAAGTTCGGCCACCGGAAACGCATCCGACAAAGTTCCTCAATACCAGAACTAAGTCAATGGTAGAAACCTCTGCACTGATATCCGCCACGAAGGCCCAACTGACAAAGCAATACCCACCAGCCGTCTGCTGGTCCTGAGGTACAACTACCCCGCTGGAGCATACTCTGATGCACTTCGCTACGCAATTTGTGCCATACCATCATAGTCCATATCACATCAGTGTAGACAACCTGGCCCAATGATGACTAGGCAGCAATCAAGTATCATAATCCAAATTCGTCATATCAAATTGAGAAAGAAAGCCACTAGAGCTTCCGGTTTCCAATAAACATCAAACTGTGCCGATACACACGATATAAAACCACTGCATAAGCGGACTAACGAGAACTTCAAGTCTCCAACACATACATAATACATGAATCACTATGCCTGATTCCGTACTTCACCGTACGAATACATAACGCACATCAAGCGTCCATTCATACCACGAAAGCCATTCAGAAATTTCACTATACCATCGACGACTCAATTATTACAGTCGATCCAACAATAGAATACCACCATACCACTAGATATTATCAGTTTACATTACCATGTCCTTTTGGACCATATACCCTGCCAAATCACTAGAATAGCATTACCATTTTATTAAATCACCAGAAGGATCGATTCTTTAAATCACCTGCAGCTGCCCGCACTGCTAAATAATTTTAATGACTTCCCATATATTATGAACAAATCTCAAAGCCTTGAACATGTCATTATCAACTTTCGATAACACATCGCATATACTATATCACACCAGGATAACATGGAAATTCATATCCCTTTCCTACGCCGCAAACATCGGCGCACTCAACTAGTCAAGGCCTTTCATGATCCCATATAGAGAAAACTCACTACACGTTCCAAGCATTACATACTCACAGGAAGTACACTCATTTTCAAACCACGGTAAAACACATCATAAACTCTTTCTCCCAATTACAATTATATAAGTTAAACTGCCAGGACTGAGTCCTTATACCCATATCAAATTACACAACTGCCAGCGCTCAAGAGCTTTGTAGCACAATATATGCAAGACTCATTACTTCAAACACATACCAAGAATCAATCGTATTCCTTATCATACCGCTTTGGTTATTAACAAATTGTTCCATTTACCCAGTTTCCTTTCTGATTCATCTTTATTTAATATTAACCATTACTGTAGCACCATAACACATCAACTCATGTTACCACACGAGACTCGTACATGAGACCACACGGTCTTAGACACATAGGCCACTGAATACTCTCACAATGTTTCCCAGAAGGGTCACTGTCACGACCCGGATTTTCCCCCACCATCGGGATCGTGATGGCGCCTACTCGTGGTAGCTAGGCAAGCCACTGTATTCATACTATCCTGTTTTTAACACAATTTCATAATTTATTTATCAACAAACCACAACTTTAATTAAATAAATGCGGAATACTTTATCGAAATAGAAATAACTAATTACAAGATGAAAATCATACTGAAATCCTGTACCCAAGACGTGGAGTCACCAACTCACGAACTACTATTGAATACTACACATAAAAGTTTGAAAGAAATATAACATAATTCTGTTTGTCTCGGAACAAAGAGACTACAGCTAGTAACATAAGTAAAGAGAGAGGCGCCGGGCTTGCGGACGTTTGGAAGCTACCTCGGTCTCAAATGTGATCAACTTCCACGCAATCGATTTACTGCTGCTGCTCCTGATCGTAACCTGGACCTGTGCAAAAACGCACAGAAGTGTAGTATCAGCACAACCAACCCCATGTGCTGGTAAGTGCCTGGCCTATCCCGGCGAAGTAGTGACAAGCCTAGGACCAGACACCCACATAAACCTGTGCAGTTCAATATATATGTATACCACAGAATAACAGGAAATAACCAAGTAATAACACAATAAGGAATATCTCAAAGAATTCAACAATTAACAACAGTTAATAAATTCACAAGGAATAATAAAGTATAATGGAAACACAAGTAATATCAAGTCAAGGAATAAAAAGCAATTGCACGGCATCACCCTTCGTGCTTTTACTCTCATCCTCACCAAATAAGTAAATAAAGTACACAGCATCACCCTTCATGCTTTTACTCTCATCCTCACATCCATAGTACGGCATGATCCTTCGTACATGGTTCAATAACAGGGCACGGCATGATCCTTCGTGCATAATCAATAAAACATGGCACGGCATTAACCTTTGTGCATAAATAATAAAACATGGCACGGCATTAACCTTCGTGCATAAATAATAAATCAAGGCACGACATCACCCTTCGTGCATTATCACTCTTCCTCACCCAAATAACAATCATAGTTAAGGGCAAAGAATGAAACAGTAATTCATAAACCGTCCCAACAAGGGCAATCAATAATCATCTTCACAACAAGTCCCGACAAGGGAGAACAATAACAATTCTACAACCTGGCAAAAGTTCAATAATTCATCTGCAAATATGTCTCACAATAAGCATTATCAACGACTCACGGTCATACTAGACGCCAATGTATGGATGCTCGTCACCACAGCCCATACACCGCACTCGATCACATAACACATAGCACATAATCCTATTCCCTCAAGCTAGGATAGAACAAACACTTACCTCGAATGTTTATGAACAATTCAATCCGTGGCAATGTCTTTTTCTTTCAAATTTGGCTCCAATCCAATCGTATCTATTCACAATTGATTTAATATCATCAATACTACTCAACAAACTAATTCATAAGGCCAATTACAACTTTTACAACATTCTGCCCGGAATAGTGAATTTTGACCCCGGGCCCACATGGTCGGAACTCGGGGTTCGGACCAAAATCCGGTTACCCATCCCCCACGAGTTCAAGTATATGATTTGTTTCAAAATCGAACCTTAATTCGAGGTCCAATTTCCTAATTTATGAAAAACCCTATATTCTATCAAAAACAAGAAATTCTACCATGAAAACCTTTGATTTCTATTGAAAAACATGTTTAATGATGTTAGGAATTGAAAGAATTAAGTAAAAAGTGACTTACAATTGTTTTGAAGAAGAAGGAATCCGTGAAGAATCGCAAATGGGTGTTTTTGGGTTGTGAAAAGTGAAGAAATGAACTGAAAATCGTGATTTACAAGTCTCCGACCAATTTCAGGTGTTTGAAAAATAAGCTAAGGCTGGGAAGTTCGCATTTGCGAACTTTTGTTCGCATTTGCGAACACTGGCATGATAGGGGAATGTTCGCATTTGCGAACAAGCTGGCTTCTGGGCTTTGTCGCAATTGCGACACATTCTTCGCAATTGCGAAGACAGGCAATATACTGAAGGCCTCGCATTTGCGAGGTTAAGTTCGCAATTGCGAAATCTGGTCCAGGTGTGCCAGTGTCGCATTTGCGAACTTGGCTGGTTCTGGCAGGCATCGCATTTGCGATAATGGGTTCGCATTTGCGAACCCAGCCTTGAACTGCCTTCTTCGCATTTGCGAGAAATTCTTCGCAAATGCGAAGCCAACAACTGGGTGAAAAACCAGCAGTGCATAAATTCAGAATTTAATCCAATGGCCTATCAAATCTTTACCCGAGCCTCCGGGCTCCAAACCAAACATGTACACAACTTCAAAAACACATTACGAACTTGTTCGTGCGATCACATCGCCAATATCACATCATTTTCATCAAATCAAGCCTCAAATTCATGATTTTCATACTTTTGGTTTTCAAAACTTTCAAACTTGGAACTCAAGGTCCAAAACATCTTAAACGACATCCGAATGTCACCAAACTTTACAGAAATCACATATATAATATTTAAGACTTGTAACGGGCGTCGGAACCAAAATACGAGCCCGATACCAAGGTCAATTAATTCATTTCCTTTAACAATTACATCAAAAACAATTTCATAGAAAAATTCATAACTTGGGCTCTAGGTCTCAGAATTCGACTCCGGACGCATGTCTAAGTCCCATATTTTCCTACGGACCTTTCGGGACCATCCAATCTCGGGTCCAGATCCGTTTACCAAAAATGTTGACCGAAGTCAACCATGTCAATATTAATATCATTTTTATCCAAATTTCTCATAGAATTCATATTTTCTATTACAAAAATCTTTTCGGCTACATGCTTGGATCGTGCACGTAAATCGAGGCAACATAGAATGAGGTTTTCAAGGCCTCAGAAGCTTGAAATGATTAATAAAATAAGTGATGACCTTTTGGTTCGTCATAATCTCCACCTCTAAAACAACCGTTCGTCCTCGAACGGACAAAAGAAAGAAGTACCTGAGTTGGGGAACAAATGAGGGTAGCGGCTCCGCATATCGGACTCGGACTCCCGGGTCGATGCCTCAGGAGGCTGACCTCTCCACTGAACACGCACAAAAGTATAACTCTTCGACCTTAACTGTCGAACCTGCCGGTTTAGAATGGCCACCGGCTCCTCCTTATAGGACAAATCATTGTCCAATTGGACAGTACTGAAGTCTAACACATGTGTGGGATCTCCGTGGTATCTCCGAAGCATAGATACATGAAAAACTGGATGCACGGCCGATAAGCTAGGCGGCAGAGCTAGTCTGTAAGCCACCCCTCCCACGTGGTCTAGAATTTCAAATGGACCAATATACCTAGGGCTGAGCTTGCCCTTCTTCCCGAACCTCATCACGCCCTTCATAGGCGACACTCGGAGCAATACTCGCTCACCAACCATGAAATCTACATCTCGAACCTTACGATCCGCATAAGTCTTCTGTCTGGACTGAGCTGAACGCAATCTCTCCTGGATAGTCTTGACCTTATCCAAGGCCTCCTGAACTAAGTCTGTACCCAACAACCGAGCCTCTCCCGGTTCAAACCATCCAACCGGTGATCGACATCGCCTACCATACAACGCCTCATACGGAGCCATCTGGATGCTAGACTGGTAACTGTTATTGTAGGCGAACTCTGCTAATGGTAGAAACTGGTCCCACGAGCCTCCGAAATCAATAACACAGAGCTCGAAGCATGTCCTCTAGAATCTGAATAGTCCTCTCGGACTGGCCATCCGTCTGAGGATGAAATGCTGTACTCAACTGAACCTGGGTGCCTAACTCCTGCTGGATCACTCTCGAGAACCGCGAGGTAAACTGCGTACCCCGATCAGAGATAATAGATACTGGCACTCCATGGAGACGAACAATCTTCCTAATGTAAACCTCCGCTAACCTCTCCGACGAGTAGGAGACAGATACTGGAATAAAGTGTGCTGACTTGGTCAGCCTATCAACAATGACCAAAATAGCATCAAATTTCCTCCGAGTCAAAGGAAGTCCAGTAACGAAGTCCATAGTGATCCGCTCCCATTTCCACTCGGGAATTTCAATCCTCTAGAATACACCACCAGGTCTCTGGTGCTCATATTTCACCTGCTGACAATTTTGACACCGAGCGACATACGCAACGATATCTTTCTTCATTTTGCGCCACCAAAAGTGCTGCCGTAAGTCCTGGTACATCTTCGCGGCGCCTGGGTGAATAGAATACCGCGAACTATGGGCCTCCGCTAAGATTAACTCTCGAATCCCTTTGACATTAGGCACACAAACTCGACCCTGCAATTTCAATACCCCATCATCATCTAGATTTACCTGTGTGGCACCTCCCCGCTGTACCGTATCTCTCAACTCACGCAAATGAGGATCATCAAATTGCCTCTCACGGATACGCTCTAATAAAGAAGAACGAGCGACCGTGCAGGCTAACACCCTGCTAGGCTCAGAAATGTCTAATCTCACGAACCGGTTGGCTAAGGCCTGGACATCTAGAGCTAATGGTCTCTGATTGACCGGAATATATGCAAGACTACCCATGCTGGCATACTTTCTACTCAATGCATCGGCCACCACATTGGCCTTACCTGGGTGATATAAGATAGTAACATCATAGTCTTTTAGCAACTCTAACCATCTCCGCTGTCGTAGATTCAACTCCTTTTGCTTGAACAAGTATTGTAGGCTTTTGTGATCAGTGTACACCTCACATGTCACACCATATAGATAATGCCTCCGGATCTTTAAGGCATGAACCACTGCTGCTAACTCAAGATCATGAACTGGATAATTCTTCTCATGTATCTTTAACTGCCTCGAAGCATAAGCGATAACCTTACCATCCTGCATCAATACCGCTCCAAGCCCTGTACGAGATGCGTCACAATAAACTGTATAAGGCCCTGCACCTGTAGGTAGTATCAACACTGGTGAGGTGGTCAAGGCCGTCTTGAGCTTCTGAAAGCTCGCCTCACACTCCTCTGACCAATGGAACTGGACACCCTTCTAGGTCAACGTGGTAATCGGGGCTGCAATAGAAGAAAACCCCTCTACAAATCGACGGTAGTAACCTGCTAATCCCAAGAAACTCCGGATCTCAGTCACTGAAGCTGGTTGAGGCCAATTCTTAACTGCCTCAATCTTCTTTGGGTCTACCTGAATACCTTCCACTGATACAATGTGACCCAGAAATGCTACCGAACTCAGCCAGAACTCACATTTAGAAAATTTGGCATATAGTCGGTTATCTTTCAGAGTCTGAAGAACCACTCTGAGGTGCTGCTCGTGCTCTTCCTGGCTGCGGGAGTATACCAGGATGTCATCTATAAAGACTATCACGAACAGATCTAAGTAAGGCCTGAATACCCGATTCATCAACTCCATGAATGCTGCTGGGGCATTGGACAACCCGAAGGACATGACCAAGAACTCATAATGCCCATATCTAGAGCGAAAGGTCGTCTTAGGAATGTCAGCCGCCCTGATCTTCAGCTGATGGTAGCCTGACCTCAAGTCTATCTTAGAAAATACCCTCGCTCCCTGGAGCTGGTCAAACAAATCATCAATCCTCGGCAGCGGATACTTATTCTTTATTGTCACTTTGTTTAATTGTCGGTAATCAATACACATCCGCATCGAGCCATCTTTCTTCTTTAAAAATAATACAGGTGCTCCCTAGGGGGAAACACTGGGCCTGATAAATCCCTTCTCAAGAAGGTCTTGCAACTGATCTTTCAACTCTTTTAATTACAGCGCGGGGCCATACGATAGGGTGGAATAGAGATGGGCTGAGTGCCCGGTGCCAGATCAATACAGAAATCAATATCCCTGTCGGGTGGCATGCCCGGCAGGTCTGAAGGAAAAACCTCCGGAAACTCCCGTGCAATAGAGACCGACTCAATGGAAGGAACTTCTGCGCTGGAATCACGAACATAAGCCAGATAAGCTAGACACCCCTTCTCGACCATGCGTCGAGCCTTAACATAGGAAATAACAGTGCGAACGGAGTGGCTTGAGGTACCTTTCCACTCTAGTCGGGATTATTCTGGCAAGGCTAAGGCACAATCTTAGCATGGCAATCTAGAATAGCATGGTATGGGGACAACCAGTCCATCCCCAATGTGACATCAAAATCCACCATATCCAAAAGCAATAGATTAACACGGGTCTCAAGACCCCCAAATATAACTACGCACGAACGATGCACTCGGTCGACTACAATGGAGTCACCCACTGGTGTAGCCACATAAACTGGAATATCCAGAGCATTGCTGGGCACGGCCAAATATGGTGCAAAGTAGGAAGACACATATGAATATGTGGATCCTGGGTCAAATAATACTGAAGCACCTTTGCCACACACAAGAATAGTACCTGTAATCACGGCATCTGATGCCTCTGCCTCTGGCCTGGCTGGTAAAGCATAGAATCGAGGATCTGCACCTCCTCTCTGAGCTGCGTCTCTAGGACGACCATCAACTGGCTGACCTTTACCTCTGGCTGGATGGTCTCCACCTCTACGATCTTGACCTCCACCTCTATAATCTCTACCCCCGCCTCTGGCTGGCTGGGCAGGCTGAGGGTCAGTTGGGGCCTGAATCATAGGACGAGGACCTCGCTGCTGAGAGTTGCCCGCTGCTCGAGGGCAATACCTGATAAAATGACCTGGGTCACCACAACCGTAGCAACTCTTAGACTAATAGGGCTGCTGGCCCTGACGACCTGAATGGCCTCCACGAACACTCTGAAGAGGCTGAGCATTAATAGGAGGTTGGTCTGAATAATGCCCCCGAAAACCACGATCACTTGGTCCACCCTGTGAAGCCTGAAGTGTAGAATGAAAAGGCCTGGAAGACTGGCCTCTATCAAAGGATTCTCTGCCACCAGAGGAAGAACCACTAAACCTGCCTGAATGACGAGGCCTCTTATCTGAAGAATAACTGCCTCCCCTAGCAAGAGCCATCTCAACTCTGCGTGCTGCATTAGCTGCCTCCCGAAATGATATGTCACTCCCCACGCCCATAGCCATCTGGAGTCTAATCGGCTGATTAAGCCCATCTATAAACCTGCGGACCCTCTCCCGCTCCGTGGGAAGTATCACCACTTCATGACGAGCCAAATCGACAAATCTCGTCTCATACTGTGTAACTGTCATAGTGCCCTGATAGAGGCGCTCAAACTGCCTCCGAAGTACATCCCGCTGAGTAGCAGGGAGAAACTTCTCCAGAAATAGCTCTGCAAACTGATCCCATGATAAAGCTGGGGACACTGCTGGTCGAGTCAAGCAATAATCTCTCCACCAAGTCTTGGCGGATCTTGTAAGCCTGAATGTACAGAAGTCAACTCCATTTGTCTCCACGATCCCCATAGTCTTGAGAATCTCATGGCAGCTGAATAAGAAGTCCACGATCCCCAAAGTCTTGAGAATCTTACCGCTGAATGTAGTGGTAAACAGCTTGGAGAACCGATCAAGTCTCCATAAAGAATCAGAAGTCATGGCCGCTCCTTCTCTGGCATGAGCTGTGGTACCTGACTGAGTGGCCACAGCTGGCTGAACTACTGGTGCCTGAGGCCGAGGAGCTACTAGCTCCGGAGTACGAGCAATAGGAGTCTGGGCCCCTCCTCCAGCCTGAGAAGCAGCTGGTGCAACCGATAATAAGCCCGCTCTGGCAATGCTGTCCATAAATCCCGCTATTCCGACCAAAGCATCCCGAAGATCCGGGGTAAATAAAGCCTCTCCTGGGACTTGAGCTGGGCCCACTGGAGCTGCTGGAACCGGAACCTCCTCGTCAATCTCAATATGAGGCTCCACCTCTGGAGTAGCTGCCTGGGGCTGAGCTCTACCCCTACCACGGCCTCTGATACGGCCTTGGCCCCTGCCCCTCACGGGAGCTGCCTGGGGCTCGGGCTGCTGGTCAGCGGACGAAGAAGCGCGTGTCCTCACCATCTGCGAAAGGACAGAATAGAAATTCAATGAGTAATTGAGGAACAAATCGCACGACAAGAAGGAACCAATGAGAGACTCTTTCCTAACTCAATAGACATTGGAGGACAAGTACAGACGTCTCCGTACCTACCTCTCAAACTCTACTAAGCTTGTTCGTGAGTGGTGAGACCTATGTAACCTAGAGCTCTGATACCAACTTGTCACGACCCGGATTTTCCCCCCAGCATCGGGATCGTGATGGCGCCTACTCGTGGTAGCTAGGCAAGCCATTGTATTCATACTATCCTATTTTTAACACAATTTCATAATTTATTTATCAACAAACCACAACTTTAATTAAATAAATGCGGAATACTTTATCGAAATAGAAATAACTAATTACAAGATGAAAATCATACTGAAATCCTCTACCCAAGACGTGGAGTCACCAACTCACGAACTACTATTGAATACTACACATAAAAGTTTGAAAGAAATATAACATAATTCTGTTTGTCTCGGAACAAAGAGACTACAGCTAGTAACATAAGTAAAGAGAGAGACGCCGGGCTTGCGGACGTGTGCAAGCTACCTCGGTCTCAAATGTGATCAACTTCCACGCAATCGATTTACTGCTGCTGCTCCTGATCGTAACCTGGACCTATGCAAAAATGCACAGAAGTGTAGTATCAGCACAACCGACCCCATGTGCTGGTATGTGCCTGGCCTATCCCGGCGAAGTAGTGACAATCCTAGGACCAGACACCCACATAAACCTGTGCAATTCAATATATATGTATACCACAAAATAACAAGAAATAACCAAGTAATAACACAATAAGGAGTATCTCAAAGAATTCAACAATTACCAACAGTTAATAAATTCACAAGGAAAAACAAAGTATAATGGAAACACAAGTAATATCGAGTCAAGGAATAACAAGCAATTGCACGGCATCACCCTTCGTGCTTTTACTCTCATCCTCACCAAATAAGTAAATAAAGTACACGGCATCACCCTTCGTGCTTTTACTCTCATCCTCACATCCATAGTACGACATGATCCTTCGTACATGGTTAAATAACAGGGCACGGCATGATCCTTCGTGCATAATCAATAAAACATGGCACGGCATTAACCTTCGTGCATAAATAATAAAACATGGCACGGCATTAACCTTCGTGCATAAATAATAAATCAAGGCACGGCATCACCCTTCGTGCATTATCACTCTTCCTCACCCAAATAACAATCACCAGTTAAGGGCAAAGAATGAAACAGTAATTCATAAACCGTCCCAACAAGGACAATCAATAATCATCTTCACAACAAGTCCCGACAAGGGAGAACAATAACAATTCTACAACCTGGCAAAAGTTCAATAATTCATCTGCAAATATGTCTCACAATAAGCATTATCAACGACTCACGGTCATACTAGACGCCAGTGTATGGATGCTCGTCACCACATCCCATACACCGCACTCGATCACATAACACATAGCACATAATCCTATTCCCTCAAGCTAGGATAGAACAAACACTTACCTAGAATGTTTATGAACAATTCAATCCATGGCAATGTCTTTTTCTTTCAAATTTGGCTCCAATCCAATCGTATCTATACACAATTGATTTAATATCATAAATACTACTCAACAAACTAATTCATAAGGCCAATTACAACTTTTACAACATTCTGCCCAGAATAGTGAATTTCGACCCCTGGCCCACATGGTCGGAACTCGAGGTTCGGACCAAAATCTGGTTACCCATCCCCCCACGAGTTCAAGTATATGATTTGTTTCAAAATCGGACCTTAATTCGAGGTCCAATTTCCCAATTTATGAAAAACCCTATATTCTATCAAGAACAAGAAATTCTACCATGAAAACCTTTGATTTCTATTGAAAAACATGTTTAATGATGTTAGGAATTGAAAGAATTAAGTAAAAAGTGACTTACAATTGTTTTGAAGAAGAAGGAATCCGTGAAGAATCGCAAATGGGTGTTTTTGGGATGTGAAAAGTGAAGAAATGAACTGAAAATCGTGATTTACAGGTCTCCTGTGTTCGCATTTGCGAACATGGGTTCGCAATTGCGAACCCCGACCAATTTCGGGAGTTTGAAAAATAAGCTAAGGCTGGGAAGTTCGCATTTGCGAACTTTTGTTCGCATTTGCGAACACTGGCAGGATAGGGGAATGTTCGCATTTGCGAACTAATGTTCGCATTTGCGAACAAGCTGGCTTCTAGGCTTTGTCGCAATTACGACACATTCTTCGCAATTGCGAAGACAGGCAATATACTGAAGGCCTCGCATTTGCGAGGTTAAGTTCGCAATTGCGAACTCTGGTCCAGGTGTGCCAGTGTGGCATTTGCGACACTTTGTTAGCATTTGCGAAGTTGGCTGGTTCTGGCAGGCATCGCATTTCTGATAATGGGTTCGCATTTGCGAACCCAACCTTGAACTGCCTTCTTCACATTTGCGAGAAATTCTTCGCAAATGCGAAGCCAACAGCTGGGTGAAAAACCAGCAGTGCAAAAATTCGGAATTTAATCCAACGGCCTATCAAATCTTTACCCGAGCCCCCCGGGCTCCAACCAAAACATGTACACAACTTCAAAAACACATTACGAACTTGTTCGTGCGATCACATCGCCCATATCACATCGTTTTCATCAAATCAAGCCTCAAATTCATGATTTTCATACTTTTGGTTTTCAATACTTTCAAACTTGGAACTCAAGGTCAAAAACATCTGAAACGACATCTGAATGTCACCAAACTTTACAGAAATCACATATATAATATTTAAGACTTGTATCGGGCGTCGGAGCCAAAATACGAGCCCGATACCAAGGTCAATTAATTCATTTCCTTTAACAATTACATCAAAAACAATTTCATATAAAAATTCATAACTTGGGCTCTAGGCCTCAGAATTCGACTCCGCACGTATGTCCAAGTCCCATATTTTGCTACGGACCTTTCGGGACCATCCAATCTCGGGTCCGGATCCGTTTACAAAACATGTTGACCGAAGTCAACCATGTCAATATTAATATCATTTTTATCCAAATTTCTCATAAAATTCATATTTTCTATCACAAAAATCTTGCCGGCTACATGCTCGGATCGTGCATGTAAATCGAGGCAACATAGAATGAGGATTTCAAGGCCTCAGAAGCTCGAAATGATTAATAAAATAAGTGATGACCCTTTGGGTCATCACAGTCACATTCTATAATATTTTATTTTGAAGAACCTCTTGCGATTTGAATTCGTTATCATTACTTCCCAATACGGTTACATAGAATCCCATCATTCATATAATATAACTCAAATCTTGATCTCTTCTAACGAAAGCACTGTCTTTAGCCACATGCACAATATTTAGACACTTGACTGTTACAAGCAAATCTTGAACACCGTAAAACAATTCTCTCAGGCGTCATTCACCCATATTCAGATGTAATTCAACTATCTTATTGAACAGAACCACTCGTGCCTTGTTAGAACTCTGACACTGTTGATCATGATTACATACGGATACAATTAGCTATCTTTCTCTTCTATACACCGAACATTCTTTACCAACATAAGTTCACAACATCCTAGTATTTCTTCACATCTATGAAGCACCATAACCTTTATCAAATATTTCCAACATACCTAGAGACATAACCAACATAGCACACAATAATGCCATCAATTAATCAATAACAACCTCCCCAACTTGGCTTGGCGCCATACATCTTAGCACTTTTAACCAATCACAGCATTCTTACTCAAATGATACCACAATGTTCTAGTTAGATTAAACTCATGTCATTTACAAGCTTCGGCGGAGATTCGAATCATCAGAAATATTAACTCTTTTGCAATTCTTGTATTCATTCACACACAAAAGTTAAGCCCACTCTTTAGGTGACAAAAATCTTTTCTATGTCCCAAATTTTCCAAAACTTTTGACAGAGTTTCCTTTGTAATTTGGCGTATCCACCTGCCAGAGAATCACCAAAACCATCCTAGCAATACATTAACAACTGGACAAGACATCACAAGGCATATCGACAAAATTAGTCTCAATACTACACAATTCATATTATCATAATTGTTACATGAACATGCATTGTACCTGCTCGAATCATAACACATATCAATTACCTTTCAATTACACCTGAGAATCGACCCATCTACTTCTTCTCAATTTAGCATTTCAGCACAACACCTTCCACCAGGATACACATAGCATAATCACTTTAGTCCCTGAGTTTGAACTCGTTCTACTACACGTAAGACACTTTACCTTCCAATTAAGAGATATGGTAAATATTCACCACGCCCATAGCTCGGGGCTACACAACATATTAGATAAGAGTCGAACAATTAACAGCTCATCCATTAGTAAGCCTCCCTAATACTCTACAGATCGGCACAAGGCCCCAAACATGGCTACTAGCCCAAATACATAGATATAAGGCCAGTCTCAGTCATTATTCACAGTAATCTATCAACCGGGAAGGACCAAGTCCAAATCCCCAGTCACATTACCACCACGCTCGTCACATGATGCGTATATCATCTCAGTATAGCACTGTATAATGCAAATACAGGGTTTCAAACCCTCAGTACATTATCTATTGCCACCACTCACAAAATCAGCACCTCAATGCTCAAGTCATAAACAAGGTCCAGCCTCAAGTCATCCCGACCGGCCCAACATGAACTCACAGAGATTATATCTCGCCCCTCACTCGGGGAAATCACAAGCCATAAGGCAATTATATTGCTGAGTGCTCGATGCGTGCACAGACGTGCGGGAGGAATTTCAAAAAGTGTATCTCAAGCTGAATCAAGTACGCACGATAATAATTCCAGGAAGTATGAAGTGTTTCCTAAAGATTCGCAGCCTCTCGAGGATAAGTACAGGCGTCCCTGTACCAATCCACAAGACTCTACCAACCGGCTCAAAATTCATGAGGCCTAGTAAACCTAGGCTCTGATACCATCTTGTCACGACCCCAAATCCGGTCGTGATGGCGCCCAGTACACTGCTAGGCCTGCCTGACCAATCAATAACAATAACGGAGCTAGGCGCTCGCTTAATCCCATTTAAACATATCAAATTATATAGCAACAGTGAAATATATATATATATATATATATCGAAACGGGGAACCAAATCCCAACACGTGTCAATTCCCATAGACCGAAGGATCAAGAGTCATGAGCCTCTACAGAACATAAGTGTAATAGGGTTTACAACAAACTCAGTGTGGAAAGAAAAAGACAATAAGATAAGAAATGACAGCTAGAAGGGGAGTCAGGTCTTGCGGACGCTGCAGCTACCTCGACTGTCCCGCACAACGCCTCTGAGCGGCTACCAAATCATGTCTGCTGAGAGGTACTTGGATCTGCGCACAAGGTGCAGGGAGTAAAATGAGTACTGCCAGACTTAGTGGCAATAAACGGGGGTAAGACAACGTAGATAAGAAATCTACAATAAAGCACTATGTAAAGCTGTAACCAATACCCTGTAGCAGTTCAATGTCAACAGTAGAGAGCCAACAATATTAACAACAAGTATAACAGCTAGCAGGTGTAGCTAAAAGCAATGCAACGCATAAAATGACCGCTATGGCGCGTAGCCCGATCCAATTTGGGTACCCGTGCTCACTATGGGGGTTCAGACTCCGGAGGGGCTCCTACAGCCCAAGCACAATAATACAGCGGTGTGCAGTCCGATCCATCATATATACCGCTGCGGCGCGCAGCCCGATCCACTACCAGTCAACTAATATGCAAATGCAGCCTCGCAGGCTCAAAAGTAATTTTGAAAATCTTTTTATCATTTTTCAGTTAAAAACAATAATATCAAGTTCCAGAGATTGGAAATAGAATGATAACAGAAATTGCTACAGACTGGTAGTAAACTAGCATGTCAATATCACAAGACAATGATGACGATCCTCGCGGGATCCAATACTCGCTCACAGCCCACAGGTATACTTAACCGTCCAAGAAGGAGATTCAACGGCTCAAGAGTAGCCAATATCACAATATAGTATGCAACCATCCGAGAAGGAGGTTCGACAGCTCAAGAATAGCCAATATCATAAAGCAGTGCCAACTAGTCGGACTAATCCATAGTCCCTAATCACAATCGACCCCGCACTCACAAGAGAGTACGTGTCTCGCCGCTATACATCGTCAGAAAGTGGTATACCGGGGTTTCGAATCCGCTGGTCATCACCCACATCTATTACTCACCACAATACAGTGCGACGACTACTCCGCGATGCCCTTTCCATGAGAATCAAGCTCCGCACGCGTAGAATCTGATCAATATAGTAGAAACACAACAAATTAGGCCAATGAGACAACACCCAATCAATACAACCCGATTTACACCAAAAATGGCAAAGTTGCCAAAACTCGATTTTCGGTACGCTTTTCGAAAAATTACAAAAGTCACATTTTTGGAATACTCATTTCGATACGAGTCTAGGCATATAAAATTTCCCAAAATCGGACTCCATTTGCCCACTCAAATCAGTATTTTTCTTCAATTTTAGGCCTAGGGCTCAAACCCACCTTAACCAAGGATTTCATGATAAAATGATGTAATTAAGCCACAAAACTTACTTCCAACGAACACCCGATGATTTCCTAGCATTCTCCCGTGAGTCTCCCTCTTTGCAACTCAAAATTTGTGTTTTAGGGTGTGAAACCCGCGACTGACCAGTTCTGGTTTTTAATTTCACTGCAAGGAGATTTAACCTTACGCGTTCGCGTGACTCTACTCGCGTCCACGATGCACAGACCGGCTAACCCTTCACGAACGCGGCGCTGAACCATGCGTTCGCGATGACCATTTTCCACAGCCACCAGATTTTGTTCTTCGCGAACGCGACCTTCCTGACACGAACGTGATGCCTTTCCTTCCTCTTCTACACGAACGTGACACCTTTGGACGCGAATGCGAAGCTTCCCTGCTTCCTCCTACGCAAACGTGACATACGCCCTCGCGAACGCGATGCCCAACTGTACTCTGCCTACGTAAACGCGGGCCCTGCCTCGCGAACGCGAAGGCCTTTATTTTTCTGCAATTTTTTGCAACTTTCCAGCAGACTTTCCTTGTTCAAAAATGCTGGATGATGGTCCGGATTCACCCCAAGGCCCCCAGGACCCCAATGAAAACCACCAACATACTCCAAAACACGATACGAGCTTGTTAGAATCATAAAAACACCATCCTAAACATCAAAATCACCAATTACACACGGATTCAAGCCTAAGTTTCATCAAAACTTCCGAAACTAACATTCGATCAAAAACCCGACCAAACGACGTCCGAATGACCTAAACATTTGCGTACATATCCGAAATCACATGACGAAGCTACAGGAATTGTCAGAATTACATTCCGACCCCCGGATCAAAATCTCACCTACCGTTCGGATTTCGCCAAATTCAACCTTAGCCAATTCAATGCCTATTTCTACACCGGACCTCAGAATTCAATTCTGATCGCTCCCCTAAGTCACAAATCACCTCCCAGAACTAACCAAATCACCAGAATCTGATTCTGAGCACTCTAACTAAATAGTCAACTCCAGGTTGACTTTCCATATTCAAGCTTTCTTCAAAAAGGCTATATGCCTCATTTTCAATCCAATTCACTCCTAACTCACCCGATAGACTTTAACACTGATATAAAAACATAAAACACATAAATGCAAGGCATAGGGGTCGTAATTCCCGTGACGACGGGCCGGGTCGTCACAATGGAGAGCTCAGCACCCAAGTAATTGAGATTAGTCCTGACGTGCAATTTCTTGAAGCAAAAGTCCATCAAATTTGGAATGAATGCCAATGTTTGAAATCAGACACCTGTGTAAGGGATCGAGCTAAAGGCGAAGTGTCACCTGGTTATTCCTTGTGGTATAGAAAAGATTGGGAACATGAAATACCAGTGAAGAGACCTCACATCCAAAAATTTGCTAAGCTGTCAAGAGAGCAGTGGGATTGGTTGGCTAAAGAAAATGAATACTGAGCAAAGATCAGCATGCTCGAAAACCAAGTGCAACATCTCAAGTTCGAAAATAGTGTGAAAGTTGCAGCTGACGTGGGTGACAAGAAGCAATTGTTTAAAGAAAATGAGGCCCTACGAGCTCAAATTCAAAAAATTAGGATAGCAACTGAAACCCCTGTACGAAATGCCCGAGATGAAAAATTAATTGATAATTAGTGGCAAAAAGTGAGCAATTATAGTTTTGACCTTGACAAAGCAGAAAACAAATTGATCGGGGTTCAGAAACAGTTGGCTAGGAATGCAGAAGAAAGGGCATGCATGATTCAACAACTTAAGGAAGAACATAATGTCGAAGTTACCTGAGTGAGGAAAAGAATTATTACTGCTGAGGTCAAGATTAGCAAACAAGTAAAAGAGCTCAGTATCGAAGGAGAACATTGCTATACGGCCTTAGCATGATTAGAAATGGATCTGCAACAACTTCAAGAGATACGTCAACGGACTCTGGACGCTCATGCTCAAGGGGATGATTAGAGAAAGAATCTTTAACATAGCTCATCTTATCACTCGGAAGTGCAAGATATGTGAAAATATGACCCATACCACATTTTTCGCCTCGGAAATGATATTCGTAAAGCAAATAATGGGTGATCAAGACCAACTCCAAAGGGGACTTGCATATAGGCCCACGGTGAGACCGAATGATATCCCACGGGCACTGGGATCTTTGATGTATTCTTGAGTTTATTAGGTTAAGCATTTGAGTCTGTATTTTTCATTTTCTATAGAAAGTTGTAGTTCGGTTATCATTTAGAGTTTATCTTTGTAATCATTGTTGGTTATTAATAAATTTGAAAACCCCAAAAATCTATATTTTGTTCTTTGTTTTTCTTTTCTTTAAACATATATGCGATAGGCAAATATATAGGATCGACAGTTTAATCACAAATCAATAGAACAAAGAAAAGAAAAAGGAGAGAGATAATAAAAAATGTGAAAGAGATAAAATGGTGGTGATGAAAGATGATGAAAAAAGAGAAGAAAAGAAAAGTCGAAGCAAAAAAATTGGCAAAGCAAGGAAAAGGCAAAATGAATGAAAAGCCATAACTAAGAAAGCGAGGATGACGCATGTGGCCGAGCAAAATTGTGTAAATATGTCGGTGCTCCCAACTTGCGATTATTTGATCAATAATGGTCTAACCACTAACGAGCGTTGTTGTTGTTGAGTCCAGAAAGGTCGGTTTTTAGCTAGCTAGCATTCTGGCAACCAATCATTATAACAGTCGCTCTAAAGACATGACAAAAGCAATCAGCTAAGAGATTGAGGCTACGGTTGTGGACCCAGCTCGGGAAGATGAGGTGGTAGACGTAAGTGTTATGAAAGAAGAGATGTACAAACTCAAGCAGCAGATGGCCAAAATGTACCAGGCCTGGGCGAAGGGACAACCTTTACCCACATACCAAGCCAATCCTGCTTATATTCTTTCACCGGTCCAAACACAGGACCCACCCACCATGAATTCATCCCCTGCTTACCCCACATAACCACCTTACTATGCAACTGCCTCACAAACACCACCACCTCCTCCACCACCAAAACAAATCCCACTACCACCACCTCATGTCACTCCCGTGTATGTGGCTCCTCCACCAGCCACATTACATAAATCATCCAGTGAACCACTAATTCATACCCAAGACAATCATTATTATCCTCTAGAGCCTACCTTTTGACATCATGATTCTTATTCTCCTCTCATTGACATATCCGAAGAGGAAAAACCACCCAAAAATCCCGAACAATAATAGATGATCTGAAAAGTGAAGAGTATTAAACAATATTTCCGGAACATGCAGGGCCTTGGGGGTCAAGTGAGTGTAGCTTATAAAGATTTGTGTTTATTCCCAGAGGTGCAGCTACCGGTAGGTTTTAAATCACCGAAATTTGATCTCTATGACGTTCATGGTGACCCAGTAGCACATTTGAGAGGCTTTTGCAGCAAAATGCACGGCGCCAGCGGGAAAGATGAGTTGGTAATGGCTTATTTCACTCAAAGCCTTAGCGGATTAGCCCTAGAGTGGTACACAAGGCAAGACCACACTAGATGGTTTACTTGGGATGATCTTGCCCAAGCTTTTGCTAATCATTTCCAATACAACCTGGAGATTGTTCCCGACAAGCTCTCATTGACAAAGATATAGAAGAAGCCAGGAGAGAACTTCTGAGAATATGGTTTCAGGTGGAGAGAGCAAGCTACCCGAGTGGATCCACCCATGAAGGAAGGTGAAATGGTAGACTACTTCTTACAAGCTCTAGAGCCCACATATTATGGGCATTTGGTATCCGCTATCGGGAAAACATTTAATGAAGTCATCAAGATGGGGAGCATGGTCGAGGCTGGCTTAAAATCTAACAAGATTATGAGCTATTCGGCGATAAAAGCAAAAACCCATGCTATTCAAACAGGCACCATAGGAGTCCTTGGGGAAAAGATGAAAGAAGAGGTGGCAGTTGTAGAAGGAAAATCATGCTCCAGGAATCCTAATCCTTACTACCATCAACCTCGCCCACATCATCAGCCTTATCCACCAGCACCATATGGCCCACCACAACACTATTATCCTCCCCCTGTTCCACAATTTTGAGTTTAGCATGCACAAACCTACCGACAACCGCAAACATCATGGCATGCACCTGCACCTCATAACACGTACCACACCCAGAATATATATCTACCGCCCAAAACATATAAAATCCCGGTGGAACATGCTTCTATCCTAATCCCGGTGTTAGGAATGATAGGCTGCAAAAGAAAAAAGATTTTACTCCATTAGGAAAATCATACACAAGTCTGTTTCATAGACTGAGGCAGCTCGGAATCCTAAACCACATTGAATCAAAAATCCCTAACCCACCACCAAGGAACCTGGACCATTCTGTTAGTTGTGAGTACTGTTCAGGAGCTCCATGACATGACACAAAGAAGTGTTGGCATATGAAAACCACAATTAAGGAGCTTATTGATTCAAGAAGAATTGAAGTCCAGGCCCCCGAAGCTCCCAATATTACACAAAATCCATTACTTGTTCATCATGAAGCTCATAAGATAGAGTTGTTACAAAGAGGAGATTGTAAAAATCCTTCTCAAACTGTAATGATAATTAAGGCAAGCGAAAGCAAGGTGAGGAAAAAGCAATGGGTGAGAAAGTGGTGATTACAGTCAAGCAAGTGATGAATGAGCTAGTGGTAATAACAAAACCCGAGCCATTGAAGGTGATAGTTCCAGGAGCAAGTGTAAAACCTGCGTTAATTATGAAAGGGGCCCAAACAAAATCGTTCATTATCTAACCGGTTACTCAATTGCCCGTTGTGGATGTTAAAGTTGTGCTATGGAATTACAACAAAGTGACCATCATGTATCGAGGAAAAGAGGTTAAAGATGAAATTTGTGAGACCCATGGATTGACGAGGTCGGGGAGGTGCTTTGCTCTCGAAGAATTAAGAAAAGCAAAACTTACCAAAGATAATCCGGCTAACGTGTAGAAAGCTGTTACTGAGGAGGAGGCCAGGGAATTCTTGAGGAAAATGAAATCGCAGGACTACTCGATAGTAGAATAATTGAGAAGGACGCCAGTACAATTATCTCTATTATCCCTGCCGATTCACTCTGATGAATATCGTAGCGCATTAATGAAAATCTTTAATGAGGCTCATGTACCTGAAAAAATTACAGTGAGTCATCTTGAAAAGATCGCAAATAAAATATTTGAGGTGAATAGGGTAACATTCTCATATGACAAACTGCCGATAGAAGGAACAGAGCATAACGGAGTTTTGTATCTTATTGTGAAATGTGAGGATCCGGTAGTGACCAGTGTGCTAATTGTCTACTTTGGAGAAGCTTAAGATTGATAATGAACGAATCAACAAGAACATCATTTGTGTGCGTGGATTCGACGGGGGTGGAAAGAATACTGTTAGAGACATTGTGCTGGAGCTTACTATCACGCCGGTAGAGTTTACAATGGAATTTCATGTCTTGGATGTTGCAGTATCCTATAATCTCCTCCTGGGTCGACCATGGATCCATGATGCGAAGGTTGTGCAATCTTCACTTCATCCGATAGTAAAGTTCGAGTGGGACCATCAAGAAATTATGGTCCATGGGAAAGATAATTCTTGTAAGAATATCACTCCCTTTGAAGAGGTTGAGGGCGATAAAGGCCCATGGGTGTACCAACTGGTAGATACCATATCAGTCGCTAAGGTCCTGAAGGGCGAGCATGTTCCTATACCAAAAGTAGCTTCCGCATCAGTTATTGTTGCCACAAAGATGTTGAAAAATGGATTTCTCCCTGGAAAAGGATTGGGAGATGCATTAATGGGTATTATACAACCAGTATCTCTTCCCGGGAACATTGATACTTTCGAGTTGGGCTTTAAACAAACAATTGCTAGTATAAAGAGAGCCTATAAACTGAAGAATAAAGGATGGACCCTCCCTAAGCCTATCCCTCGCCTCTCCCGTTCATTTGTCAGGTCTGGTACAATGAGTCATCCGGCGATAGTAATTCCCAACTTAGCAGAGATAAGGCCCGACAGGGCACTACTTAAAAGATTTGAAAAGCTATTTGAAGAAGTGGATATGATAGAAGCGGCTGTGGGCACAAGTAAAATGGATGTCCAATTTGTTGGATCCCGGGCCAAGTTGAATAACTGGGAAGCTACTCATCTTCCAACTCGAAGGGAGATGTGGTAGTTAGCTTTTGTTTTTGCTTTTAAAAATGTTTTATTTCAAGGTTGTAATACAGATTTCTATGTTGCGTCCAATCAGATGTGTTAAACCTTGTTATCTTTCAAATTTTAATGAAATTCAATTTCTTTCTCCCTCCATTCCTCATAGCCTTATTTTCTTTTCTTTTTTCTTTTACAGTCCATTTTATGTCTGATTTCAATTATGTGTCATGCATGAGGAATTCCCGGCGTAGTCCTGATAATCAAATAGTAATACAAGAAATTTAATGTGATAATGAGACGGAGTATGATGATGAGGAAGATTTTGAAGAAATTAGTAAAGGGTTGAGTCTGTATGAGGAAAATCCCAAACCGAACTTGAATGAGATAGAAGCAATTAATTTGGGGGACCAGGAAAATGTTCGGGAAACAAAGATAAGTGTTCATTTGGAAGACCTCTAATACTTTATGTGACGGCGTTGGACAATTCTTTCGGCTGTGTACTGGGGCAGCATGATGAAACAGGGAAGAAGGAACATGCACTTTATTACCTCAGCAAGAAATTCACATCTTATGAGGTAAAATACACTTAATTGGAAAGGACATGTTGTGCTATGGCCTTGGTGGCACAGAAGTTGAAACATTATTTGTCAGTTTATACCACTTATCTTATTTCCCAGCTGGATCCATTGAAGTAGATCTTTCAGAAACCCATGCCCACAGGGAGGCTTGCTAAATGGCAAATACTGCTCATAGAATTTGAAATTGTTTATGTAACCCACACTGCGATGAAAGCACAAGCAGTTGCTAATCACCTAGCAAAGAATCCAGTTGATGATGAATATGAACCACTGAAAACATATTTACTGATGAGGAAGCAATGAGCAGTGATAAATTGGAACAAGATGAAAAGCCTGGCTGGAAGTTATACTTTGATGGGGCTGCTTGTCCTACCTCCCTTTTTACTACCCTTTTCCGAAGAATAAGGTATACCCTGTTAATTACTAATACACCCCGAGATATGATATAATAATAACAACAGGGAAGGAGTTTTTCCATTTCAAGGACAAATCGGAATGGGATTTATTTAGATTTCAGAGTTGCCACTTGGGAGGATAATGGTGTCCCAAGTCACCGATTTAATTCCGAATGCGAGGAAATTGACTCTATTTTAACAGTCCGCGAAACTAGAAATCCGGATAAAGAATTCTGTTAACTTTGGAGAAGGTGTTAGGCACTCCCGAATTTCGTGGTTTTAGCATGGTCGCTCAACTATCGTGTTTGGCATATTTGATTTTTTTATATGATTTTACAAAATGTGAATGTCCCATTTTGATATTTCAATGATTTGCGACGTTGCAAAAATGCATTTCGAGTCACACCG
This sequence comes from Nicotiana noctiflora, assembly GCA_032618575.1. Classification (NCBI taxonomy): domain Eukaryota; kingdom Viridiplantae; phylum Streptophyta; class Magnoliopsida; order Solanales; family Solanaceae; genus Nicotiana; species Nicotiana noctiflora. The sequence continues at coordinate 253,448 of JASVEL010004639.1, forward strand.
CAACCAGTATGCCTGTGACTTTAATACGTATCAGCTTCGCCGGGAATTGAGATTTCAGTCACATAAATATACACTCGTATTTTGGAATGTATATTTAATCGTGCCTATAACGTCTACATCTTATTATCTTCAGGAAAGACCGTGAAATTCGCTAAACGGTCTTCCCGAGTCTAACATTCTTATTAAAGTTCATATAGGGGCCCCGCATGTTTTTCATTTTATACGAGGCTTATCCCGTTATTTTTTAAGTCCAAACCTATCAAGTACTATATTCACTCTTCTTTGTTCTTTCTCCTAATTATGTTACAATTTTTGGTATTTTTCTGATTATTTATTATTATGTCCAGGCCAACTATCCGTTTTTGGACCTGGACTTGCAGATTGATTTAACAGTCTATTATATGTGACTGGGCCTCTGAGATCTAGTATATACATATATCATTATTCAAAGGTCCAGAAATGAATTCAATTAAGTCTGGGCCTATGTTTTCAGTCGGGCCCAAATCTGACGGAAAGAATATAGAATAGAATTGAAATTTCGTAACAATTAAACAAACATTCATTAGATATCAGAATAGATCAACAAAAGTCATTTTCATTTCATAAGGCTCTAAAATACATATTTATCAATACTAATTCTGAATTCTAATCACTAATTAAGCGTTAACAGAACTTAAGTAATATTGCTTCTATTTCAATTACTTAAACAGTGATGACTACACTAATAGAACATGTTTGAACTATTATTAGTTACCTGATTCTAGCTTATACTATTGTAAATTATTATTAAATGAGTTTGAGTGACAAAACAGCTTTAACTCATCTACCCATTTCCTTTTATAGATTAATTATCAGACTCTAATTAACGAGATTAGTTTATTACCCTATCATATTTTATACCAATTTCACTAGGTGAATTAGGTTCGTATATTAACCTGTTTCAACCTAAGATTTAAATGATAGCTGTATTTTACGTATATACTACTACTACTACTACTTCACTATTTACTTACTCTGTCTCAACTACATACAGTATTAGTTATTACAAATCATCCTACTGAATTACAGAAAACCTAAGACATGATAATTATAAAGTTGAAATAAAAACAGCAGCATAATTTATCCAAAACAGCTCATGAGACTTTCATTTCTTCAGTCAACTTGTAATTACATTTTCAGAAAAGATATTGTACCTGATTCACCAAAATAATCTTATGAGTCTAGGTCGGATGAAGAATACTCGGCAATAGAGCAATAGTAGAGTAGCAGGCAAAGCAGCAAGTATAGCAACCAAATAGAATCCCAAAGTTCAACAGATCAGCAAATCAACAAAGTGTAATTAAAGAGCTCAAATGGAATCCAGCAAAGTTGAAGAACAATAGACTCTAATAGAACTCCAGATTTTAACAAAGTTGAAGTCAGCTAGAACTTCAGTATCTAAAGCTCAGAATCACTTTTCTTAATTTCAAAATTTGGACTAACAGAGATCAACCCTTTAATGTTCAACCTATTTTTTTGTATCCCACAACTAGCAACCCCTTTTTCAGGCTCAATTGAAGCCTATTTATAGACTGTTCGGGGTGAAATTTGAGGGGGAAATTCAAATAACTTATTTCTAATCCCCTCCCCTTTATTTTTCTATTTTTACAGTTTAATACCCTGAATTGGGTGTCGAAATGCCTTCCAGCCCTTGCTAGAAGGTTCTAGGTAGTTCTTCTATGTTCTATTTGGGATGCTTTACTCAGTTGCCCTCACTTGCTAAGTGCAATTTCAATTCTGCCTTTTTATTATACCTATCTTACCCTTTATTTTGTGATAAATTACAAGAATACTAGTTAGTAAAGTCTGTTATATCCCTATAGGCTCTATTAAATCTTCACTTATGCCATTTATTGTTCCTATTATACCCTTATTATTTCCCTTTATTTACCTTACCTACTATGGTCTGGGCGGACTAGGTTTAATAACTATTTAACTAATAACCATTGTCTTATAACTATTTAAAACTTAGAAAGATTTTAAACCCAAAACCCCTTTCAATTTTAGCCATTTAAATAAACCACACTCTTATTTAAAATGTAACCCCTTTATTAAAATTAAGTAACTAACCAGAAATAGGTTTGCAAAACTAACCACTTAACATTTCAGGAATAGCTATTTCAATCATTTCAGGAATAACCACCTTAACAAATAGGTTTAATCATTACAAGAATAGCCATATCTACTTTAAGAAACTAACCCTAGATCTTTTTAGCTATAACCAAATTATAAAAGCATCATAGGATTCAGAGTAGTGTAACAGATGAATCAGATTACAAATATAGCCAATTCATGTTGTATTGCACACATAGCCTTAATCGTAAATCAATTTCCTATCAACTAGAACTCCGAGAGAAGTTTTGATAATGGTGGAATCCTAATTAATCAAAGCATAATTTCAGACCAGGCATGATGAACAAATCACATAAAGAAGCATATTTTAACCATGATTCATGTATAAAACTTATTAAAAACCCTAAAGTGCTAAACAGACTAGACATGTATAAAGAAATAGAATAGATCTTAAGCATGCAACGAAAATAGACTAACAAGAATGTCAAGAACATTTACAGTAGGCAAATAGGCAAAGAAGAAGAAGGGTAAGGAAAACATAGCTTTCGGGTTCTCTTTTCCTTTTTTTTTTCTTTCTTTCTCTTCTTTCATTCCTTCTTCTTTATTTCTTCTTTCTTTTTCTTTTGTTATTTCCAGACTTCATAAACTCTTGAAGACTTAAAGCCTTCTGAATATCAAATTTCCTCGATGGGGCTTATTTAGAGGGTAAGGGGGTGTTTTGGATGTTGGTTGAAAGTGTGACGACCAAAAGGGTCATCACTTATTTTATTAATTATTTTAAGCTTCTGAGGCCTTGAAAACCTCATTTCATGTTGCCTCGATTTATGTGCACAAGCCGAGCATGTAGCCGGAAAGATTTTGTGATAGAAAATATGAATTCTATGAGAAATTTGGATAAAAATGATATTAATATTGATATGGTTGACTTCGGTCAACATTTTTGGTAAACGGATCCGGAGCCGAGATTGGATGGTCCCGAGAGGTCCGTAGGAAAATATGGGACTTGGACATGCATCCGGAGTCGAATTCTGAGGCCTAGAGCCCAAGTTATGAATTTTTCTATGAAATTGTTTTTGAAGTAATTGTTAAAGAAAATGAATTAATTGACCTTGGTATCGAGCTCTTATTTTGGTTCCGACGCCCGGTACAAGTCTTAAATATTATATATGTGATTTCTGTAAAGTTTGGTGACATTCGGATGTCGTTTGAGACGTTTCGAACCTTGAGTTCCAAGTTTGAAAGTTTTGAAAACCAAAAGTATGAAAATCATGAATTTGAGTCTTGATTTGATGAAAATGATATGATATTGGCGATGTGATCGCACGAACAAGTTCATAATGTGTTTTTGAGGTTGTGTACATGTTTGGTTTGGAGCCCGGGGGCTCAGGTAAAGATTTGATAGGCCGTAGGATCAATTTCTGAGTTTATGCACTGCTGGTTTTTCACCCAGCTGTTGGCTTCGCATTTGCGAAGAATTTCTCGCAAATGCGAAGAAGGCAGTTCAAGGCAGGGATCGCAAATGCGAACCCTGATCGCAAATGCGAAGCCCCTCATGACCCAGCCTTGTTCGCAAATGCGAACAATTGTTCGCAAATGCGAACAACCCCTTGTCCTGCCTATGTTCGCAAATGCGAACCATAGTTCGCAAATGCGAACATTCCCAAATCCAGCCTTGTTCGCAAATGCGAACAATAGTTCGCAAATGCGAACAATTCCCTTTACTGCCTGTTATGCGAACCACTGTTCGCAAATGCGAACATTCCCCTTTTCTGCCAGTGTTCGCAAATGCGAACAAAAGTTCGCAAATGCGAACTTCCCAGCCTTAGCTTATTTTTCAAACTCCAGAAATTGGTCGGGGTTCGCAATTGCGAACCCATGTTCGCAAATGCGAACACAGAGACCTGTAAAACATGATTTTCAGTTTATTTCTTCACTTTTCACAAACCAAAAACACCCATTTGCGATTCTTCACGGATTCCTTCTTCTTCAAAATAATTGTAAGTCACTTTTTACTTAATTCTTTAAATTCCTAACATCATTAATCATGTTGTTCAATAGAAATCAAAGTTTTTCATGGTAGAATTTCCTGTTTTTGTTAGAATATAGGGTTTTTCATAAATTGGGAAATTGGACCTCGAATTGAGGTCCGATTTTGAAACAAATCATATACATGAACTCGTAGGGGGATAGGTAACCGGATTTTGGTCCGAACCCCGAGTTTCGACCATGTGGGCCCAGGGTCGAAATTCACTATTCCAGGCAGAATGATGTAAAAGTTGTATTTGGTCTTAGGAATTAGTTTTTTGAGTAGTATTGATAATATTAAATCAATTGTGTATAGATACGATTGGATTGGAGCCAAATTTGAAAGAAAGAGACATTTCCACGGATTGAATTGTTCATAAACATTCGAGGTAAGTGTTTGTTCTATCCTAGCTTGAGGGAATAGGATTATGTGCTATGTGTTATGTGATCGAGTGCGGTGTATGGGCTATGGTGACGAGCATCCATACACTGGCGTCTAGTATGATCGTGAGTCGTTGATAATGCTTATTGCGAGACAAATTTACAGATGAATTGTTGAACCTTTGCCAGGTTGTAGAATTGTTATTGTTCTCCCTTGTCGGGACTTATTGTGAAGTTAATTATTGATTGCCCTTGTTGGGACAATTTATTAATTACTGTTTCTTTCTTTGCCCTTAACTGTGATTGTAATTGGGGTGAGGAAGAGTGATAATGCACGAAGGGTGATGTCGTGCCTTGATTTATTATTTATGCACGAAGGTTAATGCCGTGCCATGTTTTATTATTTATGCACGAAGGTTAATGTCGTGCCATGTTTTATTGATTATGCACGAAGGATCATGCCGTACTATGGATCATGTACGAAGGATCATGCCGTACTATGGATGTGAGGATGAGAGTAAAAGCACGAAGGGTGATGCCGAGTACTTTATTTGCTTATTTGGTGAAGATGAGAGTAAAAGCACGAAGGGTGATGCCGTGCAACTGTTTGCTATTCCTTGACTTGATATTACATGTGTTTCCATTATACTTTGTTTTTCTTGTGAACTTATTAACTGTTGCTAATTATTGAATTCTTTGAGATATTCCTTATTGTCTTATTACTTGGTTATTTTTTTGTTATTCTGTGGTATACATATATATTGAATTGCACGGGTTTATGTGGGTGTCTGGTCCTAGGCTTGTCACTACTTCGCCGGGATAGGCCAAGCACTTACTAGCACATGGGGTCGGTTGTGCTGATTCTACACTTCTGTGCGTTTTTGCACAGGTTCAGGTTACGATCAGGAGTAGCAGCAGTGAATCGATTGCGTGGAAGTTTGATCACATTTGAGACCGAGGTAGCTTGCATAAGTCTGCAAGCCCGGCATCTCTCTCTTTATTTATGTTACTAGCTATAGTCTCTTTGTTCCGAGACAAACAAAATTATGTTATATTTCCTTCAAACTTTTATGTGTAGTATTCCATAGTAGTTCGTGAGTTGGTGACTCCACTTCTTGGGTAGAGGATTTCAGTATGACTTTCATCTTGTTATTTGTTATTTCTTTTTCGATAAAGTTTTCCGCATTCATTTAATTAAAGTTGTGGTTTGTTGATAAATAATTTATGAAATTGTGTTAAAAACAGGTTAGTATGAATACAGTGGCTTGCCTAGCTACCACGAGTAGGCGCCATCACGATCCCGATGTTGGGGGAAAATCCGGGTCGTGACAAGTTGGTATCAGAGCTCTAGGTTACATAGGTCTCACCACTCACGAACAAGCTTAGTAGAGTTTGAGAGGTAGGTACGGAGACGTCCGCACTTGTCCTCCAGAGTCTATTGAGTTAGGAAAGAGTCTCTCATTTGTTCTTTCTTGTCGTGTGACTTGTTCCTCAATTATTGATTGAATTTCTATTCTGTCCTTTCGCAGATGGTTAGGACACGCGCTTCTTCGTCCGCTGACCAGCAGCCCGAGCCCCAGGCAGCTCCTGGGGCAGGGGCCGAGGCCGTATCAGAGGCCGTGGTAGGGGTAGAGCTCAGCCCCCGGCAGCTACTCCACAGGTGGATCCTCATATTGAGATTGACGAGGAGGTTCCAGTCCCAGCAGCTCCAGTGGGCCCAGCTCAGGTCCCAGGAGAGGCTTTATTTACCCCGGATCTTCGGGATGCTTTGGTCAGAATAGCGGGGTTTATGGACAGCATTGCCAGAGCGGGCTTATTATCAGTTGCACCAGCCGCTTCTCAGGCTGGAGAAGGGGCCCAAACTCCTATTGCTCGTACTCCGGAGCCGGTAGCTCCTCAGCCTCAGGCACCAGTGGTTCAGCCAGCTGTGGCCACTCAGTCAGGTACCACGGCTCATGCCGGTGATGGAGCGGCCATGACTTCTGATTCCTTATGGAGGCTTGATCGGTTCTCCAAGCTATTTACCACTACATTTAGTGGAGCCACATCAGAGGATCCTCAGGACTTCTTATTCAGTTGCCATGAGATTCTCAAGACTATGGGGATCGTGGAGTCAAATGGAGTTGACTTCTGTACATTCAGGCTTGCAGGATCCGCCAAGACTTGGTGGAGAGATTATTGCTCGACTCGACCAGCAGGGTCCCCAGCTTTATCATGGGATCAGTTTGCGGAACTATTTATGGAGAAGTTTCTCCCTGCTACTCAGCGGGATGTACTTCGGAGGCAGTTTGAGCGCCTCCATCGGGGCACTATGACGGTCACACAGTATGAGACGAGATTTGTCGATTTGGCTCGTCATGCAGTGGTGATACTTCCCACACAGCGGGAGAGGGTCCGCAGGTTTATAGATGGGCTTAATCAGCCAATTAGACTCCAGATGGCTATGGGCATGGGGAGTGACATATCATTTCAGGAGGCAGCAAATGCAGCACGCAGAGTTGAGATGGCTCTTGCTAGGGGAGGCGGTTATTCTTCAGATAAGAGGCCTCGTCATTCAGGCAGGTTTGGTGGTTCTTCCTCTGGTGGCAGAGAATCCTTTGATAGAGGCCAGTCTTCCGGCCTTTTCATTCCGCCCTTCAGGCTTCACAGGGTGGACCAGGTGATCGTGGTTTTCGGGGGCATTATTCAGACCAGCCTCCTATTAATGCTCAGCCTCTTCAGAGTGTTCGTGGAGGCCATTCAGGGCGTCAGGGCCAGCAGCCCTATCAGTCTAAGAGTTGCTACGGTTGTGGTGACCCAGGTCATTTTATCAGGTATTGCCCTTTAGCAGCGGGCAACTCTCAGCAGCGAGGTCCTCGTCCTATGATTCAGGCCCCAGCTGACCCTCAGCCTGCCCAGCCAGCCAGAGGCGGGGGTAGAGATTATAGAGGTGGAGGTCGAGACCGTAGAGGTGGAGACCGTCCAGCCAGAGGTAGAGGTCAGCCAGTTGATGGTCGTCCCAGAGACGCAGCTCAGAGGGGAGGTGCAGATCCCCGATTCTATGCTTTACCAGCCAGGCCAGAGGTAGAGGCATCGGATGCCGTGATTACAGGTACTATTCTTGTGTGTGGCAGAGGTGCTTCAGTATTATTTGACCCTGGATCTACATATTCCTATGTGTCTTCCTACTTTGCACCGTATTTGGCCGTGCCCAGCTATGCTCTGGATATTCCAGTTTATGTGGCTACACCAGTGGGTGACTCCATTGTAGTCGACCGAGTGCATCGTTCGTGCGTAGTTATATTTGGGGGTCTTGAGACCCGTGTTGATCTGTTGCTTTTAGATATGGTGGATTTTGATGTCATATTGGGGATGGACTGGTTGTCCCCATACCATGCTATTCTTGATTGCCATGCTAAGACTGTGACCTTAGCCTTGCCAGAATCACCCCGACTAGAGTGGAAAGGTACCTCAAGCCACTCCGTTCGCACTGTTATTTCTTATGTTAAGGCTCGACGCATGGTCGAGAAGGGGTGTCTAGCTTATCTGGCTTATGTTCGTGATTCCAGCGCAGAGGTTCCTTCCATTGAGTCGGTCCCTATTGCACGGGAGTTTCCTGAGGTTTTTCCTTCAGACCTGCCGGGCATGCCACCCGACAGGGATATTGATTTCTGTATTGATTCTGGCACCGGGCACTCAGCCCATCTCTATTCCACCCTATCGTATGGCCCCGCCGGAGCTAAAAGAGTTGAAAGATCAGTTGCAAGACCTTCTTGAGAAGGGCTTTATCAGGCCCAGTGTTTCCCCCTGGGAGCACCTGTATTATTTGTAAAGAAGAAAGATGGCTCGATGCGGATGTGTATTGATTACCGGCAATTAAACAAAGTGACAATGAAGAATAAGTATCCACTGCCGAGGATTGATGATTTGTTTGACCAGCTCCAAGGAGCTAGGGTATTCTCTAAGATAGACTTGAGGTCAAGCAACCATCAGCTGAAGATCAGGGCGGCTGACATTCCTAAGACAGCTTTTCGCTCTAGATATGGGCATTATGAGTTCTTGGTCATGTCCTTCGGGTTGACCAATGCCCCAGCAGCATTCATGGAGTTGATGAATCGGGTATTCAGGCCTTACTTAGATCTGTTCGTGATAGTCTTTATAGATGACATCCTGGTGTACTCCCGCAGCCAGGAAGAGCACGAGCAGCACCTCAGAGTGGTTCTTCAGGCTCCGAAAGATAACCAGCTATATGCCAAATTTTCTAAATGTGAGTTCTGGCTGAGTTCGGTAGCATTTCTGGGTCACATTGTATCCGTGGAAGGTATTCAGGTAGACCCAAAGAAGATTGAGGCGGTCCAGAACTGGCCTCGACCAGCTTCAGTGACTGAGATCCGGAGTTTCTTGGGATTAGCAGGTTACTACCGTCGTTTTGTAGAGGGGTTTTCTTCTATTGCAGCCCCGATGACCAGGTTGACCCGGAAGGGTGTCCAGTTCCAGTGGTTAGAGGAGTGTGAGGCGAGCTTTCAGAAGCTCAAGACAGCCTTGACCACCGCACCAGTGTTGATACTACCTACAGGTGCAGGGCCTTATACAATTTATTGTGACGCATCTCGTATAGGGCTTGGAGCGGTATTGATGCAGGATGGTAAGGTTATCGCTTATGCTTCGAGGCAGTTAAAAATACATGAAAAGAATTATCCAGTACATGATCTTGAGTTAGCAGCAGTGGTTCATGCCTTAAAGATCTAGAGGCATTATCTATATGGTGTGACATGCGAGGTGTACACTGATCACAAAAGCCTACAGTACTTGTTCAAGCAAAAGGAGTTGAATCTACGACAGCGGAGATGGTTAGAGTTGCTAAAAGACTATGATGTTACTATATTATATCACCCGGGTAAGGCCAATGTGGTGGCCGATGCATTGAGTAGAAAGTATGCCAGCATGGGTAGTCTTGCATATATTCCGGTCAATCAGAGACCATTAGCTATAGATGTCCAGGCCTTAGCTAATCGGTTCGTGAGATTAGACATTTCTGAGCCTAGCAGGGTGTTAGCCTGCACGGTCGCTCGTTCTTCTTTCTTAGAGCGTATCCGTGAGAGGCAATTTGATGATCCTCATTTGCGTGAGTTGAGAGATACAGTACAGCGGGGAGGTGCCACACAGGTAAATCTAGATGATGACGGAGTATTGAGATTGCAGGGTCGGGTTTGTGTGCCCAATGTTAAGTGGATTCGAGAGTTGATCTTAGCGGAGGCCCACAGTTCGCGGTATTCTATTCACCCGGGCGCCGCGAAGATGTACCAAGACTTACGGCAACACTATTGGTGGCGCAGAATGAAGAACGATATTGTTGCGTATGTCGCTCGGTGTCTAAATTGTCAGCAGGTGAAATATGAGCACCAGAGACTTGGTGGTGTATTCTAGAGGATTGAAATTCCCGAGTGGAAATGGGAGCGGATCACCATGGACTTCGTTACTCGACTTCCTTTGACTCGGAGGAAATTTGATGCTATTTGGGTCATTGTTGATAGCCTGACCAAGTCAGCACACTTTATTCCAGTATCTGTCTCCTACTCGTCGGAGAGGTTAGTGGAGGTTTACATCAGGGAGATTGTTCGTCTCCATGGAGTGCCAGTATCTATTATCTCCTGATCGGGGTACGCAGTTTACCTCACGGTTCTGGAGAGCGGTCCGGCAGGAGTTAGGCACCCAGGTTCAGTTGAGTACAGCATTTCATCCTCAGACTGATGGCCAGTCCAAGAGAACTATTCAGATTCTAGAGGACATGCTTCGAGCCTGTGTTATTGATTTCGGAGGCTCGTGGGACCGGTTTCTGCCATTAGCAGAGTTCACCTACAATAACAGTTACTAATCTAGCATCCAGATGGCTCCATATGAGGCGTTGTATGGTAGGCAATGTCGATCACCGGTTGGATGGTTTGAACCGGGAGAGGCTCGGTTGTTAGGTACAGACTTAGTTCAGGAGGCCTTGGATAAAGGTCAAGACTATTCAGGAGAGATTGCGTTCAGCTCAGTCCAGGTAGAAGACTTATGCGGATCGTAAGGTTCGAGATGTAGATTTCATGGTGGGTGAACGAGTATTGCTCCGAGTGTCGCCTATGAAGGGCGTGATGAGGTTCGGGAAGAAGGGCAAGCTCAGCCCCTAGGTATATTGGTCCATTTGAGATTCTAGACAGAGTGGGAGGGGTGGCTTACAAATTAGCTTTGCCGCCTAGCTTATCAGCCGTGCATCCAGTTTTTCATGTATCTATGCTTCGGAGATACCACGGCGATCCCACACATGTGTTAGACTTCAGTACTGTCCAATTGGACAATGATCTATCTTACGAGGAGGAGCTGGTGGCTATTCTAGACCGGCAGGTTCGACAGTTGAGGTCAAAGAGTTATCCTTCTGTGCGTGTTCAGTGGAGAGGTCAGCCTCCTGAGGCATCGACCTGGGAGTCCGAGTCTGATATGCGGAGCCGCTACCCACACTTGTTTCCTGACTCCAGGTACTTCTTTCTTTTGTCCGTTCGAGGACGAACGATTGTTTTAGAGGTGGAGATTGTGACGACCCAAAGGGTCATCACTTATTTTATTAATAATTTCGAGCTTCTGAGGCCTTGAAAACCTCATTCTATGTTGCCTCGATTTACGTGCACGATCCGAGCATGTAGCCGGAAAGATTTTTGTGATAGAAAATACGAATTCTATGAGAAATTTGGATAAAAATGATATTAATATTGATATGGTTGACTTCGGTCAACATTTTTGGTAAACGGATCCGGACCCGAGATTGGATGCTCCCGAGAGGTCTATAGGAAAATATGGGACTTGGACATGCGTCCGGAGTCGAATTCTGAGGCCTAGAGCCCAAGTTATGAATTTTTCTATGAAATTGTTTTTGATGTAATTATTAAAGGAAATGAATTAATTGACCTTGGTATCGGGCTCGTATTTTGGTTCCGACGCCCGGTACAAGTCTTAAATATTATATATGTGATTTCCGTAAAGTTTGGTGACATTCGGATGTTGTTTGAGATGTTTTGGACCTTGAGTTCCAAGTTTGAAAGTTTTGAAAACCAAAAGTATGAAAATCATGAATTTGAGGCTTGATTTGATGAAAACGATGTGATATTGGCGATGTGATCGCACGAACAAGTTCATAATGTGTTTTTGAGGTTGTGTACATGTTTGGTTTGGAGCCCGGGGGCTCGGGTAAAGATTTGATAGGCCGTAGGATCAATTTCTGAATTTATGCACTGCTGGTTTTTCACCCAGCTGTTGGCTTCGCATTTGCGAAGCATTTCTCGCAATTGCGAAGGGGGCAGATCAAGGAAGGGCTCGCAAATGCGAACCCTGATCGCAAATGCGAAGTCCCTCATGCCCAGCCTTGTTCGCAAATGCGAACAATTGTTCGCAAATGCGAACATCCCCTTGTCCCGCCTATGTTCGCAAATGCGAACCATAGTTCGCAAATGCGAACATTCCCAAATCCAGCCTTGTTCGCAAATGCGAACAATAGTTCGCAAATGCGAACAATTCCCTTTACTGCCTGTGTTCGCAAATGCGAACATTAGTTCGCAAATGCGAACATTCCCCTTTCCTGCCAGTGTTTGCAAATGCGAACAAAGTTTGCAAATGCGAACTTCCCAGCCTTAGCTTATTTTTCAAACTCCAGAAATTGGTCGGGGTTCGCAATTGCGAACCCATGTTCGCAAATGCGAACACAGAGACCTATAAAACATGATTTTCAGTTCATTTCTTCACTTTTCACAAACCAAAAACACCCATTTGCGATTCTTCACGGATTACTTCTTCTTCAAAACAATTGTAAGTCACTTTTTACTTAATTCTTTCAATTCCTAACATCATTAATCATGTCTTTCAATAGAAATCAAAGGTTTTCATGCTAGAATTTCTTGTTTTTGTTAGAATATAGGGTTTTTCATAAATTGGGAAATTGGACCTCGAATTGAGGTCCGATTTTGAAACAAATCATATACATGAACTCGTGGGGGGATGGGTAACCGGATTTTGGTCCGAACCCCGAGTTCCGACCATGTGGGCCCGGGGTCGAAATTTACTATTCCGGGCAGAATGTTGTAAAAGTTGTATTTGGTCTTAGGAATTAGTTTGTTGAGTAGTATTGATGATATTAAATCAATTGTGTATAGATACGATTGGATTGGAGCCAAATTTGAAAGAAAAAGACATTTCCATGGATTGAATTGTTCATAAACATTCGAGGTAAGTGTTTGTTCTATCCTAGCTTAAGGGAATAGGATTATGTGCTATGTGTTATGTGATCGAGTGCGGTGTATGGGCTGTGGTGACGAGCATCCATACACTGGCGTCTAGTATGACCGTGAGTCATTGATAATGCTTATTGCGAGACATATTTACAGATGAATTGTTGAACCTTTGCCAGGTTGTAGAATTGTTATTGTTCTCCCTTGTCGGGACTTATTGTGAAGTTAATTATTGATTGCCCTTGTTGGGACAGTTTATGAATTACTGTTTCTTTCTTTGCCCTTAACTGTGATTGTTATTTGGGTGAGGAAGAGTGATAATGCACGAAGGGTGATGCCGTGCCTTGATTTATTATTTATGCACGAAGGTTAATGCCGTGCCATGTTTTATTATTTATGCACGAAGGTTAATGCCGTGACATGTTTTATTGATTATGCACGAAGGATCATGCCGTGCCCTGTTATTGAACCATGTACGAAGGATCATGCCGTACTATGGATGTGAGGATGAGAGTAAAAGCATGAAGGGTGATGCCGTGTACTTTATTTGCTTATTTGGTGAGGATGAGAGTAAAAGCACGAAGGGTGATGCCGTGCAACTGTTTGCTATTCCTTGACTTGATATTACATGTGTTTCGATTATACTTTGTTTTTCTTGTGAACTTATTAACTGTTGCTAATTGTTGAATTCTTTGAGATATTCTTTATTGTGTTATTACTTAGTTATTTCTTATTATTCTGTGGTATACATATATATTGAATTGCACAAGTTTATGTGGGTGTCTGGTCCTAGGCTTGTCACTACTTCGCCGGGATAGGCCAGGCACTTACCAGCACATGGGGTCGGTTGTGCTGATACTACACTTCTATGCGTTTTTGCACAGGTCCAGGTTACGATCAGGAGCAACAGCAGTAAATCGATTGCGTGGAAGTTTATCACATTTGAGACCGAGGTAGCTTGCGGACGTCCGCAAGCCCGGCGTCTCTCTCTTTACTTATGTTACTAGCTGTAGTCTCTTTGTTCCGAGACAAACAGAATTATGTTATATTTCTTTCAAACTTTTATGTGTAGTATTCCATAGTAGTTCGTGAGTTGGTGACTCCACGTCTTGGGTAGAGGATTTCAGTATGATTTTCATCTTGTAATTTGTTATTTCTATTTTGATAAAGTTTTCCGCATTCATTTAATTAAAGATGTGGTTGTTGATAAATAATTTATGAAATTGTGTTAAAAACAGGTTAGTATGAATACAGTGGCTTGCCTAGCTACCACGAGTAGGCGCCATCACGATCCCGATGTTGGGGGAAAATCCGGGTCGTGACAAAAAGGTTTTGGGGGTGGGTTATGTTTTGGGTGCTCGCCGGAGTAGGGTTCCGGGGAGCGTCTTTGCTTTATTCGAGCAGTTCCAGCTTGATTCGAGGTTAATCACCTAGATGAGGTTAAAGGCCTCTTTAAGGTGGTCATATGGTGTAAAACTAGGTGACTGGTTCATAGAGTAGAGGTCGCCGGCTAAGGTTCCGTCGACCGGACTTTCAAGAAAGAAAGGGCTTTTGGGTTTTCTGGGGTTTTCAAGGTGGTTGTGGTATGTGAGGATGAGGGATAAGAGGTTTGATGGTGGTTTGAGATGGAGACGACCATGGTTTCTGGACATTCCGACCTGTCTCCATTAGAGACGAGAAGATGAAGACGATGAAGAAGGAGGCAGCTAGGGTTTGAGTCTGTGTATATGAGTGTATAACGTGTATGTAATGAACGATACTGCCCCTTATATACCCCATTAGTATTGCGTGATCCTGGCCATTGGATCAGCTGGGATCAATGGCCAGGATTGCTTCTCTTAAAACTGTTTCGTTTAATTAAATGAAAGTCCTCCTTGTGTCCGTCAGATGTTTAAATATGGACGGCCAAGTGTCACGCCCCAAATCGAGGGACATGACCGGCGCCTGACCGGGTTGCCCCAGTCAAGCGGACCTGGGTGCCTTTCATTCCCACGCGTTAACCCTGTGTTGATTGTTTCACATTAACCAAATATTTTACCAATAATGACTGATTTCATAATGCCTAAACATAACCATGTAATTGATTCACTAACAAGTTCATAGTTTATATTTACAACGCCCCATATATATATACATAGACCACAATCCCACAGTTTACATGTCTACGGAGCCTCTAGGATACAAAAGGGAAATACAATACTTGCCGGTAACAAGGCTCCGGCTATACCTTACAAAACCAAAATGAAATCTAAACCGAGTGGCATGAACCACACAAGGCCCCGAGGAAGAAAGGGCTCACCAAAACGGGCAGTGGAAGGAGAAGGATACTACTGCCGATGAGCTGAAGTGCCTGCTACTGATCCACCTACAATCATAACACGAATGTAGCGTCCCCGGCAAAAGGGACGTCAGTACACTTGAATTGTACTGGTATGTATGGACAAACTTTGTCCCAAGTAAACTCAAGCCGTTAAATTACATTAAAACTAATCAAGCCAACCAACCATGTTTTCCACCTTTTACTCATTTCAGATAAGCCTCAACACAAGCACATTCAAGGTCAACAAATGGAACAACGACCAATCAACAACATAAATTTCAAGTAGTCAAACATAGGAGCAATCAGTGCTCCCCAGGTTGCAAACTCTCCTGCTGTCTCCTTTCACAATCTCACATTATTGATTTTGTATCAATTTTCAATAGCGATTTTGATCGCTTTCCATCCTTATTGCCCCCGACCACCCTTATTACCTCGGCCACCCTTATCACCCCAACCCACACCTTATTTCCCCACGTTGCGGCGCGCAACACGACCCCGCCTTACAGTTGAAAACACAACAATTTCAAACAGCAGATAAGGTACTACACACACATTTCAACAAGTTCAAATAAGCCACTTACACATTGGTTCATGTTCTCAATTTCTTCTCAAGCCAATATCAAACCAGGTTACAATTATTCCAAAATCGAAAATGCCCACATAATCATGTTCAACAATTTACCACAATTAAGGTGTTTCAAATTCCTTCCACAATAGGCCAAATATGCCATCACAATGGTTGTTCCCAATTCTTTACCAATCTCGATTACCTTTTTATCTTTCCATTCATATTTCATACCACACCACACGTAGTTCAACATCAATCAAATGCTCAACAAGGAAATCAAACAATTTCGTAAAATTTCTCAATTTGACACATGCCAAAACAATTCACACACATTTTGGGCGATTTTACAAGAATCAAAATTAGCCATACATACCTGGTGATGATTTTTCCTCCTACTTTATGCTTACCCAAGATATCCTACTCTTTCCAACCTTGTTCTTGAAGACTCTTACTTCTACTCACTTCTTTTTTACTAGAAATCAAGTTCAATAATCATGCGTGAGTGTAAAAATTTTATCTTCAAAAGCTATTATATGCAAACCTCTCTTTACCCAATTAAAACTGAAAATCAAAGAAAATAGTTAGGGTTTTTACCTTGAAAAAATTGGGGAAGTTGAATCCTTGCCCTAGGATCCCTTGGAATTAAATGGTTGGAACAATCTTTGAAGATGAAAGATTTCTCTCTCCAAAAACCCTCTCTTCTCTCTCTAATTTTTGGCAAGATAATATGATAAATGAAGAAGAAGTGTGTTATATTAAAGAAGAGATCGGGTCAAAATATTACAAAAATCTGGGCCGAGGTCGAATATGCGGTCACTATGCGACCGCAGAATCCACATGCGGTCCGCAAAGTGACCGCAAAATGGCCTCAAAGTTATGCAGGTTCTGTTAAGGAATGCGGCCAAAATGCGGTCCGCATGTTTGATCTGCGGTCGCAAAGTGCACCGCAGATTTGACATGCGATCGCATATCGACCGCACTTTTGACACGATTTTTGGGAAACTCTCTGGAACGATTTGCGGCAAGAATGCGGTCCGCATGTCAGGTTTGCGGTCGCATTCTTGACCGCATATTTGACATTTTTCTGGAAAATTTTATTCTCAACATTTTTGACACTTAAATCACTACCAAGACACATTATTCGGACCAAGACACCACAGCTACTAGGTTTTATGCACAAAAATTTTTCGGACCAAGACACCATAGCTACTAGGTTTTATGCACAAAAATTTTACGGGGCCTTACATCCTCCCCCCCTTAAGATCATTCGTCCTCGAATGAGGATTTTGAAATAAATGAGTTTTGAAAGACATGGTATGCAAGCTATCAAAATTTTGACTAACTCTTATATTTTAGAAAAAAATTTCGCCAGAGTTTCCTTTGTATTATGGACATATCCACCTGTCCAGAGGGCCCCCGAAACACATTACCAAACAACAATATACAACTACAACACTTTTCACAACTGGTATACACTTTCTTACCTCAACGAATGCACATATTCCATCACATTATTACAATTGCACATAAACTAGTCACGTCAATGAATTCTTACCTTATTTAACCAATTTAACACACCATGTGCACTTAACAAACCATTACCAATCTATACTTACTATTAGTAGTTTATTAAACACGTAAATATTTATAAGGCTTTCATTTATCAAGAACGGTTCAAGTGACCCAAGGTAACAACACAATTAACTCATTACAAAATGAAGGGGACTTTACTAATACTAAGAGGGAAACAACTTAGGCAAGATGACAGTTACTAGGAGTAGGAGGGTCACCTAATTTCTTCTAGGCTTGATCGAACAAATGGGGGTACTTTTCCTTCATCTCTTTTTCCGCTTCCCATGTGGCCTCCTCAACTTGTTGACTTCGCCACAATACTTTAACAGAGGCGACTTCCTTATTTCTCAACTTACGGACTTGCCTATCAAGAATGGCAACCGGAATTTCTTCATATGACAAATTTTCATTAACCTCTATAGCTTCGACTGGCATGATGGTGGATGGATCTCCAATCACTTTCTTCAACATGGACACATGGAATACCGGATGCACTGATGACATCTCGGGAGGCAACTCTAGCCTATAAGCAACTTGACCAATCCTTTGAACGATCCGATATGGCCCGACATACCTAGGACTCAATTTCCCTTTCTTTCCGAATCGCATGACTCCCTTCATAGGAGATACCCTCAAGAACACCCAATCATCGACTTGAAACTCCAAATCCCTTCGACGAACGTCCGCATAGGACTTTTGACGACTCTGTGCTGTTTTCATTCTCTCCTGAATAACCTTGACCTTTTCCATAGCTTCGTACACCATGTCTGGCCCTAGCAACTCCGCTTCACCTACCTCAAACCACCCGATTGGCGATCTACATCTTCTCCCGTACAATGCCTCAAACGGGGCCATTTGAATGCTAGCATGATAGCTGTTATTGTAAGCAAATTCTATCAGTGGCAAGTGTTCATCCCAATTACCTTTAAAATCTAAGACACAAGCCCGCAACATATCTTCAAGCGTCCGAATGGTCCGCTCGGCCTGACCGTCGGTCTGTGGATGGAAAGCTGTGCTGAGATTCACCTGAGTTCCCAAACCTTGCTGAAACTTCTTCCAAAAGTTAGCTGTGAACTGAGCCCCGCGATCTGAGATGATAGAAAGTGGAGTGCCATGAAGCCTTACTATCTCTTTGATGTACAATCTTGCATATTGCTCCGCATTATCAGTGGACTTGACAGGCAGGAAGTGAGCTGATTTGGTGAGTCGATCTACTATCACCCATATTGAATC
Organism: Nicotiana noctiflora; assembly: GCA_032618575.1. Classification (NCBI taxonomy): domain Eukaryota; kingdom Viridiplantae; phylum Streptophyta; class Magnoliopsida; order Solanales; family Solanaceae; genus Nicotiana; species Nicotiana noctiflora. The sequence goes on from JASVEL010004639.1 coordinate 271,893, forward strand.
GAACTTACTCTGAGTGCGAGGTAACCCTACCACGAAATCCATATTGATCATCTCCTATTTCCACCTTGGTATTTCTATAAGCTGAGTTAATCCACCGGGTCGTTGATGCTCGGCCTTCACTTGTTGACAATTCGAACATTTAGCTACAAGGCCTGCCACATCCCTTTTCATACCGTTCCACCAATAAACCTCTTTGAGATCGTGATACATTTTCGTTGAACCAGGGTGCACAGAATACCTGGAAGTATGAGCCCCTGCCATCACTCTTTCCCGAAGCTCGTCCACATCCGGAAGACATAGCCTATCTTGACACCGCAATACACCATCGTCGCTGCTGAGTACAAATGCTGAGGTATTGTCATTCATGACTGCTTCCTTCACCCGAACCAATGCTGGATCCATGAACTGTTTTTCCTTGATTTCCGCGACCAATGATGATTCTGCTCTATTATGCACCAAGATATCTCCCTCGTCAGACGCCGAGATACGAACCCCTAAACTGGCTAATTGGTAAACCTCTCGAGCCAGGTGTCTCTGATCCACACCCAAATGAGCCAAACTACCCATGGATTTCCGACTAAGAGCGTCAGCTACCACATTTGCTTTCCCTGGATGGTACAATATGTCCATATCATAGTCCTTGAGTAATTCTAACCACCGCCGCTGTCTCGGATTCAGCTCTTTCTGCTTGAACAAATACTGGAGGCTCTTGTGGTCTGAAAACACATCTACATGAACCCCATAAAGATAGTGTCGCCATATTTTCAAGGCAAACACAACAACTGCAAGTTCCAAATCATGCGTCGGATAATTCTTCTCATAGTTCTTGAGTTGTCTGGAAGCATAAGCTATAACCTTTCCGTGCTGCATCAATACACATCCCAAACCGACTCCGGAGGCATCACAATAGACTACAAATCCCTCTGTGCCTTCTGGCAAGGCCAATACTGGTGCCGAGGTCAATCTTGACTTCAATTCTTGGAAACTTTTCTCACATGCTTCGGACCACTGGAACTTAACTGCTTCTGCGTCAATTTAGTCAATGGGGAGGCGAGGGTTGAGAATCCCTCTACAAACCTCCGATAGTACCCTGCCAGACCCAAAAAGCTGCGAATCTCTGTCGGGGTCGTGGGTCTAGGCCAATCTTTCACCGCCGCAATCTTCTGAGGATCCACCATAATTCCCTCACTGGAAATAACATGCCCTAGAAAAGCTACGGACTCCAACCAAAACTCACATTTTGAGAACTTGGCATACAATTGATGCTGAAGAAGGGTCTGCAATGCTGCTCTGAGGTGAACGGCATGATCTTCCCCGCTCCGAGAGTAGATGAGAATATCGTCAATGAATACAATCACAAAGGAATCTAGGAATGGCTTGAAAACCCGATTCATAAGGTCTATGAAAGCTGCTGGGGCGTTAGTTAGCCCAAAAGACATAACCAAAAACTCGAAGTGACCATAACAAGTTCTGAAGGCGGTCTTAGGAATATCCTGCTCCCTGATTTTCAGCTGGTGGTACTCAGACCGTAAATCGATCTTTTAGAAGAACTTCGCTCCCTGCAATTGGTCAAACAGATCATCCACACGAGGCAAAGGATATTTATTCTTGATGGTGACTTTGTTGAGCTGCCGATAATCAATACACATTCGAAGTGACCCATCCTTCTTTTTGACAAAAAGAACTAGAGCAACCCACGGCGACACACTCGGTCGTATGAACCCTTTCTCTAATAAATCCCTCACCTGCTCCTTTAACTCCCTTAACTCTGCTGGCGCCATTCTGTATGGTGGAATGGATATTGGCTGAGTATCCGACAATACATCGATCCCAAAGTCAATCTCCCTATCCGGCGGGATGCCTGGAAGCTCATCTGGAAACACTTCAGGAAATTCATTCACAATTGGCACGGACTCGAGGGTAGGCACATCTGAGGTGGTATCCGTTACCCGAACCAGGTGATAGATACACCCTTTCTTAATCATCTTCGAAGCCTTAAGGTAGGAAATAAACCTACCCTTGGCACCACACCATTTCCTCTCCATTCAATAACTGGCTCGTTAGGGAACTCGAGCCTCATAACTCTCGTTCGACAATCAAGTTTGGCAAAGCACGAATAGAGCCAATCCATCCCCATAATTACATCAAAATCTACCATCCCAAGCTCAATAAGATCGGCTGTGGTATCACGACCACCCACCGTAACAACACAATTCCTATAGACTCGTGAGGCTGTAATAGAATCACCAATAGGAGTCGACACAGAGAACGGCTCATGAAGCTGTGCGGGTACTATCCCAAAACTTGAAGCAATGAATGGAGTAACATAAGACAAAGAGGACCCTGGATCAATAAGGGCATAGCAATCAATAGTCTGAACAGACATGATACCTGTAACAACATCTGGAGAAGCCTCGGCATTCTGGCGGTCACTCAATGCATAGAATCGGCTAGGTCCACCCCTACCCCGAGCTCCACCCCTAGCTGCACCACGCCCTGCTGATGCTGGAGTACGTGCTGATGATGTAGCAGCCGAAGAACCGGATGACTGAGCAGATCCCCTACCTATACCCTGACGGGGTGCACGACAGTCCCGCTGAATGTGACCTCTCACCCCACACCCGAAGCACACTGGAAGGTCAAGGTAGCAAGTCTCTGTATGAAATCTCCCACACTTGGGGCATGTAGGTCTCCCCTGCTGCTGGGATCTCACCCCAGGACGACCAGACTGACGAGACCTCCTGCTGTCTGAACCAGGTCTCGAGTAACTGCCCTGCTGATGACTGTGCACGGATGGCGGTGCACTCGCGGAGGACTGAGCATATGACTGGGATGGCCCTGATGACCCTTTCCTTGGAAGTGATCTCCCCGAATGACCCATTGACCGGGCCCTGCTGCTACTTTCTCTTTCTGCACGAATCTTCAATTTCCTGGCCTCTGTGGCCTGAGCAAACCCCACAATCCTCCCATAGTTCATATCTGAGTGCAAAGCTGCTGTGGCAGCCTCATTGACTACCAAAGGGCTAAGGCCCTGAACAAACCGTCGAACCCGGCATCCATGGTCGACACTAAATGAGGAGCATACTTGGACAACCTTACGAACTCCATGTGATACTCCCAAACACTCATACTGGCCTGCTTGAGGACCTCGAACTCCGTGGCACGGGCTGCCATTATCTCAGTAGGCAAGAAGTGGTCCATGAATGCATCCACGAACTCATCCCATCTGGCCCGAGGGCTCCCTTCCTCACGGGAATCCTCCCACATTTCGAACCATGAACGTGCCGCTCCCTTCAGCCTGTAAGAGGCCAACTCTACCCCTCTATATCTGTAGCCTTCATTACTCTGAGGGTCTTGTATATCTCATCAAGGAATTCCTGTGGGTCAGCCTCTGGATCGGTGCCTGAAAATTCTGGAGGGGCCAATCGCAAGAATTGATGGACTCTGGAGCCAAAGGAATCTCCCTGTCCGCTGGAGGATGCGGGGGCATCATGGGATCTCTGGGCCTGGGCGGCCACTAACTGTGTTAACATATGGATGGCTCCCCTAAGATCTTCATTAGAGATACCAGAGCCCGAAGCGGGAACTGTATCTGAGTCAGGAACACCGGCAGGAGGAATGGTGGCATCCTCTGCCGCGGCTGGAATAGGGACACTTGGGTTTTGAACAGATGGGCCAGGCAAATTCGGGACCGGTGGGTCATTCTCTCCCACGGCATCGGGTACATGATTAACAGCTGCACTTGGGCCGGCATTGGCCCTAAGGCCGAGTCTAGCCTTCTTCTTAGGTGCCATATTCTGAAAATTTGGGAACAAGGCACGAATTAGACACGGATATCTCCACATTGCACTTTACCACACGATATAGATTAACAAAGAAGTAGGTAAATTCCTAAATGCCCGTGTAGCCCCCTACTTATATGATGTGGTCGACAACACACCTATAAGAAGGGCACTACTAGACACGGCTCCGAGACATCCTAGGACACTTTAAAACCTTAAGCTCCGATACCAAGTTTGTCACGCCCCAAATCGAGGAACATGACCGGCGCCTGACCGGGTTGCCCCAGTCAAGCGGACCTGGGTGCCTTTCATTCCCACGCGTTAACCCCGTGTTGATTGTTTCTCATTAACCAAATATTTTACCAATAATGACTGATTTCATAATGCCTAAACATAACCATGTAATTGATTCACTAACAAGTTCATAGTTTATATTTACAACGCCCCATATATATATACATAGACCACAATCCCACAGTTTACATGTCTACGGAGCCTCTAGGATACAAAAGGGAAATACAATACTTGCCGGTAACAAGGCTCCGGCTATACCTTACAAAACCAAAATGAAATCTAAACCGAGTGGCATGAACCACACAAGGCCCCGAGGAAGAAAGGGGCTCACCAAAACGGGCAGTGGAGGATGAAGGATACTACTGCCGATGAGCTGAAGTGCCTGCTACGGATCCACCTACAATCATAACACGAATGTAGCGTCCCCGGCAAAAGGGACGTCAGTACACTTGAATTGTACTGGTATGTATGGACAAACTTTGTCCCAAGTAAACTCAAGCCGTTAAATTACATTAAAACTAATCAAGCCAACCAACCATGTTTTCCACCTTTTACTCATTTCAGATAAGCCTCAACACAAGCACATTCAAGGTCAACAAATGGAACAACGACCAATCAACAACATAAATTGCAAGTAGTCAAACATAGGAGCAATCAGTGCTCCCACAGGTTGCAAACTCTCCTGTTGTCTCCTTTCACAATTTCACATTATTGATTTTTGTATCAATTTTCAATAGCGATTTCGATCGCTTTCCATCCTTATTGCCCCTGACCACCCTTATTACCTCGGCCACCCTTATCACCCCAACCCACACCTTATTTCACCACGCTGCGGCGCGCAACACGACCCCGCCTTACAGTTGAAAACACAACAATTTCAAACAGCAGATAAGGTACTACACACACATTTCAACAAGTTCAAATAAGCCACTTACACATTGGTTCATGTTCTCAATTTCTTCTCAAGCCAATATCAAACCAGGTTACAAGTATTCCAAAATCGAAAATGCCCACATAATCATGTTCAACAATTTACCACAATTAAGGTGTTTCAAATTCCTTCCACAATAGGCCAAATATGCCATCACAATGGTTGTTCCCAATTCTTTACCAATCTCGATTACCTTTTTATCTTTCCATTCATATTTCATACCACACCACACGTAGTTCAACATCAATCAAATGCTCAACAAGGAAATCAAACAATTTCGTAAAATTTCTCAATTTGACACATGCCAAAACAATTCGCACACATTTTGGGCGATTTTACAAGAATCAAAATTAGCCATACATACCTGGTGATGATTTTTCCTCCTACTTTATGCTTACCCAAGATATCCTACTCTTTCCAACCTTGTTCTTGAAGACTCTTACTTCTACTCACTTCTTTTTACTAGAAATCAAGTTCAATAATCATGCGTGAGTGTAAAAATTTTATCTTCAAAAGCTATTATATGCAAACCTCTCTTTACCCAATTAAAACTGAAAATCAAAGAAAATAGTTAGGGTTTTTACCTTGAAAAAATTGGGGAAGTTGAATCCTTGCCCTAGGATCCCTTGGAATTAAATGGTTGGAACAATCTTTGAAGATGAAAGATTTCTCTCTCTAAAAACCCTCTCTTCTCTCTCTAATTTTTGGCAAGATAATATGATAAATGAAGAAGAAGTGTGTTATATTAAAGAAGAGATCGGGTCAAAATATTACAAAAATCTGGGCCGAGGTCGAATATGCGGTCACTATGCGACCACAGAATCCACATGCGGTCCGCAAAGTGACCGCAAAATGGCCTCAAAGTTATGCAGGTTCTGTTAAGGAATGCGGCCAAAATGCGGTCCGCATGTTTGATCTGCGGTCGCAAAATGCACCGCAGATTTGACATGCGATCGCATATCGACCGCACATTTGACACGATTTTTTTGAAACTCTCTGGAACGATTTGCGGCAAGAATGCGGTCCGCATGTCAGGTTTGCGGTCGCATTCTTGACCGCATATTTGACATTTTTCTGGAAAATTTTATTCTCAACATTTTTGACACTTAAATCACTACCAAGGGTCCGAACCGCGGCGAGCTTAATTCTACGCATTCCTAACACATTATTCGGACCAAGACACCATAGCTACTAGGTTTTATGCACAAAAATTTTACGGGGCCTTACACCAAGATTGTTTTATAATACTACGCCGTTTAGTTCTCTAATGAGACTTGAAACCATCCGTTTGATCATTTCCTTGGACGGCCAAGATTAATTCCTTATGCGGCGTTGTTTAGTTCCTTATTAGGCCGCTTTTTGTAGTCCGTTAGATTATTTTCATCAATGGTGAGGATTTAAAGTGGCCTACATGAAGTCGATTGGTTTTAAGCTTGATCAGACGGCCAACCTCTTGGGCCTTATTACATTTGGGCCTGTATTTCCTATTTCAGCGCAATTTATTGTATTTTTGTATTTTCCTTGTATTTTAATTATTTTCTTTGTATTTTTATTTTGTATTTCATTTTCTCTTTTATATTTATTTTCAATTGTTGTATTTCTTTTATTTTTCCTCATTTTTTCTGGTATTTTATGATATTTTGCTACTTTTTATTATTTTTCCGGTATTTTTGTATTTTTTATTTTTCAAATTTGCCATATTTTATGACATTTTCTAATTATTTTTTTTGTAGTTTTTAATTTCAAATTTATTTTAACAACAAACACACAATTATTTCAATTAAAACACACAATTGCACATCAAAAATCTTATTTTTATTTTTATATTGGAATTTGTTTGCTTAGGGCAAAAATCATATGCTCACAGCTGCCCCTCTTTTCTCGGGAATAGGAAGAGTTTCAGTGAAAATATAAGTGAGCAGTAATGAGAGATTTTTGCCCACTGGCATATTCCGTAAGGAGCATTTTGAAAATGTTTTGACCGCGCCCTGCCTTAGAGGTTGCCTATATATCCTGGGCTAAACAGGAATCAGGTCAGTGTAGTTTGGGAAGGTCTGGTAGTTTGAAACTACCAAGACTTGCTGCTGCTGCTATTGTTGCTATAACCACTGACTAACTCCTTGTTACACTGGGATAAAAATGAAAATAAAGAAGCCATTCTAAGCTATGATCTTATGAATTACAATAAATCCTATCTATGACTTGTCTTCTTGCATTGCCTTGCTTTTCCATATCACATTTTTCTCTTTATTTGCATCCTTCTTTTTGTGGATTTTTGATTATTTTCTTGTTTCTGGCATACTACTTCCATCCCTTCTTGTGACTTCCAAATGTGTTTCTTACTTCCAGGTTGATACCTGTTAAAACAACAACGAAACAAAGAAAACTTTTCCTCTGCCCCAGCGTGGTGTTTTCCATGTGTTATGGTGTTACTCATGTTAGAAAACATAATTAAAAATACAGAAATGTATTCCCTTGTTATACAGGTGGGATCCTGAACATAAATTAAAAATGCTGAAAATATTCCCTTGTTATACAGGTGGGCGCCTGAATAGAAATTGAAAATACTGAAAAGTATTCCCTTGTATACAGGTGGGCGCCTGAACAGAAATTAAAAATGCTGAAAAGTATTAACTTGCTATACAAGTGGGCGCCTGAACAGAAATTAAAAATGCTGAAAAGTATTCCCTTGTTATACAAGTGGGCGCCTGAATCGAAATTAAAATGCTGAAAAGTATTCCCTTGTTATCCAGGTGGGCGCCTGAACATAAATTAAAAATGCTGAAAAGTATTCCCTTGTTATCCAGGTGGGTGCCTGATGCATGAAGTGAAAATGCAGAAAAGTATTCCCTCATTATCCAGGTGGGCGCCTGATGCATGAAAAGAATAATGCAGAAAAATACTCCCTCGTTATCCAGGTGGGCGCATGATGCATGAAATGAAATTGCATTAAAATATTCCCTCATTATCCAGGTGGGCGCCTGATGCATGAAATGAAAATGTAGAAAAATATTCCCACATTATCCAGGTGGGCGCCTGATGCATGAAATGAAAATGAAGAAAAATATTCCCTCATTGCCTGATGCTTGAAATGAAAATGCAGAAAAATATTCCCTCATTATCCAAGTGGGCGCCTGATGCATGAAATGAAAATGCAGAAAAATATTCCCTCATTATCCAGGTGGGCGCCTGATGCATGAAATGAAAATGCAGAAAAATATTCCCTCAGTTTGATAACTGGGGTCATGAAATGAAAATGCAGAAAAATATTCCCTCATTATCCAGGTGGGTGCCTGATGCATGAAATGAAAATGCAGAAAAATATTCCCTCATTATCCAGGTGGGCGCCTGATGCATGAAATGAAAATACAGAAAAATATTCCCTTAGTATGATAACTAGGGTGTAAGTTTTTGAAAGATAATACCTCCTTTGCTGTCTGGGAAGGCTTCCTGCTAACTTGAGTGAGTCTTCCTCTGCGGATTTCCCATTTTATTGTTGTTTTTCTTTTTGATGTTTTTCCTCCCACATTGGTCACATTCACTTTAAAGTGATTAGTGAGAATTTGAATCTTTTGTCCCTGTCTAAATTAGTGAACAATCTTATTAGTTATAAAATGATGGTTAGCAACTGGCATTCTTGTTGGCCCTGCTTCCATCATCTGCCTCTTCTTATTTCTTCCTGCTTTGCAGTCCATTGCCAGATTTCTTCAACTTTCTCTTGTAATCCTCTTTTCCTTTTCCCTTTTTGTTTATTTTCTTTTCATTTTTCCTTTGGCCTTAATTGCCAACCTCTTTCTTTTTATTTTCTTTTTGACCTAGTGTTATTACGCCACTTAACATGAGAAGCTGGTAGTTAGCTTTCAACGAGCAATTGGTTTTGATAAATGAAATGTAGAAAATATGAATTAGAAGGGGTAAGGGTATTTTGGAGTATAGTCAGAACTTATCTAGGTATGACGGCTGATTCTTCTGACCATGCCATGTATTTATATTCCGACCCAGTCTGTCTAATCGAATCGTTGTTGTCTTAACCTCATCTTTTCCTTCAACCCAAACCTTTCTTATTTTTGCTGATTTTCTTGTTTTCTTCTTTCAACAAAATATTCCTCACTTTCGCCTTATGGTGCCCGTTAGGGTTTTCACCAATAAGACTCTCATTTATTCTCCTTTCACCTCACATTCACCTTATGGTGCCTGTTAAGGTTTTCACCAATAAGACTCTCTCATTTTTATTTTCTCTCATCTCACAATCGCCTTATGGTGCCCGTTAGGGTTTTCACCAATAAGACTCTCTCATTTTTCTTTAATTTTAATTTCAAACATCCGGGTATTGTCCATGCCATGTTTATCCTTATTCTCGTTGTATCATCATTTTCTTAAAATTAATCAGAAGGTCTTTCTTTGGACTGTAATGTGGCTTTTGGTTGGGTTTAGAAAGAAAGGTATAAAGGCTCAAAATTTATACGAGGGTTGAAAAATATTTACAACTAGCGGAATCATAAACATAACTTCTGCCCCAGTTTCAATTTTGGGGAATCTTGGATTTTATTTACATCATGACTGAACCTCTGTGAGGATGACTATGTACCCTTTCGGGATCAAGTCAGAACGTAGTTCGAATCATACGATCACTTCATTGTTGCATTTTGACTTTTTCCCAATTTTTTTCTTTTGTTTGCACTCTTTTCTTTTTTTGTCTTTTTTCATCATTTTTTTCCTTGCATCATTTTTTTTTCTTCTTTTTTTTTTCTTGTCCATAATTGGTTCCGAGAGAGGGATATGAAATAATAAAGTAATAAGGCTCAATAGGGGTATCAATGGATAAAGTGTTTGGATAGAGAATAAAATGCCTTCATCATTTCAATTTCAAAATTATGACAAATACAATTGTTCATATGAAAAAGAATCATACATAATGCCTTTTGACTGCATCTGAGTTGATTGCAGTCTCTACACATTTTCCTTCAACATCTGTCAAATATAAAGCTCTGTTGCACAATACCCGTCACACCATGAATGGTCCTTGCCAATTTGGTGCAAACTTTCCTTTTGCTTCGGCCCAGTGAGGCAAAATACGTCTTAGCACCAACTGTCCCACTTCGAATTTCCGTGGATGTACTTTCTTATTGTATGCTCTGGCCATCCTCCTCTGATATAACTATTGATGGCAAACTGCCGCTAACCTTTTCTCTTCAATCAAGCTTAATTGTTCTACCCGAGCTTTTACCCATTCATCATCATCAATTTCAGCCTCATCTATGATCCGAAGAGAAGGTATTTCAATTTTTGCAGGTATGACTGCCTATGTTCCGTAAACCAATGAGTAAGGTGTTGCGCCAATTGAAGTACGTACAGTTGTATGATAACCCATGAGAGCAAATGGTAGTTCTTCATGCCATTGTCTTGACTCTTCCAACATCTTCCTGAGAATTTTCTTAATATTCTTATTCGCAGCCTCTACTGCTCCATTCGCTTTAGGCCTATACGGTGTAGAGTTACGGTGCAGGATTTTGAACTTTTGACAAGTTTCTGCCATGAGATGACTGTTAAAATTTGCTCCATTGTCTATGATAATCACCTTAGGAATTCCAAAGCGAAAAATGATATTTGTGTGCACGAAATCCACTACCGCCTTCTTTGTCACTGCCTTAAATGTATGTGCCTCCACCCATATAGTGATATAGTCAATTGCCACCAAGATGAATCTCTGCCTATTGGATGCTGCGAGCTCTATTGGTCCGATGACATCCATGCCCCAGGCAATGAATGGCCACGATGCTGACATTGTATGCAACTCATAGGGTGGAGAGTGAATCAAATCTCCATGTATCTAACATTGATGGCACTTGCGCACATATCTAATGCAATCACGCTCCATGGTGAGCCAATAATATCCTGCTCTCAGTATTTTCTAGGCCAAAATATATCCGCTCATATGAGGTCCGCAAGCTCCAACATGTATTTCAGCCATAATTGTGGCAGCTTGTTGTGCATCTATGCATCCTAATAGACCCAAATCTGGTGTTCTTTTGTATACAACTCCACTGAGGAAAAATCCATTTGCCAATCACCTTATAGACCTTTTCTGATCCCCTGTGGCCTGCTCTGGGTACACTCCTGTCCTCAAATATTCTTTGATGTCATCATACCACGGCTCACCATCAAGTTCTTCTTCCACAGCAAAATAATAAGCATTCTGATCATAAACTTGTATCTATAATGGATCTATGTAAGCTTTATCTGGACGGTGCAACATAAAGGATAATGTGGCTAGAGCATCCGCTACTTCATTGTGCATTCTTGGGATTTGTTTGAATTCTATAGATTGAAATCTCTGAGACAATTCATGCAGACATTATCCATAAGGTATCAATTTCAAATTCCTTGTCTCCTATTCTCCTTGAATCTGATGTATCAAGAGATCCAAGTCACCTATGACCAAAATTTCTTGAACACCCATATCTATTGCTATTCTCAATCCCAATATGCATGCTTCGTACTCGGCCATATTATTAGTACAAAAACATTGAAGCTGAGCGGCAACAGGATAATGCTGACCCATTTCTGAAATGAGCACTACTCCAATTCTGACTCCCTTGCTATTGACGGTCCCATCAAAGTACATTCTCCAGCCTGGCTTATCATCTTGCTCTACTTCTTTAATGTTCATTGCCTCCTCATCAGGAAAATATGTCTTTAATGGTTCATACTCATCATCAACCGTATTTTCTGCCAAATGGTCAGCGCCTGCTTGTGCCTTCATTTCCGTACGAGTTACATAAATGATGTCAAACTCTGTAAGTAGAATTTGCCGTTTAGCGAGCCTTCATGTGGGCAAAGGCTTCTGGAATATATACTTCAGTGGATCCAACCGGGATATCAAATAAGTGGTATAAGCCGACAAGTAATGTTTCAATTTCTGCACAACCCATGTTAAAGCACAACATGTTCTCTCCAACCGAGTGTATTTTACCTAGTAAGATGTAAACTTCTTACTGAGGTAATATATTGCTTGCTCTTTCTTCCCTATTCCGTCATGCTGTCCCAGTACGCAGCCAAAAGAATTATCCAATACAGTCAAATACAGGATCAAAGGTCTTCCCAGTTCTGGAGGAACCAATACAGGAGGATTAGCCAGATATTTCTTAATTTTGTCAAATGCTTCTTGACATTCATCAGTCCAATTCATCACAGCATCTTTCTTCAACAATTTGAAAATGGGCTCACAAGTCGACGTTAACTGAGCAATAAATCTGCTAATATAATTCAACCAGCCCAATAAACTCATCACTTCCTTCTTGTTTCTCGGTGGTGGAAAATTCTGGATTGCTTTTATCTTTGACGGATCCAATTCAATACCACGCCTGCTTACTATGAATCCCAGTAACTTTCCTGATGGCACCCCAAAAGCACACTTTGCTGGATTGAGCTTGAGATTATATTTTTGGAGCCTCTAGAAAAACTTTCTTAAATCCATGACATGATCACATTGCTTTTTAGACTTAATGATGACATCGTCCATATATACTTCAATCTCTCGATGTATCATATCATGAAACATAGTGGTCATTGCCCTCATATATGTAGCCCCGACATTCTTTAACCCGAACGGCATCACCCTGTAATAATATGTTCCCCAAGGCATGATAAAGGCCATCTTTTCTGCATCTTCTTCGTCCATCAGGATCTGATGATAACCCGCATAACAATCCACAAAAGAACAATTTTCATGCTTGGTACAATTATCGATCAATATATGGATATTTGTCAATGGAAAATCATTCTTTGGACTAACTTTATTGAGGTCCCGATAATCAACACACACCCTGGTCTTTCGATCCTTTTTCGGAACTGGCACGGTTTGGCATAACAGTCGCCAGACGTCTCTGTGTACCAAGCCTTACAAAGGAGTTGGATAGTTTTGGGATAGGTTTTGGGAGGGACCACCCTTTCTTCTTCATTTTCTTAGCTCTCTGGATATCAGTAATGGTTGGCTCGAAACCCAAACCAAAAGTGTCAATACTGCCCGGAAGGTGGATCGGCTGTGTTATACCTTGCAAGTTCACTCCTAAGCCCTTTTTCCGGAGAAAACCCGTTCTTTATCATCTCCTTAGCGACCATCACTGCTGCAGGAGCTACCGTGGGCACTGGCAGGTTTTCTCCCTCAGATATTTTGTTCACCACCACGGTGTCCCTGACTTGATACACCCATGGAACTTTATCTCCTCCAGCTTCCTCAAATGGTGTAATAGCATTACAAACATCATCTTTCTCCGTGCACTATTATCTCCTGCTGCTCCCACTCAAATTTTACCATCTTATGCAAAGAGGATGGTACAGCTTTTGCCGTGTGGATCCACGGACGTCCCAACAAAAGGTTGTATAATACAGTGACATCTAGCTCCTAAAACTCCATAGTGAAATCCACCGGTCCGAAAGTAATCTCCAGTATGATATCCCCTACAGTATTCTTGCCACCTCCATCAAAACCCTCTACACATACATTGTTCCGACGAATTCTTTCACAGATTGAGAAGGTTTTCTACTGCTCTCCCCCTGCTCCAACTCTATCGTATATGTCTCATGATGTGCTGGCAAAGGATTCTGCGTGATATTGGGACTTTCTGGAGCATGCACTTCAATTCTCCTGGTATCAATAAGTTTCTGTATTGCAGACTTTAATTGCCAACACTTTTTTGTATCATGTCCCGGTGCCCTGGAGTAGTACTCACAATAGACTGATTGGTCTAGATTTCTGGGTGGAGGGTTAGGAATTTTTGGGTCAATAGGTCTCAACATCCCTAGCTCTCAAACGGTAAAAAAAACTAGTATATGACTCCCCTAAAGGAGTGAATGTTCTCTTCCTTTGGGCTCTATCACTTTTTACTTCTGAATCTGGACGGAAATTGGGTCGATTTGGATTTCTGTATGTTTTTGAAAGAGGATAGGAATTTTGTGCATGGTAGACATTTTGTGGATCTGGGGTACGCCATGCATATGGAGGCGGTGGGTAGGGTTGAGCATATTGGACATAAAATTGTGGACTGGTTGAAGGATAATATGGTGGAGGTGGATTATATGGTGCTGGTGGATATGGTTGGTATGGGCGAGGTTGATGATGATATGGGTTGGGGCCCCGGGACCATGATCTACCTTCAATGACCGCAACTTCTTGCTTTTTCTTCTTGCTAATCGACCCTCTGGTTCCAGTTTGTATTGCTTGGTTTGTAGCGTTGATGGCCGAGTAGCTCATCATCTTACTTGTCTTTAGCCCTTCTTCTACAAAGTTTCCCATCTTGACTACATCGTTAAAGGTTTTTCCAATTGCAGACACTAAGTGGCCATAGTATGTTGGTTCCAAAGCCTGTAAAAAGCAATCCATCATTTCTCCTTCTTTTATTGGAGGGTCTACACGTGCAGCCTGCTCCCTCCACCTGAATCCGTATTCCCAAAAACTTTCTCCTGGTTTCTTCTCCATCTTAGTCAACGACAAATTTTCAGGGATAATTTTTAGATTGTATTGGAAATGGTTGGGCAATTAATTGAGCAAAGTCATCCCAGATGAACCATCTGGTGTGATCCTGTCGCGTATACCATTCCAACACTGAACCACTTAAGCTTTGGCTGAAATAAGCCTGAGCAACTAATTCTTTCCTCCTGCTTCGCGCATTTTACTACAGTAACCCCTCAGATGCGCTATTAGATCTCCGTGACCGTCATACATATAAAACTTGGGTAACTTAAACTCGGTAGGTAGTTGTACCTCCGGAAACAAACATAGATCTTTGTAAACAACACTCACTTGGCCTCCCAGCCATTGCATGTTACGAAATGACTGCTCAAGACTTTTCATCTTACGGGTCATCTCTTCCTGTTCCAGATTTTTTACAGGCTTTTCCTCTTCTGTCATGTCTATGAGAGGTGTGTAAGAATCGTGTTGCCTGAAAGTGGATTTTGGCGGATAATAATGGGTGTCCTGGACATGGAACACAGGTTCGCTAGAAGATTTGTGTAAAGCAGCTGGTGATGGTGCTACGTATATTGGAGAAACCTGAGGTGGTGGTGGTGGAGCTTCTTTAGACAAAGGTGGAGGTGCTTGTGAGGTTGCAACATAGTAATGCAGGTAAGTTGGATATGTGGAGGACGAGTTCATAGTGGGTGGTTCAGGATTTGGGTTCGTAGGAGGGATGTATGCTGGGTTGGCTGGATAAGAAGGCAAAGGTTGACCCCTAGACCAGGCCTGGTACATCTCTAACATCTGCTGTTCTAATTTGCACATCTCTTCTTTCATACTAGCTACGTACATAACTTCTTCCTCTTGTACAAGATCCATAATAGTGGGCTCGATTTCCTGAGTTACAACTTTGGTCATAACTTTAGAATGTGTATTGTAACTGTGATATGCCAGAATTCCTACTAAAATTTTGGTACTCATCAACAACAAAACTTGTTAATAGTTAACTCATAAAGGATAAACATCACAAGTTCTAAAATCACAACTTTTGCCTAGTCATTATACATCACCCCAGCATTATTCCTCTTTGAACCACCAGCTTTCTTTTCCTTTTTTTTGGTTTTTTCTTCATTTCATTGCTTTTATTTCGTTTTATTAATTTTCCACTCTCTTCTTTTCATTTTTGTTTTTTGTTCCTACATATTTGCCTATCGCCCAAGAAATTTACAAAAAGAAAGAAAATAATAGCAACTTCTTTAGAATTTTCATTGATACTCAAACATCGGTTACAAATGATGTTGTACGACAAATACAAAAAGAAAATACAAAATGCATGCCCTATGAATACATTAAAGCTCCTAGTGCCCGCGAGACATCGTTCGGTCTTATCGCAGGACTATATGCTAATCCACTTTGGAGTTTGTCCAGGTTGGTCATTAATTGTTTTACAAAGAACATTATTGCTGATGTGAATGTTGACTAGGACATATCTTCACACAATTGGCATTTCCTTGTAATGTACTAAGCAATGTTGACAATTCTTTCCCTGATGACCCCTTTTTCCTTGTGCAACCTTCCAATATGTTCAGCACGAGCCTCTAAGGTTTGCTGGTTCTTCTTTTGTAATTGTTGTAGCTCCGATTCTAATCGAGCCATATCCATGTAGCAATGTTCTCTCTCTATTTCAAACTCTTTGGTTTGTTTGCTACTTTTGACTTCGGTTGTAATGATCTTCTTCATTAACCAGGCTACCTCAACATTATGTTCATCTTGTAACCGCTGAACCATTTGAAATCTTTCTTCAGTATTCCTAGCCAGTTGTTTCCGAACCCTGACTAATTCCTTTTTAGCTTTATCTAGATCAAAGCTATAGTCATTCACTTTGCGCCGAAGATTTTCAGTTAACTTCTCATCTCGGGCAAGTCGAACTGGGGTTTCGGCTATTATTTTCATCTTTGCAATCTGAGCATTCAGAATTTCATTCTCTTTCTTCAGCTGTTTCTTTTCACCCTCATCAAATGACGTTTGTAAGTTGCTTTTGAATTTGAGGTCTTAGAATTATTTCTCCAACAAGCTGATGCTAGCTCGATACTCATTTTCTTTGGCCATCCAATCTTTTTGTTCCTTAGACTGCTCGGCCAACTCTTGAATACGAGGCCTCTTTATTGGTCTAACATGCTCAAGATCCCGATGATACCATGCAGAATACCCTGGTGATACTTCTCCCCGAGCTCGGTTTCCCACATAAGTGTCTATTCTCAGGCATTGGCATTCATTCCAGATCTGCCAAATCTTTGCTTCTGGGAGTTGTCCGTCATAACTGATTTCTATGGCTTGTAGGCTGAGGTCCCCGTCTTTTGGTATGACTTGATATCTCCCGAGTTGCCTTAATACCATGTGCGGTGCATAAGGCTTAATGCTTTTAAGACCCATTATTAGAAAATGCGACCCTTCTGCTGGCATGTATATCACCTCGTTGAGGGGAAACCATCCGTATGCCTAATCAATTTGGCTAGCAGTCAATGATCGCAAGTATGTGATCCAACCTTTTGATCCTTCTGGCAACTTATCTTCCATTGTTCTCGTATAAAACTCTTCAATGCACGTCTTTTCAGACGATTCGTAACTCGAGAACTGAGGGTGACGTCACAAACGTTCAATCGTCCACATCTGGAGAATTAGATTGCATCCCTCGAAGAAGTCATGCCCTGCTTTACAGGATGTGAGGGCACGGAAGATATCAGCTACCATAATCGGTACCAGTGTGCTATTGTGTTGTACTAGGAGAGTACTGGAAATCCCGACGACTCTTATATCAATATTTCCATCTTTCCTCGGGAATATGACCAATCCCAAAAAGGCCACCATAAAGGCAAATCGCCTATGTTTCTCCAACTTAAATCGGTTATATTTACTACAGAGTTTGAACGTTGGGTCGTTAAATCCCCCAATATGACCATATCTGCAGTAGATGAAACTTATAGTACAAAACACGTGAGCCAAGTCTTCATTATGAACTTTTCTGGCGATCTTTAGGGAATCGAGGAATCTATGCATTGTAATTGCCCTCAGAGCCACCGGATATTTGTCCTTTAGGGGAACCTCACATTTCCCGATGTAATAAGAAATTTCTTCTAATGTAGGAGTGAGTTCAAAATCTGAGAAGTGCAGCACATTATGTGCACGATCCTAACAAGCAATGAGGGCCCGAATAATATCACTATGGGGTAGTATGTCCATCACTTAGTAAGATCTTTTAGATATCTGTAGACCCAAACCTATCCTTCTTGGCCCAGATCATTCCACCATAACCACAACTCCAAAGGGATTTTGTTCATTAGAGCAAAGGGTTCATTTCGTATTGTGCTCATCCTGCACATTTATTAAAGGCGATTTTATTCAAAAACCAAAAATATTTTTTCAAAGACAATTTTTCATTATTTTGAAAGAATTAGCTTATCCGGGCTATTTATTTTAAAAGGAAAATACATGACTTCAAAGTGGCCATTTTTGCAAAAACAGCCTTCCGACGTCTTTTCGGAACATTCGGCTATTTTCAAAAACAGCATCACTTCGATTTATTGAAAACTAAAATTCGACTTTTTTGGAAATTTTCTAAAAAGGGGGGTTGGACCCGTCAAGGGTTGCCTACGTATCTCACCTAGTAATGAGAATCAAACCAGCGTAGTTCGGTCATATTTTGTATTGTTCCACAGAGTTTCGTCAAGATTTTGATACTTTTCTATTCTAATATTCTCTTTCTTTTTGTTTTTTAGGAATTTAGCCATTCCGCATAATAATCCAGGACAAACAAATGCAACATATAATATGCTCGGTCTTTGATATCCGTGTCACCTATTCTAGACGGACCCAACTCCTGTGTTGAGTTCCCTAAGTCAGATATGATGCAAATAATTGTCCTAATTCTAGGCTCAATATCGTGATTTTTTAGTGGTACTGGACTGTGTACCCGAGCGGACAACTCGGATCGAGGAGAGGGCTACGTACTGGGGATCCGCGGGGTCATCCGGATTTGTAACTTATCCGGCCTTTATTTCTTATTTAGGGTATGACAGTAACAGAAAGGGGAGTCTCAACCAGTAAGCACATCCCAGAGGTGAGAAGAGAAGGGTTTTCTGCTTCACGTAATATCAAAGCGGTAAACATGTAGCACATTGATCAAAGCATATAATGAAATTAAATAATATCAAGAATAACAATTTAATCGAGCTCAAATTCTTAAACCCTGAACCGATGTTCTCGGTTGCTTGTCCCCAGCAGAGTCGCCAGAGCTGTCACACCTCCCTTTTTACTACCCTTTTTCGAAGAATAAGGTATACCATGTTAATTACTAATACACTCCGGGATAGGATACAATAATAACAACAGGGAAGGAGTTATTCCATTTTAAGGACAATAGGAACGGGATTTATTTTGATATAAGAGTCGCCACTTGGGAAGATAATGGTGTCCCAAGTCCCCGATTTAATCCCGAATCCGAGGAAATTGACTCAGTTTGAACAGTTCGCGAAACTAGAAATCCGGATAAGGAATTTTGTTAACCCAGGAGAAGGTGTTAGGCACTCCCGAATTCCGTGGTTTTAGCAGAGTCGCTCAACTATCATTTTTGGCTTATTCGATTTTTTATATGCTTATACAAAATGTGAATGTCCCGTTTTGATATTTTAACGATTTGCGACATTGCGAAAACACATTTCGGGTGACACCGCAACCAGTACGCCTCTGACTTTAATACGTTTCAGCTTCGCCGGGATTTGAGATTTGAGTCACATAAATGTGCACTCGTATTTAGGAATGTATATTTAATCGTGCCTATAACGTCTACGTCTTATTATCTTCAGGAAAGACTGTGAAATTTGCTAAACGGTCTTCCCGAGTCTAACGTTCTTATTAAAGTACATATGGGGGCCCGACGTGTTTTTCATTTTATACGAGGCTCATCCCATTATATTTTAAGTCCAAATCTATCAAGTACTATATTCACTATTATTTATTCTTTCTCCTAATTATGTTACAATTTTTGGTATTTTTCTAATTTATTTATTATTTTGTCCAGGCCAACTATCCATTTTCGGACCTGGACTTGTAGACTAATTTAACAGTCTATTATTCATAACTGGGCCTCTAAGATCCAATATATACATATATTATTATTCAGAGGTCAAGAAGTGAATTCAATTAAGTCTGGGCCTATGTTTTCAGTCGGGACCAAATCAGATGGAAAGAATATAGAATAGAATTGAAATTTCGTAACAAATAAACAAAACATCCATTAGATAACAGAATAGATCAACAAAAGTCATTTTCATTTCATAAGGCTCTGAAATACATATTTATCAATAATAATTCTGAATTCTAATCACTAATTAAGCGTTAACAGAACTTAAGTAATATTACTTCTTGTCACGACCCCAAACCCGATTGTGATGGCGCCTAGCATACTGCCAGGCCAGCCCGACCAATCAACAAAAATCACGGAGTCGTCAGGTCACATTTTAACTACTTTTAGGCATGAACAAAGATAGAACGATAACAATGAAAATATCCAAATACGGGGATTACACATCCCAAACCACAAAACCCCCCAAAAGACCAGGAGTCACAAGTCACGAGCCTCTACCAGAATATGTGATGTATAATAGTGTATACAACTGTGCTCAAGTGCAGAAATAGATCAAAATAGGAATAAAGATAAGCTGGAGAGAGTCAGGTCCTGCGGACGTGGGCAGCTACCTTGACTGTCCAGAAACAACTCCAAGCAGCTACGGAATCAAGTCTGCTGCAACGTACCTGGATCTGTACACAAGGTGCAGGGAGTAAAGTGAGTACTTCCAAACTCAGTGGTAATAAGCAGGGGTAAGACAAAGAAGGTAAGAATACCCAATATAACACTAATCAAAGCTATATACAATACCCTGCAACAGTATCAACATGAACAATATCTGAACCAGCAATATTAGCTAACAGCATAACAGCTAACAGATATAGCTAAATGCAATGCAATGCATGAATATGACTGCTATGGCATGTAGCCCGATCCATTTGGGTACCCGTGCTCACTGTGGTGGTTCAGACTCCAGAGCGGCTCTTACAGCCCAAGCACAATATCATGATATGTTGCGGCGCGCAGCCCGATCCTCTACCAGTCAGCTAATATGCAATGCAGCCTCACAGGCTAAAAAATAGTGGTTGAAATTCTTTTTATCATTTTTCAGTAGAAAACAGTATATCAAAAATTCCAGAGTTTGGAAAACCATTATTACATAAATAACTTAGGACTGGTAGTAAAATAGCATGTCAATATCATAGAAATAATAATAACGATCATCGCAGGATCCCAATAACTGGCTCACAGCTCAAAATGTACACAACCATCCAAGTAGGAGGTTCACTGGCTCAATAGCAGCCAAAAACACAGTATAGTATCAACATGTCAAACTAAGCCATAGTCCCCAATCACATTCGACCCCGCACTCACAGGAGAGTACGTGTAACGACCCGACCCGTCGTTACGGGAATTACCACCCTGTTATGTTGAAATTGTATGTTTTATGCTTTTGTATCAGTGTTAAAGTCTATTGGGTGAGTTAGGAGTGAATTGGATTGAAAATGAGGCATATAGCCTTTTTGAAGGAGACTTGAATAAGGAAAGTCAACCCGGAGTTGACTATTTGGTTAGAGGGCTCGGAATCGGATTCTGATGATTCGGTTAGTTCCGGAAGGTGATTTGTGACTTAGAGGAGCGATCGGAATTGAATTTGGAGGCCCGGTGTAGAAATAGGCTTGAATTGGCTAAGGTTGAATTTTGGCGAAATCCGAACAGTAGGTGAGATTTTGATCCGGGGGTCGGAATGGAATTCTGACAGTTGCAGTAGCTCCGTTAGGTGATTTTGGATGTGCCCTGCAAAATTTCAGGTCATTCGGACGTCGTTTGGTCGGGTTTTTGATCGAATGTGTAATTCGGAAAGTTTTAAGAAATTTAGGCTTGAATCCGTGTGTAACTGGTGATTTTGATGTTTAGTATGGTGTTTTTATGATTGGAACAAGTCCGTATCATGTTTTGGAGTATGTTGGTGGTTTTCGTTGGGGTCCCGGGGGCCTCGGGATGGATTCGGACCATCAACCGGGCATTTAGAACTTGGAAAAATTCTGCAGAAAATTGCAGTCAGCAATTGCTCTATGCGATCGCATAGAGATGATTGCGATCGCATAGAAGAGTGGAAGGGGCGTGAAGTTTACTCTATGCGATCGCATGGAGGGCATTGCGGTCCCATAGTGTCCGGAAATTGTGCATTGCGATCGCGGGGGGCTCGATTGCGATTGCGGAGGGTATTTGATGCGAAGCTATGCGATCGCATGGCTAGGCCTGCGATCGCAGAGAACAAATTGGAGGCATGAGAAACTTGCTCTATGCGATCGCAATAAGGGGAATGCGATCGCATAGAAGAAATCGTTCTGGCAGTGAATTAAATCACAGAACAGAGGGGTCGCGGGTTCATACACCCAAAACGACATTTTTGAGTTCTAGAGAGAGAAACTCACGGGAATTGCTGGTAATTCATCGGGGATTCGTTGGAGGTAAGTTTTGTGGCTTAATTACATCATTTTAACATGAAATCATGGGTTAATTTTCTGTAAATGGAAGATTAAAGGTGGGTTTGAACCCTAGGCCTAAATTTAAGAAAAACACTGATTTGAGTGGGCAAATGGAGTCCGATTTTGGTAAATTTTATATGTATGGACTCATGGCGAGACGAGGGTTCCAGAAATGTGAATTTCGTAAATTTTCGGAATGTGGGCCCGGGGCTCGGGTTTTGGCAACTTTGGGAATTTTGATGTAAATTGAGTTATTTCGAATGGGTTGTGTTTAATTAGCCTATATTGATGTATTCTCATTGATTTTGAGCAGATTCGGCATTCAAGGTGATTGAATTGCGAGGCGAGCGCAAGGCGGATTAAGGCTTCTATCGGATCGAGGTGAGTGGTGGTAGTAAATAATGTATTGAGGGTTTGAAACCCCGTACTAGCACTTTACAGTGCTATATTGAGATGAGACACGCGTTCTATGACGGGCGTGGTGACATTGTGATAGGGGGTTCGGACTTAGTCCTTCCCGGCTAATAGAATACTGTGTTGTATGACTGTTAATGAGATTATAACTGTACAATTGGGCTAATAGCCATGTTTGGGGCCTTGTGCCGATCTGTAGAGCA
Source organism: Nicotiana noctiflora (assembly GCA_032618575.1). NCBI lineage: Eukaryota > Viridiplantae > Streptophyta > Magnoliopsida > Solanales > Solanaceae > Nicotiana > Nicotiana noctiflora. Next base: position 294,588 of record JASVEL010004639.1, read on the forward strand.
TTAGGGAACCTATAGAGCTAGGTGACCTTTATATCGTGTTGGAAATATACATCAGCCATAGCTCTAGCTGTATAGCATAATATGAGCCCGTACTAGATGTGTACATTGAGAGAGATTATCTAGGGTGGAATTCCCTGTTCTAGCTGAGTGGGCCCGAAAGGCCAAGTCTATACCGATTGAGATGAGATAGGGTCAAGGACCCACTATGAGATGCTATATTGGGCTTGAAAGGCCAAGTCTATATTGACTGAGACAGGGTCAAGGACCCACTGTGATATATTATATTGGGCTTGAGAGGCCAAGTGCATACTGACTGGGATAGGGTCGAGGACCCATTATGAGGTATTATGTATATAGATACCTATATTAGATCGGACTGCACGCCGCAGCGGTATATGTAATGGAGCGGGCTGCACGCCGCAGCGGTATATGTATTGGAGCGGGCTGCACGCCGCAACATTATACTTACTAATATCCTTATAAATACGTAAATACTTATGTGTTATAGACAAATGTATATGTCTCTATATATTGAGATGGCTGTACACTGTAGTGGTACGAGTGAGGATGTGGTCAGTGTGGGACCCAGTTGAGATGGATATGGACTGGAGATCAGAGAACTCATTGTAGTGATGACTTACCTGTGGGGTTTGCCTTAGAACTGTTTAGTGACAGTACATGAGTTCTTACTTCCAGTTATTATTTATTATTGCTGCTCACTGAGTTGAAATATACTCACCCCACTCCCCTGCATTTTTGTGTGCAGATATACAGGTTCAGAAGGGCAGTTGAGCTGTCGCAACCGCTTTATTATCCCCGTTCTGTGGAGACTTCGAGGTAGCTTGCCGACGTCCGCAGGACCCGATATCCCTTCCTACTGTCTTTGATTATGTATTGTTATTTCTTTCCGCTCCGAGCTTTGGTTGTAAACCGTATTACACTTATGTTCTGTAGAGGCTCAGGACTCTTGACCCTTCGGTCTATGGGAGTTGGTATGCGTTGGGACTTGGTTTCCCCGTTTTTGATATATCCATTACTGTTAATTTACAATTGTTATGTTTGAATGGGATAAGGCGAGCTCATAGCTCTATGATTGTTGTTGATTGGTCGGGCTGGACTAGCAGTGTGCTGGGCGCCATCACGACCGGATTCGGGGTCGTGACAAGTTGATATCAGAGCCTAGGTTTACTAGGCCTCATGAGTCTTGAGCCAGTTAGTAGAGTCTTGTGGATCGGTACGGGGACGCCTGTACTTATCCTCGGGAGGCTGCGAACCTTTAGGAAACACTTCACACTTCTTGGAATTCTTATCGTGCGTACTTGATTCAGCTTGAAATATAATTTTTGAAATTCCTTCCACACGTCTGTGTACGCATCGAGCGCTCAGTAATATAATTGCCTTATGGCTTGTGATTTCTCCGAACGAGGGGCGAGATATAATCCCCGTGAATTCATGTTGGGCCAGTCGGGAGGACTTGAGGCCAGATCTTTGTCTATGGCTTGAGCACCAAGGTACTAATTTTGCGAGCCGGTATTATGAAGTGCATACGATCGATATTGGTCTTTATTGTGATTTGATATATAGCCCTAGCTATGGGCGTGAGAAATATTTTCATCGCTTCTTAATATGAAGGTAAAGTGCCTTATGTGTAGCGGAACGAGTTCAAACTCAGGAAGACTAAAGTGATTATGCTATGTGTATCCTGGTGGAAGGTATTGTACTGAGATGCTAAATTGAGGCGAGGTAAGTGGATTGACTCTCATGTGTAATTGAAAGGTATTTGATATATGTTATGATTCGAGCGGGTGCAGTACATGCTCAGGTATAATTGTGATAATATGATTCGTATAGTATTGAGATTTAATGTTGTTGAAATACATTGTGATGTTTTGTTGAGTTGTGGATGTATTGTTAGAATGGTTTGGTGATTCTCTGGCAGGTGGATAGGCCAATTTACAAAGGAAACTCTGCCGAAAGTTTTGGAAAATCCGGGACTTAGAAAAGATTTTGCCACCTAAAGAGGGGGCGTAACTGTGATGTGTGAATGAATGCAAGAATTGCAAAAGGGTTAATATTTCTGATGACTCGAATCTCCGCCGAAGCTTGTAAATGACTGAGTTTAATCTAACTAGAACTTTGTGGCATCATTTGAGTAATAATGATATGAGTGGTTGAAAGTGCTTTGATGAATGACTTCGAGCTAAGTTGGGGAGGTTGTTATTGATTATCCGATTGCACTGTCGTGTGCTGTGTTGGCTCTGTCTCTAGGTATGTTGGGAAATTTTGATAAAGGCTTATGGTGCTTCGTAGATTTGAAGAAATACTAGGATGTTTTGAACTACTGTTGGTAGAGAATGTTCGGTGTATAGAAAAGAAAGATAGCGAATTGTACCTGTAAGTAATCATGTTCTGCGATGTCAGAGTTCTAACAAAAAACGAGTGGTTCTACTTACTAGGACAGTTGAATTACAATTGAATAAGGGTGAATGATGCCCGAGAATGGTTTGCAATGTTCAAGATTTTGCTTGTAACAGTCAAGTGCCTTAAGATTGTGCATGTGGCTAAAGATGATGGTTTCGTTAGAAGAGATCGGTACTTGTGTTATATTATGTGAATGATGGGATTCTATGTAATCCGTATTGGAAGGTAATGATAACGAATTCAAATCGCAAGAGGTTCTTCAAAATAAAGTATTGTAGGATGTGATCCTTCCGGGAAATATTGAGAGAGTATTCAGTGGCCTATATGTCTTAGACCGTGTGGTCTTATGTATGAGTCTCGTGTGGGATGAGTTGATGTGTTATGGTGCTACAATAATGGCTAATATTAAATTAAAGATGAATTAGAAAGGAAACTGGATAAATGGAACAACTTGTTAATAAACCAGAATGGTATGAAAAGGAATACGACTAATTCCTGGTATATGGTTGAAGTAATGAGTCTTACAGATATTGTGCAGCAAAGCTTTTGAGAGCTGGCAGTTGTGTAACTTGATATGGGTATAAGGACTGAGTCCTGGCGGTTTAATTTATGCAATGTAATTGGGAGAAAGAGTTTGCGATGTGTTATACCGTAGTTTGAAAATGAGTGTATTTTTCCTGTTGGTATGCAAGGCTGGGAATGTGTAATGAGTTTTCTCTATATGGGATCATGAAAGCCCTTGACGAGTTGAGTGCGCCGATGTTTGCAGCGGAGGAAAGGGATATGAATTTCCATGTTGTCTTAGTGTGATATGGTATACGCGATGTGTTATGGAAAGTTGATAATGGCATATTCAAGGTTTTGAGATCAGTTCATAATATATGGGAAGTTAATAAAATTATTGAGCAGCGCGGACGGCTGCAGGTGGTTCAAGAATTGATCTTTCTGATGATTTAAGAAAATGGTACTGCTATTCTAGTAATTTGGCAGGGTATATGGTGCAAATGGACAAGGTAATGTAAATTGATAATATGTAGCAGTATGGTGGTATTTTCTCGTTGGATCGACTGTAATAATTGAGTCGTTGATGACATAGTGAAATTTATGAATGGCTTTCGTGGTATGAATGGACGCTTGAGGTGCGTTATGTAATCGTACGGTGAAGTACGGAATCACGCATAGTGATTCCTGTGTTATGTATGTGTTGGAGACTAGAAGTTCTCGTAACCCGCCTACGCAGCGGTGGTATATCGTGTGTATCGGCACAGTGTAGCGGTTATCGGAAATTGGAAGCCCTAGTGGCTATCTCGTCACTTGATATGACGAATTTGAATAATGATATATGATTGCAGGTTGGTTGTCATAAGTCAGACTGTCTAGACTAATGTGATATGGACTATGTCAGAAACATGTCGCAAACTGCATGGCAGAGCGCATCAGATCATGCTCCAGCAGGGTGGATGTACGCTAGAGCCAGCGGACGGTTGGTAGGTATTGCTTTGCCAGTTGGGCCTTCGTGGCGGATGTCAGTGTAGAGGTATCTACCATTGATTCAGTTCCGGTATTGAGGAACTTTGTCGGATGAGTTTCATGTGACCGAGCTCGAGGCTATATATATACATGTTTGTTGCAATGAGCAACTTGAGTCGATGTGCATTCCCTTTTGCTAGATTTATACGTGGATCGGGTGGCACGCCGCCACATGTATAGTATTTGGATCGGGTGGCACGCCGCCACATGTATAGTATCTGGATCGGGTGGCACGCCGCCACATGTATAGTATCTGGATCGGGTTGCGCGCCGCAACAGTGTGATGTGGGAAATATAGCTTCCTATATGTACCTTGTATACAATACTTCCTCTCTTCTGAGGAATAGTCCGTATTGGGTATCGCTCGGGGAATAGCACATCGGTTGTGTCCATTCAGGATTCGATAGCATATACTAAATGTATCACCGCGTGTGATTGATTGCTTGAGTCAGACCTAAATATGTGTGTGGCTGACCGTTTTGAGCATTTCGACTTGAGATGATCCATGGGTAATAATGTTTGGATAGAATCATGAGTTGTGGCAATGCCACGTGATGTTATGACCTTTCGAGGAGGATTCAGGCACTCTAATCCTATGATGTGAGACAAGAATCTCAGTTATGTGTTGTGATGGTATGGAAGAATTTGAATTATGGCTTTTTGTGCGAGTCAGTTGTCATGATTTGAGTGTGTTCAGATCGTTCTTATTGGAGCCTGTGTTGTGCTCGTTGTGGCCTAGGCCGATGCTGAGGTGTCATGTTACCAATGTGGTGTGTTATAACCGAAATGATCATTCAAGTCATTAATGAGAGCGAGCATATATGATTTCAGCTCATTAGAAAAGTAATATCGAGGTTTGGCTCCGAAACTTATTGTGGTATCAATTTTAAAAGAGAAATAGATTCACGAATGGTTGACCCGAGAGATGGGTTCGATATATCGCGTGTTCGGTTACCGTGGCCATGATATGAAGGTGTTGGAACAAAACTCTATCTAATGAAAAGGGTTTTTCAGTTGGTATTTGGTTATCGTGAGAAATTATTATGATTAGAGACTATTGTCTCGAGCGATTGGGTTGTTTGATACATCATATGATCTCACCCGGAGTGGTGAGTGTGGGTTATTGCAGTGGATTCTAGTGTATCGTGAATATAGACATGGGATTAGCAATTGGGATATGATTTCGGAAAGTGCAATGTGATTTATGGTTCGGATGGTCTGTGAAATTTTGACTATAGGGTGTTTTCGGACTTATGTGAGATAGGATGACGTATGATCGCCGAATATATGCTGGGTAAGGTCATTCAGTTATTGAGTTGCTTCTAGTACCACTCTGGTACGCTCGAGGACGAGCGATTGTTTAAGTTGGGGAGAATGTAACGACTCGGCCCGTCGTTACGGGAATTACCACCCTGTTATGTTGAAATTGTATGTTTTATGCTTTTGTATCAGTGTTAAAGTCTATCGGGTGAGTTAGGAGTGAATTGGATTGAAAATGAGGCATATAGCCTTTTTGAAGGAGACTTGAATAAGGAAAGTCAACCCGGAGTTGACTATTTGGTTAGAGGGCTCGGAATCGGATTCTGATGATTTGGTTAGTTCCGGGAGGTGATTTGTGACTTAGGGGAGCAATCGGAATTGAATTTGGAGGCCGGTGTAGAAATAGGCTTGAATTGGCTAAGGTTGAATTTTGGCGAAATCCGAACGGTAGGTGAGATTTTGATCCGGGGTCGGAATGGAATTCCGACAATTCCTGTAGCTTTGTTATGTGATTTTGGATATGTCCGCAAAATTTCAGGTCATTCGGACGTCGTTTGGTCGGGTTTTTGATCGAATGTGTAATTCGGAAAGTTTTAAGAAATTTAGGCTTGAATCCGTGTGTAACTGGTGATTTTGATGTTTAGTATGGTGTTTTTATGATTGGAACAAGTCCGTATCATGTTTTGGAGTATGTTGGTGGTTTTCGTTGGGGTCCCGGGGGCCTCGGGATGGATTCGGACCATCAACCGGGCATTTAGAACTTGGAAAAATTCTGCAGAAAATTGCAGTCAGCAATTGCTCTATACGATCGCATAGATATGATTGCGATCGCATAGAAGAGTGGAAGGGGGCGTGAAGTTTACTCTATGCGATCGCATGGAGGGCATTGCGGTCCCATAGTGTCCGGAAATTGTGCATTGCGATCGCGGGGGCTCGATTGCGATCGCGGAGGGTATTTGATGCGAAGCTATGCGATCGCATGGCTAGGCCTGCGATCGCAGAGAACAAATTGGAGGCATGAGAAACTTGCTCTATGCGATCGCAACAAGGGGAATGCGATCGCATAGAAGAAATCGTTCTGGCAGTGAATTAAATCACAGAACAGAGGGGTCGCGGGTTCATACACCCAAAACGCCATTTTTGAGTTCTAGAGAGAGAAACTCACGGGAATTGCTGGTAATTCATCGGGGATTCGTTGGAGGTAAGTTTTGTGTCTTAATTACATCATTTTAACATGAAATCATGGGTTAAATTTTTGTAAATGGAAGATTAAAGGTGGGTTTGAACCCTAGGCCTAAATTTAAGAAAAACACTGATTTGAGTGGGCAAATGGAGTCCGATTTTGGTAAATTTTTTATGTATGGACTCGTGGCGAGACGAGGGTTCCAGAAATGTGAATTTCGTAAATTTTCGGAATGTGGGCCCGGGGCTCGGGTTTTGGCAACTTTGGGAATTTTGATGTAAATTGAGTTATTTCGAATGGGTTGTGTTTAATTAGCCTATATTGATGTATTCTCATTGATTTTGAGCAGATTCGGCATTCAAGGTGATTGAATTGCGAGGCGAGCGCAAGGCGGATTAAGGCTTCTATCGGATCGAGGTGAGTGGTGGTAGTAAATAATGTACTGAGGGTTTGAAACCCCGTACTAGCAATTTGCAGTGCTATATTGAGATGAGACACGCATTCTATGACGGGCGTGGTGACATTGTGATAGGGGGTTCGGACTTAGTCCTTCCCGGCTAATAGAATATTGTGTTGTACGACTGTTAATGAGGTTATAACTGTACAATTGGGCTAATAGCCATGTTTGGGGCCTTGTGCCGATCTGTAGAGCATTAGGGAACCTATAGAGCTAGGTGACCTTTATATCGTGTTGGAAATATACACTCAGCCATAGCTCTAGCCGTATAGCATAATATGAGCCCGTACTAGATGTGTACATTGAGAGAGATTATCTAGGGTGGAATTCCCTGTTCTAGGCTGAGCAGACCTGAAAGGCCAAGTCTATACCGATTGAGATGAGATAGGGTCAAGGACCCACTATGAGATGTTATATTGGGCCTGAAAGGCCAAGTCTATATTAACTGAGACAGGGTCAAGGACCCATTGTGATATATTATATTGGGCCTGAGAGGCCAAGTACATACTGACCGGGATAGGGTCGAGGACCCATTATGAGGTATTATGTATATAGATACCTGTATTGGATCGGACTGCACGCCGCCGCAGCGGTATATGTAATGGAGCGGGCTGCACGCCGCAGCGGTATATGTATTGGAGCGGGCTGCACGCCGCATCATTATACTTACTAATATCCTTATAAATACGTAAATACTTATGTGTTATAGACAAATGTATATGTCTCTATATATTGAGATGGTTGTACACTGTAGTGGTACGAGTGAGGATGTGGTCAGTGTGGGACCCAGTTGAGATGGATATGGACTGGAGATCAGAGAACTCATTGTAGTGGTGACTTACCTGTGGGGGTTTGCCTTAGAACTGTTTAGTGACAGTACAGGAGTTCTTACTTCCAGTTATTATTTATTATTGCTGCTCACTGAGTTGAAATATACTCACCCCACTCCCCTGCATTTTTGTGTGCAGATATACAGGTTCAGAAGGGCAGTTGAGCTGTCGCAACTGCTTTATTATCCCCGTTCTGTGGAGACTTCGAGGTAGCTGCCGACGTCCGCAGGACCCGATATCCCTTCCTACTGTCTTTGATTATGTATTGTTATTTCTTTCCGCTCCGAGCTTTGGTTGTAAACCGTATTACACTTATGTTCTGTAGAGGCTCAGGACTCTTGACCCTTCGGTCTATGGGAGTTGGTATGCGTTGGGACTTGGTTTCCCCGTTTTTGATATATCCATCACTGTTAATTTACAATTGTTATGTTTGAATGGGATAAGGCGAGCTCATAGCTCTATGATTGTTGTTGATTGGTCGGGCTGGCCTAGCAGTGTGCTGGGCGCCATCACGACCGGATTCGGGGTCGTGACAGTACGTGACTCGCCTCAATACAGCGTCACAAAAGTGATATACCGGGGTTTCGAACCCGCTGGTCATCACCCACACCCATCACTGTTCTCGCCTCGTCTCGAAGACTAATCCGCAATGCCCTTGCCACGAGAATCAACCTCCACAGGTGTAGAATCTAATCAAAATCAATAGAAATGCATCAAAATAGGCTAAAGAGACATTACCAAATCGAAACAACTCGAATTACACCAAAAACCACAAAGCTGCCAAAACCGGACTTTTAGTACGCTTCTCAAAAAATTACAAAAGTTATATTTTCGGATTCCTTATTGCAACACGATTCAATACATATAAGTTTATCAAAATCGGAATCTGTTTGCCCATTCAAATCGATGATTTACCATAACCTAGGCTTAGGGCAAAAATCCCCCATTAATCCTCTTATTTACAGTGAAATAATTGAAGATTCTAAGATAAAATCACGTATTTTGACCATAGAACTTACCTTCCATGATTACCCGGTGAAATTCCCTTCAATTACCCGTCAATATGCTCTCTTAGAACTCAAAAATGGATGTTATGGGTATAAGGTTCGCGAATGCACTATTTTGATCTTTTAATATACTCACTGCGAGTTATCTCTATGCGATCGCATCTATTGGCTCGCGATCGCGATGCACAAAACTTCCAGGCTCCAAAAATGATCTATGCGATCGCGGCCCTTGGCACGCGATCGCGATGGACAAACATCTGGGCGACCAATTCCTTCTACACGATCGTGACTCTACCTCCGCGATCGCACTGCATCCGACCTCGACCCTACGCGATTGCATGAGACCACCCGTGATAGCATTGCCTTAAATTCCTGACTTACGCAATCACATACAAACCATCGCGATCGCGATGCACCCAAACACAACCTTACGCGATCGCATGGGAACCTCCACGATCGCGATGAACAAAAATGTTCTACATTTAATGCAGCAGAAACAGCAGTGCCTTTTGGCACAAAATGGTCCGTTTGGACCCCCGGATCCATCCCGAGGACCCCGCAACCACAAGGAAAACCACCAACCTACTCCAAAACACGATAAAAACTTGTTCCAATCATAAAAACACGCCCATAAACACAGAAATCGTTAAATCAAGGCGAATTCAGGCCTAAGTTTCAACAATAACTTCCGAAAACAACATCCAATCAAAACCCGACCAAACGATATCTGAATGACCTGAAAATTTGCAGACATATCCAAAATGACCTAACGAATCTACTGCAACTATTAGAATTCCATTCCGACTCCCGAATCAAAATCTCACCTATTGCTCAGATTCTGCCAAAATTCCAACTTAGCCAATTCAAGCTTATTTCTACATCGGACCTCCCAATTCAATTCTGATCGCTCCCCTAAGTCACAAATCACCTCCCGGAACTAACAAAATAATCAAAATTCGATTTCGAGCCCTCTAACCACATAGTCAATTCCAGGTTGACTTTTCATAGATAAGATTCATTACAAAAGGCTATATGCCTCATTTTCCACCAGAATCTCTCCTAACTCACCCGATAGACTCTATCACCGATATAGAAACATGAAACATAGAAATGAAGGGGTAACAAGGTGGTAATTCGCATGACGACGGACTGGGTCGTCACATTCTCCCCAACTTAAACAAACGCTCATCCTCGAGCATACCAGAGTTGTACTAGAAGCAACCCAATTGCTAAATGACCTTACCAAGCATATATTCGGGGCGATCCCACGTCCCCTATCTCACATAAGTCTGATAACACCGTATAGCTGGAATTTCACAGTCCATCTGAAGCATAAACCACATTGCACATTCTGAACTCATATACCAAATCCTAATCCCATGCCTATACTCCGGATAAACCCGAACCCACTGCAATAACCCATAATCGCCACTCCGGGTGAGATCATATGATGTATCAAACAACCCAATCACTCGAGATGATGGCCTCTAACAACAAACATTTCCCACGATAACCAAATACTAACTGAAAAACCTTTTTCGTTAGCTGAAGTCTTATTCCAACACCCTCATATACTGCCCACGGCAATCGAACACGCGATATTCATGAATCCATTTGCCGTTTAACTGATACCACAATAGATTTCGGAGCCAAACCTCGATATTACCTTTCTAACCAGCTGTAATCACATATACTCGCACTCACTAATGGCTCCAACGATCATTTCAGTTATATTTAAAACACATCGCATTGGTGATATGACACCTCAACACTGTCCTAAGCCACAATGAGCACAACACATGCTCCAATAATAAACGTCTGAACATACTCGAATCATGAAAACTAACTCACACAAAAGAGATGTAATTCAATTCCTCCGTACCATCATAACATAGAACTGAAATCCCGTCTCGCATTATAGAAATGAAGTACCTGAATCCTCCTCGAAAGGTCATAACATCATGTGGCCTTGCCAGTACTTATGATTCTATCCAAACACTATTACCCATGAAGCACCTCAAGTCATCATGCTTAAAACAGTCAGCCACGCACAGATTTAGTCTGAACTCAAGCAATCAATCTAACCCACGGTGAAATAATTAATATACGCTATCAAATCTTGTAAGGACACAACCGATGCGCCATTCGTCAAGCGACACCCAACATTGACTTTCCACAGAGACTAGGAAGTATTGTATACAAGGTAACATATAGAAAACTATTCTCCACATCACACAACTGTGGCATGCAACCCGCTCCAAATAACATACCCGTGGCGGCGTGCCACCCGATCCAGATACCATACCTGTGGTGGCATGTCGCCCAATCTAAATAACCCGTGGCGGTGTGCCACCCGACCCACGCATAAATCTCGCAGAAGGAAATGCACACCGAGTCAAATTGCTAATTATAATAAACATATATATCCTCAAGCTCGGCCACAAGACACGCATCCGACAAAGTTCCTCAATACCGGAACTGAATCAATGGTAGAAACCTCTGCACTGATATCCTCCATGAAGTCCCAACTGACAAAGCAATACCTACCAGCCGTCCACTGGTCCTGGCATACAACTACCCTGCTGGAGTATACTCTGATGCACTTTGCTACGCAATTTGTTCCATTTCTGACATAGTCCATATCACATTAGTCTAAACCACCTGACTTATGACAACTAGTCTGCAATCAAGTATCATAACCCAAATTCATCATATTAGGCTAAGAGAGAGCCACTAGGGCTTCCAATTTCCAATAATCGTTAAACGGTGCCGATACAACTGATATGTATCCACTGCATAGGCAGACTATAAGAACTTCTAGTCTCCAACCCCTAAATAACACATGAATCACTATGCCTGACTCCACACTCCACTATACGAATACATAACACACATCGAGCATCGTTTCATACCACGAAGGCCATTCAGAAATTTCACTATGCCATCAACAACTCAATCATCACAGTCGATCCAACAAGAGAATACCACCATACCACTAGATATTATGAGTTTACATTACCTTGTCCTTTTTGACCATGTACCATGCCAAATCACTAGAATAGCAATATCATTTTTCTTTAATCACCAGAAAGATCGATTCTTAAATCACCTGCAGCTGCCCCCGCTCAAGAATTTTAATGACTTCCCATATATTATGAATTGATCTCAAAACCTTGAACATGCCATTATCAAATTTCCATAACACATCGCATATACCATACCAGACTAAGAAATACGGAAACTTCTATCCCTTTCCTACACCGCAAACATCGGCGCACTCAACTAGTCAAGGACTTTCATAATCCCATATAGAAGAAAAATCACTACACATTCCAAGCTTCGCATACCAATAGGAAATACACTCCCTTTCAAACCACGGTAAAATACATCACAAACTCTTACTCCCAATTCCATTGCATAAGTTAAACTGCCAGGACAGAGTCCATCTACCAATAGCTTTGTTGCACAATATCTGCAAGACTCATTACTTCGAACACATACCAGGAATTAATCGTATTCCTTATCATACCATTACGGTTTATTAACAAGTTATTCCATTTAGCTAGTTTCCTTTGTGATTCATCTTTAATTTAATATTAACCTTTACTGTAGCACCACAATACATCAACTCATATTACCACACGAGAATCGTACATAAGACTACACGGTCTAAGACCCATAGGCCACTGAATACTCTCTCAATGTTTCCCCGAAGTAGCACATTCTACAAAACTTTAGTTTGAAGAATTTCCTGCGATTTTGAATTCGATATCATTACCTTCCAATATGGATACATAGAATTCCATCATTAACATAATATAACACAAGTCTTGATCTCTTCTAACAAAACCACAGTCTTTAGCCACATACACCACCTTAAGACACCTGACTGTTACAAGCAAAATCTTGAACACCGCAAAACCATTCTCCAGTGTCATTCACCCTTATTCAGCTGTAATTCAACTGTCTTATTGAACAGAACCACTTGTGCCTTGTTAAAGCTCTGACACCGCAGAACATGATTACATACAGATACAATTAGCTATTTTTCATTTCTATACACGGAACATTCTTTACCAACAGCAGTTCAAAACATTCTAGTATTTCTTCACATCTACGAAGCACCATAACCTTTATCATAATTTTCCCAACATACTTAGAGTCAGAACAAACATAGTACACAACAGCGCAATCAGTTAATCAATAACAACCTCCCCAACTTGGCTTGGAGTCATACATCAAAGCACTTTGAGCCACTCATAGCATTCTTACTCAAATGATGCCACAATGTTATAGTGAGATTAAACTCAAGTCATTTACAAGATTTGGTGGAGACTCGAATCATCAGAAATATTAATTCTTTTGCAATTCTAGTATTCATTCACACACAACAGTTAAGCCCATATTTTAGGTGACAAAATCTTTTCTATGTCCCAAATTTTCCAAAATTTTTGACAGAGTTCCTTTGTAATTTGTCCTATCCACCTGCCAGAGAATCATCGAAACCATCCTATCAATACATTTGCAACTCGACACGACATCACAATGCATATCAACAACATTAGCCTCAATACTATACGAATCATATTATCAAAAGTGATACATGAACAAGCGCTGCACCTGCTCGAATCATAACACATATCAAATACCTTTTGATTTGACAAGCTCATAGACAAGGTACAGCCTCAAGTCCTCCCGGCTGGCCTAACATGAACTCACATAGATTATATCTCGCTCCTCGATTGGGGAATCACAAGCCATCAAGGCAATTATATTACTGAGCGCTCGATGCGTATACAGATGTGTGGAAGGAATTTCAAAAATTATATCTCAAGCTAAATCAAGTACGCACGATAAGAATTCCAAAATTGTGAAGTGTTTCCTAAAAGGTTTGCAGCCTCCCGAGGATAAGCACAGGCGTCCCCGTGCCGATCCACGAGACTCTACCAACCGGCTCAAGACACATAAGGCCTAGTAACCCAGGCTCTGATCCCAACTTGTCATAACCCCAAAACCCGATCGTGATGGCGCCCAGCACACTGCTAGAACAGCCCGACCAAACAACAGAAATAACGATCTCACAGTTTAACCACTTTTAGGCATGAACAAAGATAGAACGATAATAATGAAAATATCCAAATACGGGGGTTACACATCCCAAACCACAAAACCTCCCAAAAGACTAGGAGTCACAAGTCACGAGCCTTTACCAGAATATGTGAAGTATAATAGTGTATACAACTGTGCTAAAGTGCAAAAATAGAAAAAAATAGGAATAAAGATAAGCTGGAGAAAGTCAGGTCCTGTGGATGCGGCCAACTACCTTGACTGTCAAGAAATAACTCCAAGCAGCTACGGAATCAGGTTTGCTGCGATGTACCTGGATGTGCACACAAGGTGTAGGGAGTAAACTGAGTACTTCCAGACTCAGTTGTAATAAGCAGGGGTAAGACAGCGAAGGTAAGAATACCCATTATAACACTAAGTAAAGCTATACACAATACCCTGCAACAATATCAACATGAACAATATCTGAACCAGCAATATCAGCTAACAGCATAACAGCTAACAGATATAGCTAAATGCAATGCAATGCATGAATATGACCGCTACGGCGCGTAGCCCGATCTATTTAGGTACCCGTACTCACTTTGGGGGTTTAGACTCCGGAGGGGCTCCTACAGCCCAAGCATAATATCATGACACGCTGTGGCGTACAGCCCGATCCACTACCAGTCAGATAATATGCAATGCAGCCTCACATGTTCAAAAATAGTATTTGAAACTCTTTTTATCATTTTTTCCAGAGTTTAGAAAACTATTATGACAGTAATAGCTCAGGTCTGGTAGTAAAATAGCATGTCAATATCGCAGAAACAATAATAACGATCCTCGCAGGATCCCAATAACTGGCTCACAGCCCAAAATGTACACAACCATCCAAGTAGGAGGTTCACCGGCTCAATAGTAGCCAAAAACACAGTATAGTATTAACAGGTCGGACTAAGCCATAGTCCCCAATCACATTCGACCCCGCACGCATAGGAGAGTACGTGTCTCGCCTTAATACAGCATCACAAAGTGATATACCGGGGTTTCGAACCCGCTGGTCATCACCCATACCCATTACTCACCTCGACTCGGCTCGAAGACTAATCCGCAATGCCCTTGCCACGGGAATCGACCTCCACAGGTGTAAAATCTGATCAAAATCAATAGAAATTCATCAAAATAGGCTAAAGGGATGTTACCCAATCGAAACAACTCGAATTACACCAAAAACCACAAAGTTGCCAAAACCCGACTTTCAGTATGCTTATCAAAAAATTACAAAAGTTATATTTTCGAATTCCTTATGTCAACACGAGTCCATACATATAAAGTTTATCAAAATCGAACTCTGTTTGCCCATTCAAATCGATTATTTACCATAACCAAGGCTTAGGGCAAAAATCCCCCATTAATCCTTCCATTTACAGTGAAATAATTGAAGATTCTAAGATAAAATCACGTATTTAGACCATAGAACTTACCTCCGGTGATTACCCGGTGAAATTCCTTCAATTCTTGTCAATATGCTCTCTTAGAACTCAAAAATGGAGGTTATGGGTATAAGGTTTGCGAATGCACTATTATGATCTTTTAGTATACTGACTGGCAGTTATCTCTATGCGATCGCAGCCATTGGCTCGCGATCGCGATGCACAAAACTTCCAGGCTCCAAAAATGGTCTATGAGATCGCGGCCCTTTGCATGCGATCACGATGCACAAACATTTGGGTGACCAATTCCTTCTACGCGATCGTGACTCTACCTCTGCGATTGCACTGCTTCCGACCTCGACCCTACGCGATCGCATGAGACTACCCGCGATCGCATTGCCTTAAATTCCTAAATTATGCGATCGCATACAAACCATCGCGATCGCGATGCACCCAAACACAACCTTACTTGATCGCATGAGACCCTCCGCGATCGCGATGAACAAAAATGCTCTACATTTACTGCAGCAGAAATAGCAGTGCCTTTTTGCACAAAATGGTCTGTTTAGACCCCCGGATCCATCCTGAGGCCCCCGGAACCCCGACGAAAACCACCAAGTTACTCCAAAACACACAAACTTGTTCCAATCATAAAAACATGCACTTCAACATAGAAATCATTAAATCAAGGCAAATTCAAGCCTAAGTTTCAACTAGAACTTCCGAAAACAGCATCCAATAAAAAACCCGACCAAACGATATCCGAATGACCTGAAAATTTGCAGACATATCCAAAATCAACTAACAAAGCTACTGCAACTATTGGAATTCCATTCTAACTCCCGGATCAAAATCTCACCTATCGATTGGATTCCGCCAAAATTCCAACTTAGCCAATTCAAGCCTATTTCAACACCGGACCTCCCAATTCAATTATGATCGCTCCCCTAAGTCACGAATCACCTCCCGGAACTATCCAAATCATCTGAATTCGATTTCGAGCCCTCTAACCACATAGTTAATTCTAGGTTAACTTTTCATAAATAAGCTTCATTACAAAATGCTATATGCCTCATTTTCAACCAGAACCACTCCTAACTCACCCGATAGACCCTAACACCGACATACAAACATGAAACATATAAATGAAGGGGTAACTGGGTGGTAATTCTCGTGACGACGGGTCGGGTCGTCACACTTCTATTTCAATTACTTAAACAGTGATGACTATGCTAATTGAACAGGTTTTAACTATTATTAGTTACCTGATTCTAGCTTATACTATTGTGTATTGTTATTAAACGTGTTTGAGTGACAAAACAACTTTAACTCATCTACTCATTTCCTTTTATAGATTAATTATCAGACTCTAATCAGTGACATTAGTTGATTACCCTATCATATTTTATACCAATTTCACTAGGCGAATTAATTTCGTATATTAACCTATTTCAACCTAAGATTTAAATGATAGCTGCATTTTACATATATACTACTACTACACTATCTACTTACTTTGTCTCAACTACATACAGTATTAGTTATTACAAATCATCCTACTGAATTACAGGAAGCCTAAGACATAATAATTATAAAGATGAAATAAAAACAGCAGCATAATTCATCCAAAATAGCTCATGAGACTTTCATTTCTTCAGTCAACTTGTAATTACATTTCTAGAAAAGAGATTGTACCTGATTCACCAAAATAATCTTATGAGTCTAGGTCGGATGAAGAATAGTCAGCAATAGAGCATTAGTAGAGTAGCAGGCAAAGCAGCAAGTATAGCAACCAAATAGAATCCCAAAGTTCAGCAGATCAGCAAATCAACAACTGGAATTGAAGAGCTCAAATAGAATCCAGCAAAGTTGAAGAACAATAGACTCTAATAGAACTCCAGATTTCAGCAAAGTTGAAGTCAGCTAGAACTTCGGTATCTAAAACTCAGAATCACTTTTCTTAATTTCCAAATTTGGACTAACAGAGATCAACCCTTTAATGTTCAACCTATTTTTTTGTAACCCACAACTAGCAACACCTTTTTCAGGCTCAATTGAAGCCTATTTATAGTCTATTTGGGGTGAAATTTGAGGTGGGAAATTCAAATAACTTATTTCTAATCCCTTCCCCTTTATTTTTCTATTTTTATAGTTTAATACCCTGAATTGGGTGTCGAAATCCCTTCCAGCCCTTGCCGGAAGGTTCTAGATAGTTCTTCTATGTTCTATTAGGGATGCTTTACTAAGATGCCCTCACTTGCTAAGTGTAATTTCAATTCTGCCTTTTTATTATACCTATATTACCCTTTATTTTGTGATTAATTACAAGAATACTAGTTAGTAAAGTCTTTTATATCCCTATAGGCTCTACTAATTCTTCAATTATGCCACTTATTTTTCCTATTATACCCTTATTATTTCTCTTTATTTACCCGACCTACTATGGTCTGGGCAGACTAGGTTTAATAACTATTTAACTAAGAACCATTGTCTTATAACTATTTAAAACTTAGTCAGATTTTAAACCCAAAACCCCTTTCTATTTTAGCCATTTTAAAACAAACCTCACTCTTATTTAAAATATAACCTCTTTATTAATATTAAGTAACTAACCAGAAATAGGTTTGCAAAGTTAACCACTTAACATTTCAGGAATAGCCATTTCAATCATTTCTGGAACAACCACCACAACAAAGAGGTTTAATCATTACAAGAATAGCCATATCTACTTTAAGAAACTAACCCTTGATCTTAACAGCTATAACCAAATAATAAAAGCATCATAGGATTCAGAGTAGTCTAACAGATGTATCGGACTACAAATATAGCTAATTCATGTTGTATTGCACACATAGACTTAATCGTAAATCAATTTCCAATCAACTAGAACTCAGAGGGAAGTTTTGATAATGGTTGAATCTCAATTAAACCAAGCATAATTTCATACCAGGCATGATGAACAAATCACATAAAGAAGCATATTTTAACCATGATTCATGTATAAAACTTATTAAAAACCCTAAAGTGCAAAACATAATAGGCATGTATAAAGAAATAGAATAGATCTTAAGCATGCAATGAACACATACTAACAAGGATATCAAGAATATTTACAGTAGGCAAATAGGCAAAGAAGAAGAAAGGTAAGGAAAACTTAGCTTTCCAGATCTCTTTTTTTTTTCTATTCTTTCTTTCCTTTTTCTTTTATTTCTTCTTTCTTTTTCTTTTGTTATTTCCAGACGTCATAAACTCTTGAAGACATAAAGCCTTTTGAATATCAAATTTCCTCGATGGGGCTTATTTTGAAATTTAGTGGGTAAGGGGGTGTTCTAGGTGTTGATTGAAAGATTTTGGGGGTGGGTTATGTCTTGGGTGCTCGCCAGAGTAGGGTTACGATGAGATTCCTTGCTTTATTCGAGCGGTTCCGGCTTGATTCGAGGTTAATCACCTAGATGAGGTGAAAGGCCTCTTTAAGATGGTCATATGGTGTAAAACTGGGTGCCTGGTTCATAGGTTAGAGGTCGCCGGCTAGGGTTCTGGCAACCGGACTTTCAAGAAAGAAAGGGCTTTTGGTTTTTCTGGGGTTTTCAGGGTGATTGTGGTATGTGAGGATGAGGGATAAGAGGTTTGATAGTGGTTTGAGCCGGAGATGGCCATGGTTTCAGGCCATTCCGGCCAGTCTCCATTAGAGACGAGAAGATGAAGATGATGAAGAAGGAGGCGGCTAGGGTTTGAGTCTGTGTATATGAGTGTATAACGTGTATGTAATGAACGAGACTTCCCATTATATACCCCCTTAGTCTTGCGTGATCCTGGCCTTTGGATCAACTAGGATCAATGGCCAGGATTGCTTCTCTTAAAACTGTGTCGTTTAATTAAATGAAAGGCCTTCTTGTGTCTGCCAGATGTTAAAATATGGACAGCCAAGATTTTTTTATAATACTACGCCGTTTAGTTCTCTAATGAGACTTGAAACCATCTGTTTGATTATTTCCTTGGACAGCCAAGAATAATTCCTAATGCGGCGTCATTTAGTTCCTTATTAGACAGCCTTATGTAGTCCGTTAGATTATTTTCATCAATGGTGAGGATTTAAAGTGCCCTACACGACGTCGCTTGGTTTTAAGCTTGATCATACGACCAACCTCTTGGGCCTTATTACATTTGGGCCTGTATTTCCTATTTCAACCCAATTTATTGTATTTTTGTATTTTACTTGTATTTTAATTATTTTCTTTGTATTTTTCTTTTGTATTTCATTTTCTCTTTTTACATTTATTTTCAATTGTTGTATTTCTTTTATTTTTCCTTCTTTTCCTCATTTTTTCTGGTATTTTATTATATTTTTCCATTTTCTTTTATTTTTCGGTATTTTTGTATTTTTTGTTGATTTTTCTAGTTTGCCATATTTTGTGACATTTTATAATAAATTTTTTTGTAGTTTTTAATTTCAAATTTATTTTAACAACAAACACACAATTATTTGAATTAAAACACACAATTGCACATCAAAAATCTTATTTTATTTTTATATTGGAATTTGTTTGCTTAGGGAAAAAATCACGTGCTCTCACTACTAACAACAAAGGCGTCGGAATAGGAGCAGTACTTATTTCAGAGACGAGTCAGCATTATCCTGTCACTGCTCAGCTTCGTTTCTTTTGTACCAACAATATGGCTGAGTATGAGGCATGTATTTTGGGATTGAGAATGGCTATAGATATGGGTGTCCAAGAGATTTTGATCATGGGTGTCTCGGATGTCTTGGTACATAAAATTCAAGGAGAAAGGGAATCACGAGATATAAAACTCATACCATACCGACAATGTTTACATGAACTATAGCAGCGGTTTCAGTCCATAGAATTCAAGCACATCCCGAGAATCCATAATGAAGTTGCCGATGCTCTGACCACTCTGGCATCAATGTTACATCATCCGGACAAAGCTTATGTGGATCCATTGCAAATTCAAGTTCGCGATCAACATGCTTATTGCAATACGGTAGAAGAGGAACTCGATGGTGAGCCGTGGTTCCATGATATTAAAGAGTATCTCAGAAAGAGGGTGTATCCGGTGCAGGCCACAGGGGATCAAAAGAGAGCTACCAGACGATTGGCAGGTGGATTCTTCTTTAGTGGAGGGGTATTGTATAAAAGAACCTCGGATCTCAGTTTGTTGAGATGTATAGATGCAAAACAGGCTACAACAATTATGGACGAAGTACATGCAGGAGTCTACGGACCACACATGAGTGGGTATGTGCTAGCAAAGAAAATTCTCAGAGCAGGATATTACTGGCTTACTATGGAACGAGACTCTATTAGCTTTGTGCGCAAATGTCATCAATGCCAAGTATATGGAGACTTGATTCATTCTCTACCATACTAGTTGCATACAATGTCGGCACCGTGGCCCTTCGTTGCTTGGGGTATGGATGTCATAGGGCCGATCGAGCTAGCAACATCTAATAGGCATATGTTTATTCTGGTTGCTATTGATTATTTTCCTAAATGGGTTGAGGCAAAGACATTCAAGGTAGTAACCAAAAAACAGTAGTTGATTTTCTACATGCAAACATCTTTTGCCGGTTCGGAATACCGAAAGTGATTATTACAGATAATGGTGCCAACCTTAACAGTCATTGGATGGCAGAAACATGTTAGAAGTTTAAAATTACGCACCACAATTCCACATCATATCGTCCTAAGCAGAATGGAGCAGTTGAAGCAGCCAATAAGAACATTATGAAAATTCTTCCGAAAATGGTGGAAGGATCGAGGCAGTGGCATGAGAAATTACCATTTGCTTTGCCGAGATATCGCACTACACTTTGCACTTTGTTAGGTGGAACTCCTTATTTATTGGTGAATGGCACAGAAGCAGTAATACCCACGGAAGTTGAATTGCCCTCTCTTCGAATCATTGCGAAGGCAGAAATTGATGATGATGAATGGGTCAAAGCCCGGTTGGAACAATTAAGCATGATTGATAAGGAGAGATTGGCAGCTGTATGTTATGGGCAATTGTTTTAATAGAGAATGGCCATAGCTTATAACAAGAAAGTGCGTCCACAAAAATTTGAAGTCGGACAATTGGTATTAAGGGATATCCTACCTCATTGGGCAGAAGTAAAAGGAAAATTTGCTCCAACCTGGCAAGGGCCATTTGTTGTATCACGGGTGTTGTTTAACGAAGCGTTATATCTAACTGATGTGGATGGAAAATGTGTCGAAATGGCTATCAATTCTGACGCAGTCAAAAGATATTATGTATGATTTCTTTATCTTCATGTATCTGATTGTATTTGTCATATTTTTGAAATTGAAATGATGAAGGCATTTTGTTTCGCTATCCAAATACTATATCCATTGCTATCCCTTTGAGCCTTATTACATTATTCTTTCATATTCCTCTTTTGGAATCAACAACAAAGTCAAGAATTGGATGATGAAAGTCAAGAGAAGAAAAGAAAAAGAAGAAAAGAAAGAAAATGGAAAAGAAAAACAAGAAAAGAAAGAAAATAGAAAAGACAAAAAGGGAAAAAGAAAGAAAAGGAAAAGAAAAAAATAAAAAAAAAGAAAAAAGAAGAAAAAGGGAAATTGGAAAAGAAAAGAAAAAGAAAAAAGAGAAGAAAAAAATGCAAAGAAGAAGAATGGGAAGAAGGAAACATCGCAACAATGAAGCGATTTTTATGATCCAAATACGTTGACTTGATCCCGAAAGGGTACATAGGCAGCCTCAATGAGGTTTAGTCACAACAGAAGGAAAATCAAAGAATCCCCAAAAAATGAAACTGGCGTATAAGTTATGTTAGTTACAGAAGATATGATTCTGAAAGTTGTAATTTTTGAGCCCACGTTTGAAATTTGAGCCTTTATACCTTTCTTTCTAAACCCATCCATAAGCCACATTACGGTTCAAAGAAAGGCCTTCTGATCAATTTAAGAAATGTCAATCCAAGAAGGTAAGGTGATCGTGTTATGGACAACACTCTGGTACCAAAAAATGAAAGACCGAAAATAAGAGAGTCTTATTTGGTGAAAACCCTCACGGGGCACCGTAAGGCGATGTGAGCTGAGAGATATAAAATGAGAGAGTCTTATTGGTGAAAACCCTCACGGGCACCGTAAGGCGATGTGAGTTGAGAGATATAAAATGAGAGAGTCTTGTTGGTGAAAACCCTCACGGGCACCGTAAGGCAAAAGTGAGAAAGAAGTTTGTGGTTGAAAGGTAGCAAGACAAGCGAGGTTGGGTTTAGATGAAGATCGGGTTGTGAAATATGAAGCAGCAAATGTGGCAATTAATAGTTGTTTGGTTGAACAGACTAGGTTGGTTAGTCCAAAATGCATGGCATGGTCAATGGAATCAGCCCTCACACTCAGATAGGTTCTATCCTCCTTATCTTTTCAGAGTCTTCTATCCTTAAAACTTAGAGGTCATTGCATTTCATTTTTAATGAAATTTGTCTATAAGTCATTTGTAGTCAAAAGCTAACTACCAGCTTCTTAGTTATATGGCACAATAAGATCGAGATTTATTAAAGGACAGTTGAAACAAGGAGGATATACGGTAATCAGATATTTGGAGAAAGAACCAAAATAAAGACAAGGATACACCAAGACAGAGACACAAGGAAATCAGTTGGGTCATCAGGATCAGAAATTTTAAAAGATAGCCGACAATTATGGCAAGGCAAAACAAGAGCAAGATGGAGCAAGTTCAAAAGTGGGGGCATAGCCAACGAGAATGCCAGCAGCTAACCACCATTTTATACTAATAAATTGTTCTTTGGTTAGAACAGGGACAAAAGATTCAAATTCTTACTAATTCACTTTATAGTGAATGTGACCAATGTGGATAATAAGGGAGAACAAAAGATTTTGGCAATCAGGCATCCACCTCGAGAATAAGGGAAGATAGTTCAGTTTTAACAGAAAGTAACAATATGCAAAGGAATCCATTTCAACCTCATTAATCAGGCGCCCACCTGAAGAATAAGGGAAGTATTATAATATGTTGCACTCAGTTATCAAATTGGGCAGAAATTTTCTTTGTTTTGTATGTCGTAAGCAGGCGCCCACCTAAAGAACAAGGTAATATCCTTTCAAAGTTCATAAGCAGGCACCCACCTGGAGAACAAGGAATACATTTCAGTTCGTTGTAAGTAGGCGCCCACCTGAAGAACAAGGGAATACATTTTCAAATGTCGTAAGCAGACGCCCAACTGAAGAACAGGGGAATACATTTCAAGCACAGTAAGAAGGCACCCACCTAAAGAACAAGGGAATACATTTTCAAATGTTGTAAACAGGCGCCCACCTAAAGAACAAGGGAATACATTTCAACCACAACAAGCAGGCACCCACCTGAAAAAATAAGGGACGTATAGTATAATTCTTATCGCAAATTAACATTCAGTAATGTCGTGCACTCAGTTATCAAAGGTGCAGAAAAATTTCTTTGTTTTGTATGTTATAAGCAGGCGCCCACCTGAAAAATAAGGGAATATCTTTTTAAAGAATGCAAGCAGGCGCCCACCTGAAGAATAAGGGAATATCTTTTCAAAGTTCTCAAGCAGGCACCCACCTGAAAAACAAGGGAATATTTTTCAAGCAACCACAAACAGGCGCCCACATGAAGAATAAGGGAATATCTTTTCAAAATCATAAGTAGGCGCCTACCTAAAAAACAAGGGAATACATTTCAAACATGTTGTAAGTAGGCACCCACCTAGAAAACAAGAGAAGTACAATTTGAAGTCTAGCTTTAAATTCCGATATTTGATAACATGATATACCCAGGCATCATACTGGGGCAGAAAATTTTTTCTTTGTTTTTCAAATTGTGTAAGTAGGCACCCACCTGAAGAACGAGGGAATACATTTCAATTTCGTGAGCAGGCGCCCACATGAAGAATAAAGGAATATCTTTTCAAAGTTCGTAAGCAGGAGCCCACCTGAAGAATAAGGGAATATCTTTACAAAGTTCGTAAGTAGGTGCCCACCTCAAAAATAAGGGAATATCTTTTCAAATGCAGCAAGCAGGAGCCCACCTGAAAAAAGGGAATATCTTTTCAAGCAACCGTAAGCAGGAGCCCACCTAAAGAATGGACACATCCAAAAGTTACATTTATGCAAGATACGAGATCAAGGCAACTCAAGAACACAAGATAGAAGACATTAGATAAGATTTTGTAAATCATAGAGCATAGCCTAGGCTAGCTTCTTTTATCTTTACAATGGTGTAATAAGAAGACCACCAAATAGTAACAACAGCAACTAAATGAGATCACAGCTCCTGGTAGTCCCAGCTACCAGACATTCTTGAACTACACTAACCTGATTCTTGTTTAGCCCAGGATATGTAAGCAATCTCCGAAGCAGGACGTGTTCAAACATTCAATTCACACATAATATGCGAACCTGCAAAAATGCCTCATTACTGGTTACTTATCTTTGCACTGAAACTCTGCGTGTTCCCAAGCAAAGAGGGGCAGCTGTGAGCACGTGATTTTTTCCCTAAGCAAATTATTCCCAAAATCTAAGCAAAATGATTTTTCAAATTTTATTAAATAATTTGTGCCATTTTTGTGTTAATTAGTTGCATAGTAACTCATAAATATTTACAAACTATGCAGGAATATTAGGATTTAAATTTTTCAATTTTTAATGTTAATACATTTTGAGAACAAATTAAAGAAAAATCAAAATAGCATTTTATTGTTTTTAATTGAAAAATACCATAAAAATAGAAATTAATTACTTTTAAAAATTAGAGAAAATCAGAAAATAGAAGAAAGAAATACGAACAAAAAATAATTAAAATAAATACAAAAGGAAAATACAAACAATACAAAAGAAATACAAGACAAGACAAATACAAATATACATAAATTGGGCTAAATATTAGTAGGCCCAAAAAAATCAAAAGAATACCCTAGGCCCAAAATTCCCACGCCTAGCCCAAGTCTTTTACCCGGTCAATTACCTCCCTTAACCAAACGACCTCGTTTAAAAAAATTAATCTATTCTTTAAACTGGACCATTGAAATTGATTAATCCAATAGTTGAAGCCCAGCCCCTTAATAAATGAAATGACGTCTTATTGTTAGTTTTAATGACAACCCTTGATCTTTGATGATCTAACGGATGAAATTTGATCTTGTGTTAAATAAAACTGTTTCGTTTAAGGCACAATAGATCTGAGCTGTTAATATGTTTAATCTAACGGTCAAAAGGCACTGTTACACTATAATATACATATGTCAACTAAACCATAAAATCAATCTCATTCTCTTCTTCCTCCTCTCTATGTCCGCCGCCTCATCTTCTCTCTAATCCCCACCGGAACCCTACCGGCGGGAGACATCACTTTCTCCGTTCGACTCCAGAAATACATCGCAGACCCTCCATGACTTTCTTTTCTCACCCCTCTACTCCATTTTCTTCGAAAACCTCCACATCGCTTCGAATGTTCGAATTTACCTCGCCAGGACCCTACTGCCGGCAAGTGACATTCTATCCAAATAGCTTCTAATTCACACCCCAGATTCTTCATGAGCCTCATTTTTCCTTTCCCCAAGTGGTTTCCTTCAAATCTTGCTGGAAAGATTCGAATATGAAATTGAAGTTTTCTGGACAAGACTCGAAATAGGCTGTCACGACCCCAATCCCGATCGTGATGGCGCCCAACACAACTGCTAGGCAAGCCCGACCATTTACTCTCTCATCCCGAGTATGAAGCTCAAATTAATTACCAGGATATTATTAACAACAATAAAGCTAAACTGAATAACCACCCTAAGATCTAGGGTCTCGAGTCTAGAGCCTTTAAACATGATCGGATAACAATATCTAAACCAAATACTCAAGTCTGAATAATGTATATACAAAGGAAAACTGGAATAACAAGAGATGCCAGGTCCTGCGAACACCAGCAGCTACCTCAGCAACTCGGATAAATACTAATAAAAGCTGGAGCGCTTGTCTACTTCTCCTGTGTACCTGAATCTGCACACAAAGGTGCAGGGAGTAGGGGTGAGTACTAAGTACTCAATGAGTAATAAATATATATAAATAGCTGAAAGTAAGAAATCCACAAAATATCACATAATGAAGCTAATACCACTATCAGAGATAATTCACAAACAAAGATTCAATGCAAAGCACATAACTGCTACGGCGTGTAGCCCGATCCATTTAACGTCGACGGCACTCACTGGGGGTGTGTATAGACTCCGGAGGGACTCCTACAGCCCAAGCGCAATACCGCTGCGCCTACAGCCCAAGCGCAATACCGCTGCGGCGTGCAGCCCGATCCTCATATCAACCGCTACGGCGTGCAGCCCGATCCTCATATCAACCGCTGCAGTGTGCAGCCCGATCCATCCTCGGTCCACAATATGCATATGACTCACACAACAACTCAACTTATTTATTTCCAGGTTCCAATTATTTAATTATGAAAATACTTTAATGCTTATTTAATTTTCCAAAACAGATGACTTAGCATTTCAATACGGTGCTTTCAAACCAGGACTGAGATAAGTGATTAAGCAATTAGAGCTATCACATATATAACTATCCCCTAGGGATACTACAGGTCGGCACAAGGCCCCAAACATGGCTTACAGCCCACAAAATATATCTAACACAATGTGCGTTTCAACCACATATAGCATATTATTCACATCCGGGATGGACTAAGTCTCAATCCCCAGTCACAATCAATCCCGCACCTGCCATGGGGTGTGAGCCACGCCCTACTAGCGTCATAATGTGCTAAGCCGGGGTTTTAAACCCTCAGGCTACCATATACACTAACTACTCACCTATAGCCGGTCGAAGACTCGTCTGCGATGCCTTTTCATTTTGAATTTGTCACCCCGTGCATAGAATCTAGACAAACCATAATAATTATATCAAATACGAGTCAAAGAAACATAACCCAATTCAATTTATACGAAATACGCGATAATACACCAAGTTGGTAAAGCCCGGACCCCAGGCCCGCTTCTCGAAAAATTCCGAAATTCATACCAACGGATTCCTCGTCTCGCCACGAGTTAGTGCATATAAAATTTATCAAAATCGGAGTTCTAAAGGCCTTTCAAAACCCAAAAAATCGTTTTCATGATTTAGACCCTAATTCTTCACAAATTCTACCAATTTCAGGAATTTTGGTGTTAGTTCTAGCATAAAATCATGTTTTTGAGTCAAGAAACTTACCTCTAGTGATTACCCATTTATTTTTGTCACGACCCAAATCCGGTCGTGATGGCGCCCAACGATCAAGCTAGGCCAGCCAGACCAACAATTTAATTATCACACAATACCAGTCCCTAAATGGACAACCCAAGAAGAATATATGAGTTTAAGAACTCCAATAATAATAATAATAACAAAAGTACTGACACTCCCAAAGATCCGGAGTCACAAGTCTTGAGCTTCTAACAAAACCCAACAGGAAATAAAGAGTACGATATAGAAGTACTCAAGTCTGAATACAAAATACAAAATAACAACTGGAAATGAGAGGAGAAGCTAGGTTCTGCGAACGTAGGCAGCTACCTCAGCAACCCGATATGACACCGCAACCGCTGGAATTGCCTGTCTACTGCTCCTGAGTACCTGAGTCTACACACAAAAGGTGCAGGGAGTAGGGGTGAGTACTAAGTACTCAGTGAGTAACAAATATATATAGGTAGCTGACAGTAAGAAATCCACAGATTACCACATAATGAAGCTAAACTACAGTTCGAATCTCCTAGGAACTAGCATTAACAATACAATACAGCTACCACA
Source organism: Nicotiana noctiflora (assembly GCA_032618575.1). Classification (NCBI taxonomy): domain Eukaryota; kingdom Viridiplantae; phylum Streptophyta; class Magnoliopsida; order Solanales; family Solanaceae; genus Nicotiana; species Nicotiana noctiflora. Next base: position 322,564 of record JASVEL010004639.1, read on the forward strand.
GAGTAGTTCAACAAATACAGATGTAATGCAATGCACATAACCACTACGGCGTGTAGCCCGATCCAATTTAACGTCGACGGCGCTCACTGGGGGTGTGTACAGACTCCGGAGGGGCTCCTACAGCCCAAGCGCAATACTGCTGCGGCGTGCAGCCCGATCCTCATATCAACCACTGCGGCGTGCAGCCCAATCCCATGCTCAGTCCACAATAAGAAATTAAGTCACAAAACAGTTCATTATTCTTACTTCCAGTTTTCCAGTTCATAATTTATGAAAAATACTTTAACTTTATTAAATTTGCAAAAGTCGATGACTTAGCATTTCAAAAGGTGAATTTCAATTTCCAGGACTGAGATCAGTGATTTAAGCAATTATGGCTATCACATAAATATTGTCCTCTAAGGACGCTACAGATCGGCACAAGGCCCCAAACAAGGCTTACAGCCCACAAATAATTCAAATACGGTGTATTTCCAACACTAATAACATATTATTCATTTCCGGGATGGACCAAGTCTCAATCCCCAGTCACAATCAATCCCGCACCTGCCACGGTGTGCGAGCCACGCCCTAATAGCGTCACAATGTGCTAAGCCGGGGTTTCGAACCCTCAGGCTACCATATACACAAACTACTCACCTCTAGCCGGTCGTAGACTCGTCCGCGATGCCTTTTCCTTTGAATTTCGCTACCTCATGTGTAGAATCTGGTCAAATAACAATAATTATATCAAATACGGGTCAAAGAATCATAACCCACTTCAATTTACATAAAATTCGCATAAATACGCCAAATTGGTAAAACCCGACCCCGGGCCCACTGCTCGGAAAATTCCGAAATTAGTACCAACGCGACCCTCATCTTGCCACGAGTCCGTGCATATAAAATTTATCGAAATCGGAGTTCAAATGGCCTTCCAAATCCAAAAATCCCGTTTTCAATATTTAGGCCACATTTCTTCAAGATTTCAACCCAATTTCATGAAGATTGATGTTAATACTACCATAAAATGATGTTTTTGAGTCAAGAATCTTACCTCCGATGAATACCCGATGACTTCTCAGTGATTTCCTCGAATTTTCTTCTCTTTAGGGCTCAAAATTATGTTTTGGGGGTGTAAACCCGTAACCCCTCTGCTTCTGGATTTTATTCACTGCCAGAGACCTTTGTTCTTCGCGTTCGCGTGAGCCCCCACGCGTTCGCGATGAACAACTCTGCCTTACTCTTCGCGAACGCGACGCTTACCACGCGTTCGCGATGCTCAATTCCAGTTACCCTTCGCAAACGCGACGCCAACCACGCGTTCGCGATGCTCAAATTCCCAACCGCCCATATTCCTTCTACGCGTTCGCTATACACCTCCCGCGAATGCGAAGCACAACACCCACGACCCTACGCGAACGCGACCCAAGCAACGCGTTCGCGATGCTCAACACCCCTGGCCTACGCGAACGCGTCTCCCCCTCCCGCGAACGCGATGCACAAAAAGGCTTGGCCTTCGCAAACGCGACACTTGTCACGCGAACGCAAAGGCTTAAGGGCCTGGGCAGAACCTGCAATTTTTCTGCAGATTTTTGCCAAGTCCAAATGCCCGGTTGATGGTCCGAAATCATCCCGAGGCCCCCGGAACCCCAACGAAAACCACCAACGTACTCCAAAACATGATACGGACTTGTTCCAATCATAAAAACACCATCCTAAACATCAAAATCACCATTTCCACACGAATTCAAGCCTAAGTTTCTTCAAAACTTTCAAAACTAACATTCAATCCAAAACCCGATCAAACGATGTCCGAATGACCTGAAAATTTGCAGACACATCCAAAATCATATAACGAAGCTACAGAAATTGTCGGAATTCCATTCCGACCCCCGGATCAAAATATCACCTACCATCCGGTTTTCGCCAAAATTCAACATTCGCCAATTCAAGCCTAAAACTACACCGGACATCCGAATTCAATTCCGATTGCTCTCCTAAGTCATAAATGATCCCCCGGAACTAGTCGAATCATCGAGAATCCGGTTCCGAGCACTCTAACTCAATAGTCAACTCTTGGTTGACTTCTCATATTCAAGCTTTCTTTAAACATGCTATTTGTTTCATTTTCAATCCAAATCACTCCTAACTCACCCGATATATTCTAATACTGATTTAAAAGCATAATATATGTAAATGCAAGGTAACGGGGTGGTAAATTCCCGTAACGAAGGGTCAGGTCGTTACATTCTCCCCAACTTAAACAAACGCTCGTCCGCGAGCGGGTTAAGAAACATACCTGGAGTATCAAACAAGTGTGGATATCTGCTCCGCATTTCCTGCTCGGTCTCCCAAGTTGCTTCCTCCATGGGACGACCTCTCCACTGCACTTTTACTGAAGCTATGTCATTAGATCTTAGCTTACGAATCTGTCGACCCAAAATGGCTACTAGTTCCACATCATAAGTCAAATCCTCATCTAGCTGTATCGTGCTGAAGTCTAACACATGAGACGGGTCTCCGACATACTTCCGGAGCATAGATACATGGAACACCGGGTGAACTCCCGACAAACCGGGTGGCAAAGCAAGCATATAAGCCACCTCCCCAACTTTCCTAAGCACCTCAAAAGGTCCAATAAACCTTGGGCTCAACTTCCCTTTCTTTCCAAACCTCATAACACCCTTCATAGGCGAAACTTTCAGCAACACCTTCTCACCTACTGAATAAGACACATCTCGGACCTTCCGGTCTGCATAACTCTTCTGACGCGACTGAGCCGTGCGTAGTCTCTCCTGAATCACCTTCACCTTGTCTAAGGCATCTTGGACTAACTCTGTCCCCAACAACCTAGCCTCGCCGGGCTCGAACCAACCAACCGGAGACCTACACCGCCTCCCATATAAAGCTTCATACGGTGCCATCTGAATGCTGGACTGATAGCTATTATTGTAAGCAAACTCCGCCAAAGGCAAATAATCAGCCCATGAACCACCAAAATCAATGACACAAGCACGCAACATATCCTCCAATATCTGAATAGTACGCTCGGACTGCCCATCCGTCTGTGGATGAAATGCTGTGCTCAGCTCTACCTGTGAACCCAACTCTCGCTGAAATGTCCTCCAGAACTGAGATGTGAACTGGGTACCTCTGTCTGATATAATGGAAATGGGAACTCCATGCAATCTCACTATCTCACGGATGAATATCTCTGCCAACCGCTCCGAGGTATAGGTAGTACACACTGGGATGAAGTGAGCTGACTTGGTCAACCTATCCACCACCACCCAAACTGAATCAAACTTCCTCGCTGTCCGAGGGAGTCCACTAACAAAGTCCATAGTTCATCTTTCTCCACCAGTAATGCTGCTTCAAATCCTGGTACATCTTCGCGGCTCCTGGATGAATAGAATACCGCGAGCTGTGGGCCTCTACCAATATCAATTCACGAAGGCCATCAACATTGGGCACGCATATCCGGCCCTGCATCCGCAATACACCATCACTATCAATAGTGACATCCCTGGCATCATCATGCTGAACTTTGTCCTTAAGGACAAGTAAGTGTGGATCATCATACTGGCGCTCTCGAATGCGATCATATAAAGAAGAACGAGCTACTACACAAGCCATCACCCGACTGGGCTCAGAAATATCCAGTCTTACCATCTGATTAGCTAACTCCTGAACATCAACTGCTAGGGGTCTCTCCCCAACTGGAATATACGCCAAACTGCCCATACTAATGGCCTTCCGGCTCAATGCATCAGCGACTACATTGGCTTTCCCGAGATGGTACAAGATAGTAATATCATAGTCTTTAAGCAATTCAAGCCATCTCCGCTGCCTCAAATTTAGATCTTTCTCTGCTTAAACAAATGCTGAAGGCTGCGGTGGTCCGTATATACATCACAAGATACACCATATAGGTAATGCCTCCAAATCTTCAAGGCATGAACAATAGCAGCTAACTCCAAATCATGAACAGGGTAGTTCTTCTCGTGGGGCTTTAGCTGACGAGAAGCATATGTAATAACTCTACCCTCATGCATCAACACACAACCGAGTCCAACTCTAGAAGCATCACAATACACCGTATATGACCCTAAAGCTGATGGTAACACAAGTACTGGAGCGGTGGTCAAAGCCTCCTTGAGCTTCTGAAAGCTCTCCTCACATTCATCAGACCACAGAAATGGGGTATTCTTCTGTGTCAACTTAGTCACGATGAAGCAATAGATGAGAAACCCTGAACAAACCGGCGATAATAGCCTGCCAAGCCGAGAAAACTCCAAATCTCTGTAGCTGAGGAAGGTCTGGGCCAATTCTGCTCTGCCTCAACCTTCTGTGGATCAACCCGAATACCATCACTAGACACTATATGTCCCAGAAAACCCAAAGTATCAAGCCAGAACTCACACTTAGTGAATTTCGCATAGAGCTTCTCTTCTCTCAACCTCTGCAATACCACCCTCAAATGTTGTGCATGCTCCTCCTGGCTGCGTGAATACACCAGAATATCATCAATAAACACAATCACAAAAGAATCAAGGTACGACGGAAATACGCTATTCATCAAGTGCATGTATGCAGCTGGGGCATTAGTTAACCCGAAAGACATCACCAGGAACTCGTAGTGCCCATATCGCGTCCTGAATGCTGTCTTCATAATATCTGAGTCCCTGATCTTCAACTGATGATAGCCCAATCGAAGATCAATCTTAGAAAATACACTAGCTCCTTGGAGCTGATCAAATAGGTCCTCAATACAAGGCAATGGGTACTTATTCTTCACTGTTACCTTGTTCAGCTGCCTGTAATCAATGCACATCCTCATTGTGCCATCTTTCTTCTTCACGAACAACACCGGTGCACCCCAAGGTGACACACTCGGACGAATGAAACCCTTATCTAAGAGTTCCTGAAGCTGTTCTTTCAAATCTTTTAACTCTGCTGGTGCCATGCGATAGGGAGGAATAGAAATGGGCGGAGTGCCCGGCACCAAGTCAATACCAAAATCGATATCTCTGTCAGGCGGCATGCCTGGCAGGTCTGCTGGAAATACATCCGAAAACTCCCTCACAATGGGGACCGAATCAAGACTGGGTGTCTCGGCCTCAACATTTCTAATGAAGGCCAAATAAGATAAACAACCCTTGCCAATCATTCGTTGGGCCTTTATATAAGAAATCACCCTGTCAGACACATAATCAGTCAAGACATGCCACTCGATCCTTGGATTACCCGGAATAGCTAGTGTGACTGTCTTGGCATGACAGTCCAGAATCGCATGGTAAGGAGACAGCCAATCCATGCCTAGAATCACATCGAAATCTACCATGCCCAGTAGTAATAGATCAACTCGGGTCTCCAGACCCCCAATAGTAATAATACAGGATCAATATACCTTATCCACAACAACGGTATCCCCCACTGGGGTAGACACATGTACGGGCAAATCAAGAATACCACGGGTCTTACCCAAATGATGTGCAAAATAAGTAGAGACATAAGAATAGGTGGATCCGGGATCAAATAAGACAGAAACATCCATGTGGCAGACTGAGATAATACCTGAAATAACCGCATCCGAAGCACTAGCATCCTTCCTATCCGGAAGAGCATAGAAACGAGCCTGGCCTCCACCAGTACGATCCTCGCCCCTAGGGCGACCTCTGGATACCTGGCCACCAGTCCTAGCCGACTGTGCTGGCGCCGAAGAAACAGGAGTAGAAGACGAGGGTTGATCCCTCTGCTGAGACCGCTTACGAAGCCACTGAGGACACTCTCTCCTGATATGGCCCAAATCACCGCACTCAAAACAATGGCCTGAAGATGGAAGAAGGGGCTGCTGAGGACCCCTCGCTACCGATGAACCCTGTGTTGAGGAAGCAGGAGCAGAGCTCTGAGCTGGAAGAGCACTCAGTGCAGGCTGACTCTACTGACGGCTCTGCTGACCCTGATAACCCTGCTGGCCTTGACGACCACGATCTGATGAAACCCCACTGGACTCCGTACGTCCAGACTGATGAGACCTAAAAGAGCGACCTCTGCTATGCTGAAATTGGCCCCTAGACGGAGCACCACTGTAACTGCCAGTACCACGAGGCCTCTTAGCCTCTCTCTCCTCCCGCTCTCTGCGGCGATCTGTCTCAATGTGACGGGCAGCATAAACCACCTCCTCAAAGGTAACCGTCGAAACCCTCTCCCTGGTTATCAATATGCGGATGGGATAAATAAGGCCATCAATAAATCTCCGAATCCTCTCTCTCTGTCTGTAGGAACCATCCACATGGCATGACGGGCCAACTGTGTGAATCTCATCTCGTACTGATTAACTGTCATCTCTCCCTGCTTCAACCACTCGAACTGACGTCGCAGCTCCTCTCTCTGAGACTGAGGCACGTACTTTTCCAAAATACCGTGGAGAACTACTTCCAAGTGAGGGGCACTACTCCAGCGGTCCTACGCCTCTCGAAATCCTCCCACCACTAAAATGCTGCACCCGTGAACTGAAAAGTGGTGAATGAAACACCGCTGGACTCTAGAATACCCGCGGTGCGAAGCATGCGCTTGACATCTGTCAAGAAAACCCTGGGCGTCCTCGCCCTCAGCACCACTGAATGTCGGAGGCCGTAGCCTCTCAAATCTCTCCAAACGACACTGCTCATCGTCGGGCAAAGCTGGAACCATATAAGCAGGAGCTCGTGCAATGGGCGCAACTGGCTGGACTGGCTCGGGTGTGTGAGCCACGGGGGTCTGATTTCCTCCCCCTGCCTGCGAAGAAGATACTGCAGCAGTAGCTGCAACTACCTGTGCCAAGCCTGTGCACACTGATAAGATCTGAGCCAAGGTCTCCTGAAGACCCGGCATCACAATAGGCACCGCCGGTGCTTGAGCACCTGAGTTGCCGGAGCGTCCGCCGCCGGAATCCGGTCCCGAGTCCGGGCCACCGGTATCCGACCCCGAGTCCGGTCGGTTGGTGGGTCGGCGAGTGCCGGCGCCGTCGCCCTACCTCTACCACGACCACGGCCTCCGGGTGCCAATAGTGGTCGTCCGCCACGTCCGTTAGCTCGTGTTCTCGCCATCCGCGAGAGAATAAAATATGGAAAGATTTAATTTCATGATAACACAAATCGCACGATATGAATTCAAGAAAATGAGGTTTTTCCTAAAGTTTCGTAGCCCTCCGAGGATAGATACGGACGTCTACGTACCGATCCGCGAAAGCCTACTAAACCGGCTCATGACTCGCGAGTCCTAATAACCTAGTGCTTCTGATACCAACTTGTCACGACCCAAATCCGGTCGTGATAGCGCCCAACGATCAAGCTAGGCCAGCCAGACCAACAATTTAATTAACACAACGATATCAGTCCCAAATGGACAACCCAGAAGAATATATGAGTTTAAGAACTCCAATAATAATAATAATAACAAAAGTACCTGACACTCCCAAAGATCCGGAGTCACAAGTCTTGAGCCTCTAACAAAACCCAACAGAAATGAGAGTACGATATAGAAGTACTCAAGTCCGAATACAAAATACAAAATAACAACCGGAAATGAGAGGAGAAGCTAGGTTCGCGAACGTAGGCGGCTACCTCAACCAACCCGATATGACACTGCAAACGCTGGAATTGCCTGTCTACTGCTCCTGAGTACCTGAGTCTACACACAAAAAGTGTAGGGAGTAGGGGTGAGTACTAAGTACTCAGTGAGTAACAAATATATATAGGTAGTTGACAGTAAGAAATCCACAGATTACCACATAATGAAGCTAAACTACAGTTCGAATCTCCTACGAACTAGCATTAACAATACAATACAGCTACCACAGAGTAGTTCAACAAATACAGATGTAATGCAATGCACATAACTGCTACGGCGTGTAGCCCGATCCAATTTAACGTCGACGGCGCTCACTGGGGGTGTGTACAGACTCCGGAGGGGCTCCTACGGCCCAAGCGCAATACTGCTGCGGCGTGCAGCCCGATCCTCATATCAACCACTGCGGCGTGCAGCCCGATCCCATGCTCAATCCACAATAAGCAATTAAGTCACAAAACAGTTCATTTTTCTTACTTCCAGTTTTCCAGTTCATAATTTATGAAAAATACTTTAACTTTATTAAATTTGCAAAAGTCGGTGACTTAGCATTTCAAAAGGTGAATTTCAATTTCCAGGACTGAGATCAGTGATTTAAGCAATTATAGCTATCACATAAATATTGTCCTCTAAGGACGCTACAGGTCGGCACAAGGCCCCAAACAAGGCTTACAGCCCACAAATAATTCAAATACGGTGTATTTCCAACACTAATAACATATTATTCATTTCCGGGATGGACCAAGTCTCAATCCCCAGTGTGACAATCAATCCCGCACCTGCCACGATGTGCGAGCCATGCCCTAATAGCGTCACAATGTGCTAAGCCGGGGTTTCGAACACTCAGGCGACCATATACACAAACTACTCACCTCTAGCCGGTCGTAGACTCGTCCGCGATGCCTTTTCCTTTGAATTTCGCTGCCTCGTGTGTAGAATCTAGTCAAATAACAATAATTATATCCAATACGGGTCAAAGAATCATAACCCACTTCAATTTACATAAAATTCGCATAAATACGCCAAATTGGTAAAACCTGACCTCGGGCCCACTGCTCGGAAAATTCCGAAATTAGTACCAACGCGACCGTCATCTTGCCACGAGTCCGTGCATTTAAAATTTATCAAAATCGGAGTTCAAATGGCCTTCCAAATCCAAAAATCCGGTTTTCAATATTTAGGCCACATTTATTCAAGATTTCAACCCAATTTCATGAAGATTGATGTTAATACTACCATAAAATGATGTTTTTGAGTCAAGAATCTTACCTCCGACGAATACCCGATGACTTCTCAGTGATTTCCTCGAGTTTTCTTCTCTCTAGGGCTCAAAATTATGTTTTGGGGTGTAAACCCGTAACCCCTCTGCTTCTGGATTTTATTCACTGCCAGAGACATTTGTTCTTCGCGTTCGCGTGAGCCCCCACGCGTTCGCGATGAACAGCTCTGCCTTACTCTTCGCGAACGCGACGTTTACCACGCGTTCGCGATGCTCAATTCCAGTTACCCTTCGCGAACGCGACGCCAACCACGCGTTCGTGATGCTCAAACTCCCAACCGCCCAGATTCCTTCTACGCGTTCGCGATACACCTCCCGCGAACGCGAAGCACAACACCCACGACCCTACGCGAACGCGACCCAAGCAACGCGTTCGCGATGCTCAACACCCCTGGCCTACGCGAACGCGTCTCCCCCTCCCGTGAACGCGATGCACAAAAAGGCTTGGCCTTTGGGAACGCGACACTTGTCACGCGAACGCGAAGGCTTAAGGGCCTAGGCAGAACCTGCAGTTTTTCTGCAGATTTTTGCCAAGTCCAAATGCCCGGTTGATGGTCCGAAATCATCCCGAGGCCCCCGGAACCCCAACGAAAACCACCAACGTACTCCAAAACATGATACGGACTTGTTCCAATCATAAAAACACCATCCTAAACATCAAAATCACCATTTCCACACGAATTCAAGCCTAAGTTTCTTCAAAACTTTCAAAACTAACATTCAATCCAAAACCCGATCAAACGATGTCCGAATGACCTGAAAATTTGCGGACACATCCAAAATCACATAACGAAGCTACAGAAATTGTTGGAATTCCATTCCGACCCCCGGATCAAAATATCACCTACCATCCGGTTTTCGCCAAAATTCAACATTCGCCAATTCAAGCCTAAAACTACACCGGACCTCCGAATTCAATTCCGATTGCTCTCCTAAGTCATAAATGATCCCCCGGAACTAGTCGAATCATCAGAATCCGGTTCCGAGCACTCTAACTCAATAGTCAACTCTTTGTTGACTTCTCATATTCAAGCTTTCTTTAAACATGCTATTTGTTTCATTTTCAATCCAAATCACTCCTAACTCACCCGATATATTCTAATACTGATTTAAAAGCATAATATATGTAAATGCAAGGTAACGGGGTGGTAAATTCCCGTAACGACGGGTCGGGTCGTTACAATTTCTCTCTTAATAATCGCCTCAGAAGCTTCTTCCCGTTCCAAAATTAGAAGAAAACTCGACCTGCTCATTATAGGTATACTGTTCACGCATTTTACTGCTCCCAATGGATTCCTCGTGAAATTCTAATGAATTTGGGCTTTCGAATCACTCAATTTGAGCTTATAATGAAGAATATATGTAGGTTTTAAGATTTGCAAATAGTGCAGGTTTTTTATACGCCGTCAGGGGCAGTTTCGTCATTAACCTGAAAATCTGGGCAACCTTAGTAAAATGGCCATAAAATCCTTATACGATGTCCAAATTCGATGATTCTTTTTGCTATGGGTCCGTAATTACGATACGGATCTAATGCTTCATTAAAAACAGTAATCGTGGCTTATTTGTTCAATATGATATCATTTATGCTTGAAGAAACGATGTCGAAGCATAAGAAAAACGAGCATAACGCAACCCAAACCTATCTGAAACTCATCCGAGCTCCTCGGGACTGCATACGAACACACTAACATGCCACATATGATCATGCAAACTTAGTTTCACTCTCAAAACACCAAATTTACATCGGATTCAAGCCTAAGTTCTTCTAAAACTTCCGAAACTTGCATTTGATCAAAACCCTACCAAATCACCTTTGAATAATCTGAAATTTTGTACACACATCAAAAATCGCATATCGAAGCTACAGAAACTCTCGGAATTCCATTCCGATCCTCGGATCAAAATCTCACCTACCATTCGGATTTGGCCAAAATTCAACCTTAGCATATTCAAGCCTAAACTACACCGGACCTCCGTATTCGATTCTGATTGCTCTCCTAAGTCATACATGATCCCCCCGAAACTAGTCAAATCATCAGAATTCAATTTCGAGCTGTCTAACTCATCGGTCAACATTCGGTTGACTTTTCCAACCTATTCTTCTCATAAAGAGGTTTATGGCCTCATATCTATTCTAATTCTCTCCGATTTGCTTCTAACTATCCAAACACATATAAATTAGCATATTAAAATATTAAATGAAGAAAAGGGGATGATAACTCCCCTAACGACGAGTCGGGTCATTATATTCTCCCCAACTTAATCAAATGCTCGTCCTCGAGCGTATCCTGAGTTGTACTAGAAGCAACCCAATAGCTGAATGACCTTACCAAGGATATATGCGGGGTGGTACCACGTCACCCTGTCCATCATAAGTCCGATAACGCAATATAGCTGAACTTCCACAGTCCATCTGAACCATAGCCCACATTTCACTTTCCGAAATCATATACTAAATCTGACTCCCACGTCTATACTCAGAATACACCCGAACCAACTGTAATAGCCCATACTCGCCACTCCGAGTGAGATCTTATGGTGTACCAAACAACCCAATCACTCGAGACGATGGACTCTAATCGCAACAATTTCTCACGATAACCAAATATTAACTGAAAAACCTTTTTCATTAGCTAAAGTCTTATTCCAACACCTTCATATATTGCCCACGGCAACCAAATGCGCGATATATCGAATCCATCTCTCAGGTCACCCATTCATGAATCCACTTCCCTATTAACTGATACCACAATAGATTTCAGAGCCAAGCCTCGATATTACCTATCTAACCAGCTGAAATCACATATGCCCGCACTCATTAATGGCTCCAATGATCATTTCTATTATAACACACCGCACTGGTGATATGACACCTCAACACCGGCCTAAGCCACGATGAGCACAATGCAGTCTCCAATAGAAACGATCTAAACATACTCAATCATGACAACTAACTCAAACTAAAGAGGTCTAATACAATTCCTCTGTACCATTATAACATAGGACTGAGATCCAGTCTCGCATTATAGAAATAGAGTACCCGAATTCTCCTCGAAAGGTTATAACATCATATGGCCTTGCCACAACTTATGATTCCATCCAAACACTATTACCCATGAAGCACCTCAAGTCATCTCATCATGCTCAAAACAGTCAGCCACGTACAGAACTAGGTCTGAACTCAAGCAATCAATCTCACCCACAGTGAAACAATTAATATACGCCATCAAATCTTTTAAGGTCACAACCGATGCGCCATTTGCCGAGCGATACCCAACACTGACTTTCCTCAGAGACTAGGAAGTATTGTACACAAGGTAACATATAAAAAAATATTCTCCATGTCACACGGTTGCGGCATGCAACCTGGTCAAACTAACATACCCGTGGCGGCGTGCCACCCGATCCAAATACCATACCTACGGCGGCGTGCCACCAGATCCAAATAACCCGTGGCGGCGTGCCACCTGATCCATGCGTAAATATCGCAAAAGGAAATGCACACCGAGTCAAATTGTTCATTACAATAAACATATATATAGCCTCAAGCTCGGCCACAAGAAACGTATCCGACAAGGTTCCTCAATACCGAAATTGAATCATTAGTAGAAACCTCTATACTGATATCCGCCATGAAGGCCCAACTGACAAAACCATACCTACCAACCGCTCCCTGGTCCTGGGTACAACACCCTGCTGGAGCATTCTCTAATGCACTCTGCTAAACAATTTGTGCCATTCCCGACATAGTCCATATCACATTAGTCTAGGCAACTTGACGTATGACAACCAGTCTGCACTCATGTCTCATAACCCAAATTTATTATATCAAGCTGAGGGAGAGCCACTCGGGCTTCTAATTTTTGATAATCGCTAAACAATGCCGATACCCCGATATACAACCAGTGCATAGGCGGATTACGAGAACTTCTAGTCTCCATTACCTATATAACACATGATTCATTGTGCCTGATTCCACACTCCACATTGTACGACTACATAGCACACATCAAGCATCCATTCATACCACTAGAGTCATTCAGAAATTTCTCTATGTCATCGTCAACTCAATCATCACACTCGATCCAATAAGAGAATACCACCATACCACTAGATATTATTAATTTACAGTACCTTGTCCGTTTTTGACCATATACCCTGCCTAATCACTAGAATGGCGGTATCATTTTTATTAATCACCAGAAAGATCAATTCTTAGATCACCTGCAGCTGCCTCCGCTGCTCGATAATTTTTTTTTAATGACTTCCCATATATTATGAACTGATCTCAAAACCTTGAACATGCCATTATCAACTTCCCATAGCACATCGCATATACCATACCACTCTAATATAACATAGGAACTCCTATCCCTTTTCTACGCCGCTAACATCGACGCACTCAACTAGTCAAGGACTTCTATGATTCCAAATAAACTCATTACACATTCTCAGCTTCTCATACCAACAGGAAATACACTCATTTTCAAACCACGGTAGAACACATCACAAACTCCTTCTTCCAATTCATTGCATAAGTTTAACTGCCAGGACTGTGTCCTTCTACCTACATCGAGCTACGCAACTGCCAGCACTCAAGAGCTTTATTGCACCATAGCTGCAAGACTCATTAATTTGTACTCATACCAGGAGTTAATCGTATTATCATACCGTTTCAGCTTATTAACAAGTTGTTCCATTTACTTAATTCCTTTCTGAATCATCTTTAACTTAGTACTAGCCTTTACTGTAGCACTACATTATCTCAACTCATGTTACCACACGAGACTCATACACAAGACTACACGGTCTAAGGCTCATAGGCCGCTAAATACTCTCTCAATGTTTCCCGGAAGTACCACATTCTACAATACTTTAGTTTGAAGAACTTCTTGCGATTTTTGAATTCGTTATCATTACTCTCCAATATAGATACATAGAATTTCATCATTCACATATCATTACACAAGTCTTGATCCATTCTAACGAAACCACCATATTTAGCCACATACACAATCGTAAGACACCTTACCGTTACAAGCAAAATCTTGAACACCGCAGGACTATTCTCAGGTGTCATTCACCCTTATTCAATTATCATTCAACTGTCTTATTGGACATAACCACCTGTGCCTTGTTAGAACTCTGACACCAGCAGAGCATGATTACATACCGATGCACTTAGCTATCTTTCTTTTCTATACATCGAACATTCCTTACCAACAGCATTCAAATCATCCTAGGATTTTTTTTCACATTTACGAAGCACCATAACCTTTATCAGAATTTTCCCAACATACTTAGAGACAGAACCAACATAGCACACAACAGTCCAATCAATTAATCAATAACAACCTCCCCAACTTGGCTCGGAGCCATTCATCAAAGCACATATAGCCACTTATAGCATTCTTACTCAAATGATGCCACAATGTTATAGTGATATTAATCTCAAGTCATTTACTCCCTTGGTTTGTTCGGAAATCATGGTAGTCTTTTCATGGAGATCATTGGGAACATAAATGTGCCTGAGGTTAAGAACAATGACAAAACTGCCTTCTGTTTGTTGCCATGGAATGTATAGGTAGGGATTGTTTTATGCTTGGCGAGCCTTGACAGAGACTCGAATCATCTGAGACCTCAACTCTTCTACAACTCTTGCATTTATACACACACTACAGTTAAGCCTACTCTCTTTAGGTGACATAAATCTTTTCTAAGTCCCAAATTTTCCAAGAATTTTGACAGAGTTTCCTTTGTAATTTGGCCTATCCACCTGCCAGAGAAGCACCAAACCATTCTAACAATACGTCCATAACTCAACAGGACACCACAATGCATATCAACAACATAAATCTCAATACTATACGAATCATATTGTCACAATTAATACCTGAACACACGTTGCACCTGCTCGAATCATAACACATATCAAATACCTTTTAATTACACCTAAGAATCAACCCACCTATTTTGCCTCAATCTAGTATTTCAGTACAACACCTTCCACCAGGATATACATAGCATAATCACTTTAGTCTTCCCGAGTCTAAACTCGTTTTACTACACGTAAGGCACTTTACCTTCCAACTAAGAGATATGATAAATATTCACCACGCCCATAGCTCTGGGATACACAACAAATTACAATAATGATCTAACACCTGACAGATCGTACATTATTAAGCTGTCAGTTCCACATTTAGGAACAATACCAATCACACAAAATTTCATAATACCAGTTTGTAAAATCAGCACTTCGGTGCTCATGTCATAGACAAAGATCTGGCCTCAAGGCCTCCCGACTGGCCCAACATGAACTCGCAGAGATTATATCTCGCCCCTAGACCAGGGAATCACAAGCCATCAAGGCAATTATATTACTGAGCGTTCGAGTGCGCATACAGGCGTATGGAAGGAATTTCCAAGAATTATATCTCAAGCTGAATCAAGTACGCACGATAAGAATTCCAAGAAATGTGAAGTGTTTCCTAAAGGTTTGCAGCCTCCCGAGGATAAGTACAGGCGTCCCCGTACCGATCCACAAGACTCTACCAACCGACTCAAGACTCATGAGGCCTAGTAACCTAGGCTCTAATACCAACTTGTCATGACCCCAATCCCGGTCATGATGGCGCCCAACACAACTGCTAGGCAAGCCCGACCATTTACTCTCTCATCCCGAGTATGAAGCTCAAATTAATTACCTGGATATTATTAACAACAATAAAGCTAAACTGAATAACCACCCAAAGATCTAGGGTCACAAGTCTAGAGCCTCTAAACATGATCGAATAACAATATCTAAACCAAATACTCAAGACTGAATAATGTATATACAAAGGAAAACTGGAATAAGAAGAGATGCCAGGTCCTGCGAACGCCAGCAGCTACCTCAGCAACTCGGATAAATACTGATAAAAGCTAGAGCGCTCGTCTATTTCTCCTGTGTACCTGAATCTGCACACAAAGGTTTAGGGAGTAGGGGTGAGTACTAAGTAATCAGTGATTAATAAATATATATAAGTAGCTGAAAGTAAGAAATCCACAAAATATCACATAATGAAGCTAAACTATAGTCTGATTCCTCCTATGAACTAGCAACAAGAATAGTACATTACCACTATCACAGATAATTCACAAACAAAGATTCTATGCAAAGCACATAACCGCTACGACGTGTAGCCCGATCCATTTGACGTCGACGGCGTTCACTGGGGGTGTGTACAGACTCCGGAGGGGCTCCTACAGCCCAAGGACAATACCACTGCGGCGTGCAGCCCGATCCTCATATCAACCGCTGCGGCGTGCAGCCTGATCCTCATATCAACCGCTGCGGCGTGCAGCCTGATCCTCATATCAACCGCTGCGGCGTGAAGCTCGGTCCATCATCTGTCCACAATATTCATATGAGTCGCACAACAGCTCAACTTATTTATTTCCAGATTCCAATTCATTTAATTATGAAAATACTTTAATGCTTATTTAATTTTCCTAAATAGATGACTTAGCATTTCAATACGGTGCTTTCAAACCAGGACTGAGATAAGTGATTAAGCAATTAGAGCTATCACATATATAACTATCCCCTAGGGATACTACAGGTCGGCACAAGGCCCCAAACATGGCTTACAGCTCACAAAATATATCTAACACAATGTGCGTTTCAACCACATATAGCATATTATTCACATCCGGGATGGACTAAGTCTCAATCCCCAGTCACAATCAATCCCGCACCTGCCATGGGGTGCGAGCCACGCCCTACTAGCGTCACAATGTGCTAAGCCGGGGTTTCGAACCCTCAGGCTACCATATACACTAACTACTCACCTCTAGCCGGTCGAAGACTCGTCCGCGATGCCTTTTCCTTTTGAATTTGTCACCCCGTGCATAGAATCTAGTCAAACTACAATAATTATATCAAATACGAGTCAAAGAAACATAACCCAATTCAATTTATACGAAATACGCGATAATACACCAAGTTGGTAAAACTCAGACCCAGGGCCCGCTTATCGAAAAATTCCGAAATTTAGACCAACGGATTCCACGTATCGCCACGAGTCCGTGCATATAAAATTTATCAAAATCGGAGTTCGAAAGGCCTTTCAAAACCCAAAAATTTATTTTCATGATTTAGACCCTAATTCTTCACAAATTCTACCAATTTCGGGAATTTTGCTGTTGATTCTAGCATAAAATCATGTTTTTGAGTCAAGAAACTTACCTCCAGCGATTACCCATTAATTTCTCTCTTAATAATCGCCTCAGAAGCTTCTTCCCGTTCCTAAATTGGAAGAGAACTCTACCTGCTCATTATAGGTATACTGTTCACGCGTTTTACTGCTCCCAATGAATTCCTTGTGAACGTCTAATGAATTTAGGCTTTTGAATCACTCAATTTGACCTTATAATGAAGGAGATATGTAGGTTTTAAGATTTGCAAATAGTGCAGGTTTTTAATACGCCGTCAGGGGCACTTTCGTCATTAACCTGAAAATCTGGGCAACCTTAGTAAAATGGCCATAAAATCATTATACGATGTCCAAATTCGATGATTCTTTTTTCTACGAGTCCGTAATTACGATACGGAACTAATGCTTCATTCAAAACAGTAATCGTAGCTTATTTATTGAATATGATATCATTTATGGTTGAAGAAACGATGTCGAAGCATAAGAAAAACAAGCATAACGCAACCCAAACCTATATGAAACTCATCTGAGCTCCTCGGGACTGCATACGAACATACTAACATGCCACATATGATCATGCAAACTTAGTTTTACTCTCAAAACACCAAATATACATCGGATTCAAGCCTAAGTTCTTCTAAAACTTCCGAAACTTGCATTTGATCAAAACCCTACCAAATCACCTCCGAATAATCTGAAATTTTCCACACACATCAAAAATCACATATCGAAGCTACAGAAACTCTCGGAATTCCATTCCGATCCTCGGATCAAAATCTCACCTACCATTCGGATTTCGCCAAAATTCAACCTTAGCCAATTCAAGCCTAAAACTACAACGGACCTCCAAATTCGATTCTGATTGCTCTCCTAAGTCATACATGATCCCCCGAAACTATTTAAATCATCAGAATTCAATTCCGAGCTGTCTAACTCATCGGTCAATATTTGGTTGACTTTTCTAACCTATTCTTCTCATAAAGAGGTTTATGGCCTCATTTCTATTCTAATTCTCTCCAATTTGCTTCTAACTATCCAAACATATATAAATTAGCATATTAAAATATTAAATGAAGAAAAGGGGACGATAACTCCCCTAAGGACTGGCCAGGTCGTTACATAGGCCAAAAAACCCCAAGTTTGCACACAAATCTTCCCTTAATATCTCACCTTATTATGAAGTCTATAAGTCTTAGACATCACAGGAAAATCAATAATTGTTTTAAGAGGACTTTGCCGGTAATCAAGAATTCAAGAAAACTTGAAAAAAGCTTCCAGAACGTTGGAGATTTTCTAACAAAAAAAGAGAAAGAAGAAAAAAGTGGCAAAAGAAAACCATCGGAGATTAAGATAAGTATTGTCTTGTCTTTTGATTTATTTTTAGTTTTATGTCCATGTACCATTTTCTGTTTTTAATTTTTTATTTTTGATTGGTCACAACCATTAATTAGATATAATCTGGTTTTTGAAATTAATAGTAACACGCATAGTTTAGTTTTAGAATTTTATCTAGTTAATTCCATTAATAATCAGTAGTCAATCTATGATTTATTTTTGTTGTTAGACTATAGTTGTTAGTACGAATTTAATAGTTTAAATTAATTGGATTTATTTCAGTTTTAATTTTTCATTTTTTCTCTTACTGGTTAGTACTAATATGTGTTAAGTCTATTTTTGATATTTTTAGGAAATTGGTTATAGCTGTCTTTAAATACAATTAATAGTCAGATATTTGGAAGAACTCAAAATTAATTTTGATAGTCAAAATCTGGAGATTCACAGTACAGAAAATTCGATGAATTCTTAGGGGTGTTTTGGGTATAGAAAGTGTGATAGTGGTAATAATAATAAGGAGATAGAGATATTTTGGGAATATGAAAAGGTTAGTTTAGCAATTGTTAAAGGGGAGTGTGGATATAATAGGGAATCTAAAGGTAAAAGAATACAGTAGAAGTGACTAGAACATTCTAGGTTGGGTTTTAGTGTAAGTTTCGATAGACCACAGGTATTAACTTGTTTAATAAGTTATAAAAGAAGGGTTAATTTGAAAATATCGAAAGTTCAAAATTCCCTCCAAATTCTATTGCCTAAACAGGGCAATTTCTTCTATAATTTGGAGGTTTTATTTCGGAGGCATTCAAAACTTTCTAAAAAATAGATAGTGATTCCAGATCTGAAATAAGACTTTTTCAGATCCAAATTACCTTCTTCTAGATCAGAACTCTATCAAAAAATAAATATTGCTTCATTCATTCGTATCAGTCTGAAGTTCTCGTATGGGTTTCTATTGATTTTGGGAGAGTGTTTGGTTTCAAAACTCTTGATTGGTTAGCTTTGTTGGATTTGGGTCAATCGAAGTGTTTGCTGGTGATTTCAAGTTGGATTTGATTAAAAATAGTTCATGTTGGTGTTGTGTTGCTCAATATTTGCTGCGTTATTGAAGTTATTCGTGAATTGCTACTGTTACGTTAGTCTGCTGTTGATTACTCTGGCTTAAACTGATCTCTCTTCGTCTATTTTTGATTGCAAATTTCGAGTACACATTTTGTTGATCCCAGGCTTATGGAAGTGAAATAAATGTTGTTTGAGCTGTTCTTTTAAAGTTTGTTTCATTCCTATTTCATTTTCTTTAGTGTCATGTAAAATGATTATACTATATGTTGTTTGTTAATTAGAACAACTCTGAATTGCATAATTGGGACTTCTAGAGATAGCTATTATTCATTAGCATAATGTAGTATCATATAGTGTTATTATGACTTTAAATGTTAGTAGATAGTATAAATTCGGAAACTGATTATAGATTATATCTATGGTTATCAATCACACGTTTGAATCCTGTAGGTAGTTGTCATAGATCATGTAATGAGTTGAATTGATCTTTGATCTCCTAAGCTAATGATTGGAAGTGTTCGGATTGTGTTGAAGATTTAGTAGGATAAGTTTGATTTCTTTTTAATTTTCTCTTTGATATCATTTAGTCAATTTTAAAATGTGTATGCGATTTCTACCAGATTTGAATAAATGAGGCATCTAATTATATGATTATTAATTGTAATAATTGATCTCGAAATACATATGATTTTCCTAGTAATTAACTAGTTGATAAATAATTAATCTGAAAGTAATCAACATTTTTTAAAGGCATAGAACCTAAGGGCTTTGATAAATGGCCCTAATGCCCGTATATATGGGCCTGGCCATTTCTGATCTGCGGGAATCAATTCAGGTTCGCTGGGCATTTGGAAGCCCACTGGTGATCCAACTTAGGAAGAGTTTAAATTTGCAAAGAATGTTACTTTTATATTTTGCTTAGCAATTCATTATCTATGTCACGACCCGAATTTTCCCCCATCATCGGGATCGTGATGGCGCCTACTCTTGGTAGCTAGGCAAGCCAATTCATTCAACACTTTCCTATTCATAGCATCATTTTTTTGTACTCATACTTAATAACAATAAAAATAGTTACTGAATTTAATAAATGCGGAAGTCTTTCTAAATAGAGATGAACGGTAATAAGGTAAAACACTAATAACACGGCATCACCCTTCGTGCTTTTACTCTCATCCTCACATCCATGGCACGGCATGATCCTTCGTGCATGGTTCAAATAACAACGGCACGGAATGTTCCTTCGTGCATAATCAATATCACAAGGCACGTCATGATCCTTCGTGCATAATCAATAACAAGACCTGGCATTACCCTTCGTGCATAATCAACAAAATAGGGCACGACATGATCCTTCGTGCATAATCATTAAAACAAGGCACGTCATTACCCTTCGTGCATAATCAATAACAAGGCACGTCATCACCCTTCGTGCATTATAACTCTTCCTCACCCAAATAACAATCACAGTTAAGGGTAAAAGAATGAAAACAAATAATCATGAACCGTCCCGGCTAGGGAAACAATAGTCAACTTCACAATGAAGTCCCGGTAAGGGAAACAATAATCAACTTCTCAAGAAGGGAAAACAATAATCAACTTCACAACCCGGCAACGGTTCAAGATTATATCTTAAATACATCACACAATATATGTCAACAAACGACTCACGGTCATGCTAGACGCCAGTGTATGGATGCTCGTCACCACAACCTATACACCGCACTCGATCACACATCAATTAGCACATTAAATCTTATTCCCTCAAGCTAGGATAGATCAAACACTTACCTCTAAGCCTTGAAGTCCAAATTATCCTTCAACTATAGGTTTACCTCGAATTTCAGCTTTCAACTTGCTCGAATCTAATCACCATTGGTTCAATTTCATTAATAAACACTATATAAATTGGTTTGGATGCTTAAAACAATTTTCTCAAAGTTTAACCCAAAATTTCCCAAAACACCCCTGGTCCAACGTGATCGGATCTTGGGGTTCGGACCAAAATCTGGTTACCCATTCCCTCACGACTTCAAATATATGATTTGTTTCAAAATCGGACCTCAAATCCATATCCAATTACCCAATTCATGAAAAACCTAGGTTCTACCCAAAAATAAGGATTCCTACCATGAAAACCTTTGATTTTCTTGAAAAACATGTTTAATGATGTTGATAATTGAAAGAATTAAGTAAATAGTCACTTACAAGTGTTTTGGAGTGATTATGCTCTTGGAGAATCGTGTGTGGTGTGTTGGGTTTTGAAAGAATGAAGAAAAGAGGTGTAAAATTCGTTTAATTATCAGATTGCATAGCTGCGGTTATGGGAATTGCGAACGTTTGTTCGCAATTGCGAACATAGCAGGTTTGGGGCTGTTGCCCTCGCATTTGCGAACTTGAAGGGTTCCTGAGTTTCTCGCATTTGCGAGATTTTACCCGCATTTGCAACCCCTACTTATTCTGCCATATTTGCATTTGTGAAGAATGGTTTGTATTTGCGAACCAACGATTAATCTGATCCTTTTCTCAATTGCGAGCATTTCTTCGCAATTGCGAAGATATCAGTTGGGGGAAAATACAAGGTGTGTTATTTTTCAAAATCTGCTCTAACGGCCTATCAAATCTTTACCCGAGCCCTCGGGCTCCAAACCAAACATGCACACAACTTCAAAAACATATTACAAACTTGCTCGTGCGATCAAATAGCCAATATAACATCGTTTTCATCAAATTAAGCCTCAAGTTCATGATTATCTTTCTTTAACTTCATAAGCTTTCAAATTTGGAACTCAAGGTTCAAAACACATCAAACAACATCCAAATGTCGTCAAACTTTGCAAAAAGCACTCATATAATCTTTAAGACTTGTATCGGGTGTCGGAACCAAATTACGAGCCCGATACCATGGTTGTTAATCCATTTTCATTTAATAATTTCAGCAAAAACAATTTAATAGAAAAATTCATATCTTGGGCTCTAGGCCTGAGAATTCGACTCCGGACGCATGCCCGAGTCCCATATTTTCCTACAAACCTTTCGGGACCGTTTGATCTCGGGTTCGGTTCTGTTACCAAAAATGTTGACCGAAGACAACTATATCAATATTAATATCAATTTTCTTCAAATTTTTCATAGAATTCAACTAATCTAGCACAAAATATTTCCGACTACATGCCCGGACTATGCACGTAAATCGAGGCAATATAGACTGAGGTTTTCAAAGCCTTAAAAACACAGAACAAGTGAGGAAAAAAGGTGATGACCCTTTGGGTCGTCATATCCTCCACCTCTAAAACAACCGTTCATCCTCGAACGGACAAGAGAAGGAAGTACTTCAGTCAGGGAACAAATATGGGTAACGGCTCTGCATATCAGCCTCGGACTCCCAGGTCGATGCCTCAGGAGGCTGACCTCTCCACTAAACACGCACAGAAGGAAAACTCTTCGACCTCAACTGTCGAACCTGCCGGTCTAAAATGCCCACCGGCTCCTCCTCGTAGGATAAATCATTGTCCAATTGGACAGTACTGAAGTCTAACGCATGTGTGGGATCACCGTGGTACCTCCGAAGCATAGATACAGGAAAAACTAGATGCACGACTGATAAGCTAGGTGGTAGAGCTAGTCTGTAAGCCACCTCTCCCACTTGGTCCATAATCTCAAATGGACCAATATACCTAGGGCTGAGCTTGCCCTTCTTTCCGAATCTCATCACGCCCTTTATAGGCGATACCTGGAGCAATACCCGCTCACCAACCATGAAATCTACATCTCGAACCTTATGATCCGCATAAGACTTCTGTCTAGACTGGGCTGAACGCAATCTCTCCTGGATAGTCTTGACCTTGTCCAAGGCCTCCTGAACTAATTCTGTACCCAACAACTGAGCCTCTCCCAGCTCAAACCATCCGACTGGAGACTGACATCGCCTACCTTACAACGCCTCATACGGGGCCATCTGAATGCTAGACTAGTAGCCGTTGTTGTAGGCAAACTCCGCTAATGGCAGAAACTAGTCCCACGAGCCTCCAAAATCAATGACACGGGCTCGGAGCATGTCCTCTAGGATCTGAATAGTCCTCTCGGACTGACCGTCTGTCTAAGGATGAAAAGTTGTACTCAACTGAACTTGGGTGCCTAACTCCTACTGGACCTCTCTCCAGAAATGCGAGGTAAACTGCGTACCCCGATCTGAGATAATGGACACCCGCACCCCATGAAGAGGAACAATCTCCCTGACGTAAATCTCTGCTAAATTCTCCGATGAGTAATAGATAAATACTGGAATGAAGTTGTCTAACTTGGTCAGCCTATCAACAATGAACCAAATAGCATCAAATATCCTCCGAGTCAGAGGAAGTCTAGTAATGAAGTCCATTGTGATCCGCTCCCATTTCCACTGGGGAATCTAAATTCTCTGGAATACACCACCAGGCCACTGGTGCTCATATTTCACCTGCTAACAATTTAGACACCGAGCAACATATGCAACGATGTCCTTCTTCATCCTGCGCCACCAATAGTGCTGCCGTAAGTCCTGATACATCTTCGCAGTGCCCGAGTGAATAGAATATCGCAAACTGTGGGCCTCCGCTAGGATTAACTCTCGAATCCCCTCCACATTGGGCACACAAACTCGCCCCTCAATCTCAATACTCCATCATCATCTAGAGTTACCTTCGTGGCACCTCCCCACTATACAATATCCCTCAAGTCACGCAAATGGGGATCATCAAATTGCCTCCCACGAATATGCTCCAATAGAGAAGAACGAGCGACCATGCAGGCTAACACCCTGATAGGCTCAGAAATATCTAGTCTCACGAAATGGTTGCCTAAGGCCTGGACATCTAGAGCAAGTGGTTTCTGACTGACCGGAATGTACGCGAGACTACCCATGCTGGCATATTTCCTACTCAACGCATCGGCCACCACACTGGCCTTACCTAGGTGATATGGGATAGTAACATCATAGTCCTTCAGCAACTCTAACCATCTCCTCTGTCGCAAATTCCACTCCTTTTGCTTGAATAAGTATTGTAGGCTTTTGTGATCCGTGTACACCTCGCCCGCCACACCATATAGAAAAACTCAATATTTTTAGGGCATGAACCACTACTGCCAGCTCTAGATCGTGAACCGGATAATTCTTCTCATGGATTTTCAACTGCATCGAAGAATATCAATAACTTTACCATCCTGCATCTATACCGTTCCAAGCCCCATACGGGATGCATCACAGTAAACTGTATTAGGCCCCGCACCCGTAGGTAGTATCAACACTGGTGTTGTAGTCAAAGTCGTCTTGAGCTTCTGAAATCTCGCGTCACACTCATCTGACCACTTAAACAGAGCACCCTTCTGGGTCAACCTGGTCATCGGGGCTGCAATACAAGAGAACCCCTCTACACAACGATGGTAGTAACCTGTTAACCCCAAGAAACTCCGGATCTCGGTCACCGAAGCTGGTCGAGGCCAATTCTGGACTGCCTCAATCTTCTTTGGGTCCACTCTGAATACCCTCTATTGATACAATATGACCCAAAAATGCCACCGAACTCAACCAGAACTCACATTTCGAAAATTTGGCATATACCTGATTATCCCTAAGAGTCTGAAGAACCACTCTGAGGTGCTGCTCGTGCTCTTCCTTGCTGCGGGAGTATACCACAATGTCATCTATAAAGACTATCACAAACAGATCTAGATAAGGCCTGAACACCTAATTCATCAACTCCATGAATGTTGCTGGAGCATTGGTCAACCCGAAAGACATGACCAAGAAATCATAGTGCCCGTATTTAGTGCGAAAGGATGTCTTAGGAATGTCAGCCACCCTGATCTTCAGCTAATGGTAGCCCGACCTCAAGTATATTTTTGAGAACACCCTTGCTCTTTGGAGCTGGTCAAACAAACCATCAATCCTCGGCAGTGGATACTTGTTCTTTATCGTCACTTTTTTTAATTGCCGATAATCAATACACATCCGCATTGAACCATCCTTCTTCTTCACAAATAACACAGGTGTACCCCAGGGAGAAACACTGGGCTTGATAAAGCCCTTTTCTAGAAGGTCTTGCAACTGATCTTTTAACTTATTTAACTCCGGCGGGGCCATACGATAGGGTGGAATAGAGATGGGCTGAGTGCCCGGTGCCAGATCAATACAGAAATCAATATCCCTGTCGGGTGGCATGCCTGGCAGGTCTGAAGGGAAAACCTCGGGAAACTCTCGTACAATAGGAAACTGAATCAATAGAAGGAATTTCCGCACAGGAATCATGAACATATGCTAAATAAGCTAGACACCCCTTCTCGACCATACGTCGAGCCTTAACATAGGAAATAATAGTGCGAACGGAGTGGCCTGAGGTCCCTCTCCACTCGAAACGGGGTGATTCTAGCAAGGCCAACGTCACTGTCTTGGCATGACAGTCTATGATAGCATGATACGGGGACAACCAGTCCATCCCCAATATGACATCGAAATCCACCATGTCTAATAGCAATAAATCAACACAGGTCTCAAGACCACCGAATTTAACTACGCACGAACGATGCACCCGGTCAACTACTATAGAGTCACCCACTGGTGTAGATACATAAACTCGGATATCCAGGGCTTAGCTAGGCACGGCTAGGTATGGTGAAAAGTAGGAAGACATATATGAATATGTGGACCCAAGGTCAAATAATACTCAAGCACCTCTGTCACAAACAAGAATGGTACATGTAATCACAGCATCTGATGCCTCTGCCTCTGGCCCAGCTGGTAAAGCATAAAATCGGGGATCAGCACCTCCCCTTTGAGTTACATCTCTGGGATGGTCATCCACTGGCTGACCTCTACCGCTTGCTGGACTGTCTCCACCTCTACGGTCTCGAACTCCATGTCTACGATCTCTACCCCCCCCCCTCTGGCTGGCTGGGTAGGCTGAGGGTCAGCTAGGGCCTGAATTATGGGATGAGGACCCCACTACTGAGTGTTGCCCGTTGCTCGAGGGCAAAACCTGACAAGATGACCTGGATCACCACAACTGTAACACCATTTAGGCTGATGGGGCTGTTGGCCCTAATGACCTCAATGGACCCCATAAACACTCTAAAGAGGCTGAGCACTGATGGGAGGCCTAAATACTGCTCATGAAACCTACGATTACCTGGACCACCCTGCGAAGCCTAGAGGGCTGACTGAAAAGGCCTGGAAGACTAGCACCTATCAAAAGATTCCCTGCATCCTAAAGAAGAACCACTAAATCTTCCGGAATGACGAGGCCTCTTATCTGAAGGATAACCACCTCCCCGAGCAAGAGCCATCTCAACTCTACGAGCTACATTAGCTGCCTCCTGAAATGATATATCACTTCCAACTCCCATAGCCATCTGCAGTCTAATCAACTAATTTAGCCCATCTATAAACTTGCGGACCCTCTCCCAATCTGTGGGGAGTATCACAACCACATGATGTACAAGATCAACAAACCTAGTCTCATACTGGGTGACAGTCATAGTACCCTGCTAGAGGCATTCAAACTACCTCCGAAGTGCCTCACGCTGAGTAACATGGTGAAACTTCTCCAGAAATAACTCTGCAAATTGGTCCCATGTTAAAGACGGGGACCCTACTGGTCGAGTCAAACAGTAATCTCTCCACCAGGTCTTGGCGGATCCTGAAAGCTTGAATGTGCAGAAGTCAACTCTATTGGATTCAAATATTCACATAGTCTTGAGAATATCATGGCAATTGAATAAGAAGTCGTGAGGATCCTCTGATGTGGCACCGCTGAAAGTAGTAGTAAGCAACTTAGAGAACCGATCAAGTCTGAATAGAGAATCAGAAGTCATGGTCGCGCCATCCCCGACCTGAGCTGTGGTACCTGACTGAGTGGCCACAACTCACTGAACCACTGGTGCCTGAGGTTGGGGAGCTACTGGCTCCGGAGTACGTACAACAAGAGTCTGGGCCCCTCCTCCAGCCTAAGAAGCGGCTGGTGTAGCTGGTAATAAGCATGCTCTAGCAACGCTCTCCATAAAACACGTTATCCTGACCAGATCCTCCAGAAGATCCGTGGTAAATAAGGCTTCCCCTGGGACCTGAGCTGGGCCCACTGGAGCTATTGGGACTGGAACCTCCTTACCAATCGCAACATGATGCTCCACCTCTGGAATCGCTGCCTGGGGCTGAGCTCTACCCCTACAACGACCTCCGATACGGCCTCGGCCCCTGCCCCTCATGGGAGCTGCCTAGGGCTCAGCCTGCTGATCATCGGATGAAGAAGCACATGTCCTCACCATCTGTGAAAGGACAGAGTATAAATTCAATCAGTATTTGAGGGACAAATTGCACGGGAAGAAGGAACAAATGAGAGACTCTTTCCTAATTCAATAGGCTCTGGAGGACAAGTACAGACGTCTCCGTACCTACCCCTCAAACTCTACTACGCTTGTTCGTGAGTGGTGAGACCTATGTAACCTAGAGTTCTGATACCAACTTGTCATGACCCGAATTTTTCCTCCATCATCGGGATCGTGATGGCGCCTACTCGTGGTAGCTAGGCAAGCCAATTCATTCAACACTTTCCTGTTCATACCATCATTTTTCTGTACTCATGCTTAATAACAACAAAAATAGTTACTCAATTTAATAAATGCGGAAGTCTTTCTAAATAGAGATGAACGGTAATAAGGTAAAACACTGATAAAACCCTCTACCCAAGATGTGGAGTCACCAACTCACGAACTACTAAAGAATACTGCACATAATGGTCTGAAAGAAAATAAAAAATATCTCTCTGTCTCGGAACAATGAGACCACAACAAATAACATAAGTAAATAGAAGAGACGTCGGGCCTGTGAATGCCTGCAAGCTACCTCGGTCTCGAAATGCTCAATACTTCCACGAGTACCCTACTGCTGCTGCTGCTCCTGCTCAAAACCTGGACCTGTGTAAAAATGCACAGAAGTGCAATATCAGCACAATCCAACCATATGTGCGGGTAAGTGCTTGGCCTATCTCGTCGAAGTATTGACAAGCCTAGGACCAGACACTCACATAAACCTATGCAGTTCTATGTATGTACATACTACAAAACAACTGGATGATCAAGTAAGAAAATTAACACAGAAGTATCATACTGGGGAAAACACAATCAGCCACATATATTAGAACAGTAAAGAAAGTCAGAGTACAATGAAAACAGTTATTATCAAAACAAGGAAATTCAAAATAGTAGCACGGCATCACCCTTCGTGCTTTATCTCTCATCCTCACATCCATGGCACAACATGATCCTTCATGCATGGTTCAAATAACAACGGCACAGAATGTTCCTTCGTGCATAATCAATATCATAAGGCACGTTATGATCCTTCGTGCATAATCAATAACAAGGCATGGCATTACCCTTCGTGCATAATCAGCAAAATAGGGCACGACATGATCCTTCATACATAATCATTAAAACAAGGCACGACATTACCCTTCGTGCATAATCAATAACAAGGCACGACATCACCCTTCGTGCATTATCACTTTTCCTCACCCAAATAACAATCACAGTTAAGGGCAAAAAAATGAAAACAAATAATTATGAACCATCCCGGGAAGGGACACAATATCAACTTCATAATAAAGTCCCGGCAAGGGAAACCATAATCAACTTCACAATCCGGCAAGGGTTCGAGATTATATCTTAAAAACATCACACAAAATATGTCAACAAATGACTCACGGTCATGCTAGGTGCCAGTGTATGGATGCTCGTCACCACAGCCTATACACCGCGCTAGGATAGATCAAACACTTACCTCTAAGCCTTGAAGTCCAAATTATTCTTCAACTATAGCTTTACCTCGAATTTCAGCTTTCAACTTGCTCGAATCAAATCACCATTGGTTCAATTACATTAAAAAATACTATATAAATTGGTGTGAATGCCTAAAAATGGTTTTCTCAAAGTTTATTCCAAAATTTCACAAAATGTCCTTGGTCCCACATGGTCGGAACTCGGGGTCCAAACCAAAATCCGGTTACCCATTCCCTCACGAGTTCAAATATATAATTTGTTTCAAAATTAGACCTCAAATCGAGGTCCAATCCCCCAATTCATGAAAAACCTAGGTTCTACCCAAAAACAAGGATTCCTACCATGAAAACCTTTGATTTCTCTTGAAATAATGATGTTGGTAATTTAAAGGATTAAGTAAAAAGAGACTTACAAGTGTTTTGGAGTAATTTTGCTCTTGGAGAATCGTGTGTGGTGTGTTGGGTTTTGAAAGAATGAATAAAAGAGGTGTAAAATCCATTTAAGCATCAGATTGCACAGCTGCGGTTATGGAAATTGCGAACGTTTGTTCGCAATTGCGAACATAGCAGGTTTGGGACTGTTGCCCTTGCATTTGCGAGAAGATATTCGCATTTGCGAACTCTGGGCCAGGTCTTCTAGTCTCGCATTTGCGAGAGGATATCCGAATTTGCGAACTTGAAGGGTTCCTGAGTTTCTCGCATTTGCTAGATTTTACCTGCATTTGCAGGCCCTGACTTATTCTGCCATCTTCGCATTTGCGAAGATCGGTTCGCATTTGCGAACCAAGGCTAAATCTGATCCCTTTCGCAATTACGAGCATTTCTTCGCAATTGCGAAGATATCAGCTAGGGGAAAAATACCAGCTGTGTTATTTTTAAAAATCTGTTCTAACAACCTATCAAATCTTTACCCGAGCCATCGGGCTCCAAACCAAACATGCACACAACTTCAAAAACATATTACAAACTTGCCCGTGCGATCAAATCACCAATATAACATCATTTTTATCAAATCAAGCCTCAAGTTCATAATTATCTTTCTTTAACTTCATAAGCTTTCAAATATGGAACTTAAGGTTCACAACGCATCAAACGACATCCAAATGTTGTCAAACTTTGTAGAAAGAACTCATATAATATTTAAGACTTGTACCGGGCGTCGGAACCAAAATACGAGCCCGATACCATGGTCTTTTAATCCATTTTCATTTAATAGTTTCAGCTAATTTAACAGAAAAATTCATATATTGGGCTCTAGGACTCAGAATTCGACTCCGAATGCATGCCCGAGTCCCATATTTTCCTACGGACCTTTCGGGACCGTCTGATCTTGGGTTCGGGTCCGTTTACCAAACATATTGACCGAAGTCAACTATATCAATATTAATATCAATTTTCTTCATATTTTTCATAGAATTCACATAATCTAGCACAAAATCTTTCCGGCTACATACCCGGACTATGCACATAAATCAAGACAACATAGAATGAGGTTTTCAAGGCCTCGGAAGCGCGGAACAAGTGAGGAAAGCAGGTGATGACCCTTTGGGTCATCACAATCTATGTCAATTTAAATTATTTTCCCTTTAATATAAATGATCAAATAAGAAATGTAATTATTTAGGTTGGTTTTTTAAAAAAATATAAGATGAGCCTCCTTATTCTAAATACATAATTACGGGGCCCTCAAATAATTGGTTACACAAAAGACTTAGAATCTAGAAGGACCATTTAGCGAATTTCACAGTCTTTCCCAATGTTAATAAGTCGTAGATGCGTTAGGAACGAATTATAATAATATACTTTCTCAAGTATGGGTGCATATTTATATGACCTAAATCTAAATCTCGACGAAGTCAAAAAGTGTTAAAGGCCACAAGCGTACTGATAAGGTGTGGTCCCGAAAACATTTTCACAACGTTGGAATTCTTATAAAATTCAATAACAAAGCAGAATATCAATAAATGCACACAAAAGTAAAACATATATAGAAATCAGCTAAAAACAAATACAACAGTTGAGCGACCGTGCTAGAACCACAAAATCCAGGAGCGCCTAACACCTTCTCTCAGGTTAACAAAATTACTTACTCGGATTTCTAAATCGTGGACTGTTAAATAGAGTAAATAATTTCCTCGGTTCGGGATTCAATCGGTGACTTGGGACACCATTAATCTCCCAAGTGGCGAGATTGAAACTAAATAAATAATCCCTTTCTGACTGTCCTTAAATTAGAAAAACTCCTTCCTTTTATTATATCTGTTCCCGGGGTGTAATAAGCGGTAGTAAAAAAAGAGGTGTGACAGTATTGATGTAGGAGGGTTGAGTTAGAGCATATTCCTATCGTCAGCTGAAGGTTCATTAGAAAAATTACCATGTGCACGATCTAGAGTTGGCGGTGATTGTTCATGCTCTTAAGATATGGAGGCATTATTTATATGGGGTGCCATATGAGGTTTATACAGATCATCGCAACCTGTAGCATTTGTTCAAGCAGAGGGACCTTAATTTGAGGCAACGCAGGTAGCTTGAGTTGCTGAAGGATTTTGAGATTACCATTATTTATCATCCAGAGAAGGAAAATGTGGTTGCGGATGCCTTGAGCAAGAAGGTGGAGAGCATGAGTAGTTTAGCATTCGTTCCTACAGAGATGAGACCATTAGCTTTGGACATTCAGTCCTTGGCTAACAGACTTGTGAGATTGGATATTTCAGAGCTCAGCCGGGCCTAACATGTGTGGTTGCTCAGTCTTTATTGTTTGGGGAGATCAAGTCCTGCTAGCTCAAAGACTCACATTTGGTAGATCTCAGGGAGACAGTACTCCAGGGAGGGGCCAAGGTGGTTTTTATTGGCGAGGATGGTGTGTTACGGCTTCAAGGCTGAGTATGTGTTCCTAATGTTGATGAATTGAGGTAGAGGATTCTAGAGGAGGCCCACAGTTCGAGGTACTCCATTCATGCAGCTGCTACGAAGATGTACCGTGACTTGAGGCAGCATTACTGGTGGCAGAGGATGAAGAAGGACATTGTGGAGTATGCAGCTAAATGTTTGAATTGCCAGCAAGTCAAGTATGAGCACCAGAGGCCAGGTGGACTACTTCAGCATATTCCAATTCTGAAATGGAAGTGGGAGCACATCACTATGGATTTCATAGTTGGGTTGCTGTGGACACAGTAGAAGGTTGATTCGGTATGTCTTGTTGTGGATTCATTGACCAAGTCTGCTTATTTCATTCCAGTGGAGACTACCTATACGGCAGAGAGGTATGCTCTTATTTACATTTAGGAGATAGTGAGATTGCATGGTGTGCCGGTCTCCATCATATCAGACAGAGGCCCTCAGTTCACTTCCTATTTCTGGAGAGCTATTTAGAGTGAGTTGGGGACCTGCGTGGAGCTTAGCACGACATTTCATCCTTAGACCGACGGATAGTTCAAATTTGAGGATATGCTTAGAGCACGTGTGATTGACTTTGGAGGGTAGTGGGATTAATTATTACCCTTGGTAGAGTTTGCATATAATAACAATTATCAGTCCATCATAGAGATGGCCCGTATGAGGCATTCTATGGTCGGCGTTGTCGTTCTCCTATCAGATGATTTGAGCCTGGTGAGGCTAAGTTGCTTGGTGCATATTTTGTCTATGATGCCTTGGATAAGGTAAAGTTGATTCAAAAGAGGCTACGCACAGCTCAGTCTAGGTAGAAGAGCTATGTAGATCAGAAGGCGTATGTTGTATCATTTGCGGTTGGTGAGAAAGTCCTCCTGAAGGTTTCGCCCATGAAGGGCATTATGAGATTCGGGAAGAAGGGCAAGTTAAGCCCAAGGTTTATTGGCCCCTTTGAGGTGTTGAGGCGAGTTGGATAGGTTCCATATAAGCTTGCCTTACCTCCCAGTTTATCAGGAGTTTATCCAGTATTCCATATATCGATGCTCCGAAAATACCATGCGGACTATTCACATGTGTTGGATTTCAACACCATTCAGTTAGATGATTGTTTTGGCTACGAGGAGGAGCTAGTTGCCATTTTTGATAGGCAGGACCGCCAGTTGAGATCCAAGAGGGTTTCTGCCATGAGAGTCCAGTAAATGGGCTATCCGGTCGAGGAGGCGACCTGGGAGTTCGAGGAGGGCATGCGGAGCCGGTATCCCACTTATTCAGTAGTCCAGGTACTTTTCTATATCCGTTCGAGGATGAAAGTTTGTTTAATAGGTGGACAATGTTACGACCCGACTGGTCGTTTTTCATTTTCAAACCCCGTTCCCTTAAATAATACTTTCTGCATTTGCTTTAGCTAAATTATAACTTGCGGGGGTGAGTGGTTCGGGAGTTAGAAGAATTTTGGGCAAGACTAAGCCTAGTTGCTTCTTTAAGTTTCTTTAAAAAGGCCAAGTTTGACTTTGATCAACATTTTGGGAAAACGTACATGGAATTGCGATCCGGTAATTTTTGAGGGTCAATGGGAAAATATGGGACCTAGGCATATGCCCGGAACGGAATTTCGAGGTCCCTAGCCCGGATAATAAATTTTTATGTAAAATTGTTAAGTTTAAGTTTCAAAGATTTAAATAAACTAAGAAATTATTGTTTTCATATGTATCGAGTTCGGATTTCGATTTTGAAACTTTGTAAAAGTTTGAAATATCAGTTAAGACCTACCCGCAAAATTTATTGTCAATCCGAGTAGTTTAAGGGTATTTTGACCCGTTGCTGTCCAATTAAGAACATGAAGTTCATAATGGTTGATCAATTGGTTTTCGGGTTTGACTCCTTGATTTAGTGTAGTATTGGGTGTTTCGAGTGTTCAACTAGGTTCACCTCGTGATTTCAGACTTGTCGGTATGTTCGGGCGGTGCTCGGGAGCCCCGAGCGTCAAATGGACGAGGTTCGAGTGAAGTCAGAATTTGAAGAGAAACAACATTGCTTGCTCTTCGACAACAGAACGTGACCGCATAAGCGGCCACTTGACCGCAGAAGCAGATATGGAGAAGGTAAGCGGAATCGCTGGTGTGGCCGTTGGGACCACATAAGCGGTACCGCCTATGTGGACAGAGGACCGCAGTTGTGGTCTGGTCAACTCCCCTCTAAACTCTAGAAGCGGATAACTGACCGCATAAGCAGACTTCGCAGGAGCACGAATATACCAACAAAAGCAAAAATCGCTGGGCCAATGAGTTCATTAAATACGAACTCCAACCCCTTCTATCTCATTTCTCATCCGATTCTGGGGTGATTTTGGAGCTTTCAAAGAGAAGGTTTCAACATAACATCACAAGGTAAGTAATCCTCGCTCACTTTTAGCTTAAGTATATAAACATTAGGTAGATTTAATACAAGAAAAATCAAATAAAATCAAGGGTTATAGCTAGACCTAAGGTTTTGGTAAAATTACGATTTAACCACCTAATTAGTTATGTAATGAACTAAAATGCACATATTAGTAATCCTTGGCTTATAGAGAATAATTTCCTTCAAAAAATCTCGAAATTCGGGCATGTGGGCCCGATGTCAAAATTTAGGAAACTTGCAGGAAAGGTCGGGAAATCACTTAAATAGTTAGAATTCAACATTGTGAGCATTTATTGATTAGTTCTTGCCTTATTTAAACTAGTTGATGCTTGTTCGGCTTCGAATTGAGCTTGGAACCTAGTCTTGTGATTGTAAGAGCGCTTCGGAGCGAGGCGAGTCTCCTTTCTAACCTTGTAAGATGGAAATTGTCCCCATAGGATTTTGAATAAGTAATTGTTGCTAAATGCGGGAGCTACATACGTACGAGGTGACCAGAGTCCATGCGTAGCTACTATATGAAAATTGTTTGGATAGTTTATGACCCACGCATGTCTATTTGGAAATATATCTTATTTTAAAATTGCCAATATGATCGTTATAAATTTCTAGAGACTTGAGAACATGAAAGTGAATATTTAAAATTGTTGAGCCTTGGTAGGAATTTCCTTGTATGTAATTAAGCCTTATGTGCTTTTCTTGATATTTTCTTTATTATTATGGATCAGTCCGATCATCTCGGTGATAATAGATGCATCTATGGTTCGTGCCGCTTGACCCCCGGTAGTGCACAATTTATTTTCTGTTGGAGTGGGCCGTCGACCTCGGCATGTTTGTGCATGATTTATATGTTTGCAGTTAGTTATGACATGATTACTCATTCTATATAAAAGAAGAAATTGGTAATTGGATTAAGGCAATAATATGTGTATAACCCTTCTATTGAACCCGCGTTATTGGTAATTCATTGTATTGTATATCTCACTCTATTATATCATATTATTTGGATCTTAGTAAGTATCAAGTCGACCTCTTGTCTCTACTTCTTCGAGATTATATGGGATACTTACTGAGTACATGTGGTTTATGTTCTCATGCTATGCTTCAATACTTAAATGTACTGGTTTTGAGGCAGGTGGATTTGGACATTATCCGGGCTCGCAGAAGTGAGCTCACTCAAGGACTTCTACAGTGAGCTACCTTCTTTCTCATGCCGATTCATAGCCGAAGGAGTCCTTTCTTGTATTTATGGTTTCTGTCTATTCTGATTCGGACAGTAGGATAGTGTTTTATATAATTTTTGTGTATACTCTACTGGTCTGCCGTAGCTAGTGATATTCATTTTTTTAGGATATGTATCGCTGTGTCAGCACTTTATGATTTTGCTAGTTTATTCATATACTTGAAAACTTTAGTATATCTGGTTTTGGCTAAACTAAAAATAGGGACTTAATCATAATTTCACAATTTGGCTAGCCTAACTATGGTGTTAGGCGCCATCATGACCTATTTATGAAAATTGGATCGTGACATAACCCTCCAACCATGTTTTAACACCAAACATTTTATAATTATACTTTTCCCTATTTCAACTACAAATACCCCCTCATTCTTTTATTTTTCTCAACACAATCAACAATCTCTCTCTAATTTTCTTCTAAAATTGGTTACTTTATTGTTGCAACTTCTGTGAGAAATTGTGAAGTTGGTGAATTGAAGTATCCAAGTCTTCAACGATAATTAATTTTCAACAAGTTGTTTATCAATTCGGTAAACTCGTTCCAATTCTTTAGTTTTAATATTATAGTTTTTTTTTTGTTTTATTTACTGTGTATAATTATAATTAAGATGACCTATTCTTTAAAAAAATATTTAGTAAAAATAAGGGAAAATCCAAGAGTGGTGAGTCCAGTGGTCAATCTATTCCTCCTCTAATTCCCCTACCCAAACCGCATACCCGCCCTCTACCTTCTCTTATTCTTGATACTGATAATATTTTATTACAATTACTAAGGGTTAAATATGTGCATAACGTTGGAGGTGGTGAACAGTTAAATCATGAATATATGAATTTTCTTGATGGTAATCTAACTATTGATGAAGAAGATGAATAGGAACTAGATTTAGATGAAACAGAATTGGATGATGATACACCCAGTAGTCATGTTGATGATGTTAAACCAACTAATCCAAATGATGCATTGGTTGACACCCCTGTTGTGAGCACCTGATGTGCAATTGTGTGTTTTAATCTAAGTACTTGTGTGTTTGTCTTTTAAAATAAATTTTGAAATTAAAATTACAAATGAATCAATTAGAAAATATCACAAAAATATGAAAAATTAGAAAAAATAAACAAAAAATATAAAATACCGGAAAAACAAAAGAAAATGGCAAAAATATCATAAAATACCAGAAAAATCAGGAAAAATAGGAATATAAAAGAAGTATAACAATTGAAAATAAATACAAAAAGAGAAAAATGAAATACAAAAGAAAATACCAAGAAAATAATTAAAATACAAGAAAAATACAAAAATGCAATATAATTTTGGGCTTTGCAGTAAAATAAATACACAATTGAATAGGCCCAAGTGTAATAGGCCCAAGAGACCAGCTGGTCTGCCTAAGCCAGTGACCAAACGACGACGTATAGGGATACTTTAATCTCAACCGTTGATGACACTAATCCAACGGATCAGATAAGGCGGCTCAATTGAAAATCCGACGACACCGTATTTGATACTAATCCTGGACGCCCAAAAGAATGATCAGACGGAGGATAATGAATCTCGTTAAGCACTAAACGACACAGTCTAATAAAATAATCATGGCCGTCCAAACTTAAACATCTCACGGATATAAAGTCGTCTTTCATTTAACTGAACGATGTCATTTTTAAAGAAGAAATCCTGGCCATTGATCTCAATTGATCCAAAGGCCAGGATTACACGAGATCAAGGGGGTATATAAAGGCTCGTCTTCGTTCATAATAAATTCATTACATACACATTTGTATAACACTAGAAACCCTAGCCACCTCTCCTTCAACCTTCTGCTTCCTTAGTCTCCCATGGAGACTGGCCGAACCCTAGTCGGCGACCTCAAATCTATGAACTAGTCTTCAAGCTTAACACCATAGGACCATCTTGATGAGATCTTTCACGTCATACAGGTGGTTGGTCTCGAATCTGGCCAGAACTGTTCGAATAAAACAAAAAGGCTCGTCGGAACCCAACTCCGGCGAGCACCCAAAGACAAACCCTACCCCAAAACCTCTGAACCAAGCCCAGACCACCCCCTTACCCACCAAAACTCCAAAAGAAGCCCCATCGGAAGATCTAACAGTCTGAGGACTTAAATTCCTCAAAAAGAAGAAGGAAAGAATGAAAAAGAAGAAAGAAAAGAGAATGAAAATGAAAATCCTAGAAAAGCTAAGTTCTACTACCCATCTTCTTTTACTTTGTCTGTTTGTTTTCTGAAAATGTTCTTGTTGATATGATCTTGATATTGTTGTTAGCTTATCTTCTGGATGCTTAAGATCTACTCCTGTTTTGTTATACATGCCTAAATCTGTTATAACATTTTTAGGGTTTTTAATGATTATTACACATGAATCATGGTGAAATAGGCTTGTTTATGTGTTTGTTCATCATGCTTTGTATGAAATTAAACTTTGATTAATTGGGATTCAACCATTATCAAAATTTTTCTCTGAGTTCTAATTGATTGGAAATTGATTTACGATTAAGGCTATGTGTGCAAAACATCAAGAATTGGCTATATTTGTAATCTGATTCACTTGTGAGACCATTTTGAATCCTGTGATACTTTTGTTATTTTGGTTACAACTGTAAAGATTGGGATTAGTTCTGAAAGCTAAAGTATGTGTGGCTATTTCTGAAATGACTAAGTCTGTTTGTTAAAATGGCTATCCTTGATAAAAAGTGGTTATGATGTTAAGTGGTTAGTTTTGAAAACTTATTTCTGATTAGTTGCTTTGTGTAAAGTAAATGGTTACATGTTAAATAAGGCTTTAAGTCTGTTAAATATGGTCTAAATTTGAAATGGATTTGGGGTCTAAATCTTGGCTTAGTCTTAAAACAGTTATAAAATGGGTCATTAGTAAAATAAGTCTTAAACCCTAGTCTGCCAGACCTTAGTAGGTCGGGTAAATAAGAAAAAATAGTAAGTGTATGATAAGAAACAATAAATGGCATTATTGAGGATTTAATAGAGCCTATAGGGTTAGAGATGACTTTGGTGCCTAGTATTCCTGTGATTAACTACAAAATAAAGGGTAAATTGGGCATAATCAAAAGACAGTCTTGTAATAAAACTTAGCAAGTGAGGGTAACCTAGTAAAATACCCCTAATAGAACACCAAAGAATTGCCTAGAACCATCTAGCAAGGGCTGGAAGGCATCTCGACACACTTTCGTGGAACTAAACTGTAAATAATTAAAAAATTAAGGGGAGGGGATTGGGAATAACTTATTTGAATTCCCCCCCCCCCAATTTCACCCCGAATAAGTCTATAAATAGGCTTCTAATAAGCCTGAAAAGGGGTTACAACCTAAGGTTAGAATTCGAATATCTGAAAAAAGGTTCTAAGTTTACATTCTAAAAATGGGTTCTGCCTTTTTACAAAGAGTTCAGCTCTGAAATTCATAGTTGATTTCTTTGGGTATTATTCTCGAAGTTTCTGCTGGATTCTATTATACTTCAATTCTTCTGGATTCTGCTTGAGCTCTTCGATTCTACTTGTTGATTTGCTGGACTGTTATATTTGGAATTCTGTTTGTTGCTCTATTTGCTGCTCTATTTGCTGCTTTGTTGCTACTACTTTGCTGACTATTCTTCATCCTCAAACCTAGACTCATAGACTGTTTTGTGAATCAGGTACACACTCATTTCTAGAGATGTAATCGCACATTTGTTTGAAGGAATGAAATCATATGAGCTGTTTTGGATGATTTTACCTCTATTTTTCCTTTCATTTTTCAGTAAATATCTCTTAGAACTTTTGTAATTTGTTAGGATGGATTGGAATAACTAACACTTATATGAAGCCGAGATAAAAAAATATAGTTGATAGTATAGTAGTAATATAATAATTAGACATAGCTATCATTTAGTCATAGTTCGAAATAGGTTAACACTGAAATTAATTCACCTATTGAAACTGGTATAAACATATGAGCTGGTAATCAACTACTTTCGTTAATTAGGATCTGATTCAGGAATGATTAGTCTATAAAAGGAAATAAGTAGATAAGTTAAAACTTCTTTTTTTATTCAGACTCATTTAACAATAATATAAGTTAAAATTCTGTAATCAATAATAATCCCAAGTCTGTTCAGTTAGTATTATCATTACTTCTTAAGTACTTGAAATAAAATTGTTAGTGCTTAATTCCTGTTAGTGTTTAATCTGTTATTAGAATTTGTAGTTAGTATCAATTGACATGTAATTTGAAGCTTTATGAAATAAAAATGAAATTTATTGGTTTATTCTATTGTTTGAAGAATGATTGTTCAAATTTTATGAAACCACAAGTCTGTTCTACATTTTATCTGTTTATTTTGGGCCTGGTCGAGAACACAGGCCTAGATTCGACTAAATTTACTTCTGGATCTCCAAGTGGTGATACTTGCATATACTGGGCTCCAGAAGCCCAGTAACACGTAATGGACTGTTAATATAGACCAGAAGTCCAAGTTTGGTAATAAATAATTTGCATGGACCTAATAATAACAAATTCAGAAAATACCAAAAGCTATATCATGATTAGGAGAAAAAACTGAAATAGCAAATGTAGTATATGATAAGTTTGGACTTATAAAATAAAGGGATTAGTCTTCTATTAAACGAAATGACACGCGAGGTCCCCATATGGATTTTAATTTAAATATTGGATTCGGAAGGATCGTTTAACAAATTTCATGGTCTTTCCTGAAGATAATAAGGCATATACATTATAGGCATGACTAAAACATACATTCCTAAATACGAGTGCACATTTATGTGACTCAAATCTCAAATCCCGGCGAAGCTGAAACGTATTAAAGTCACTGGCGTACTGGTTGCGGTGTGACTCGAAATGCATTTTCACGACGTCGCAAGTCGTTGAAAATAATAAAACGGGACATTCACATTTGTAAAATCATATAAAGAAATCAAATAGGTGAAAAACAACAGTTGAGTGACCATGCTAAAATCACGAAATTTGGGAGTGCCTAACACCTTCTCTCGGGTTAACAGGATTCCTTATCCGGATTTATAGTTTTGCAGACTGTTAAAACAGAGTCATATTTCCTTAGATTCAGGATTAAACTGGTGACTTAGGACACCATTATCTTCCCAAGTGGCGAATCTGAAATCTGAATAAATCCCGTTCCGATTGTCCTTAAAGTGGAAAAACTCCTTCCATGTTGTTATTATTATATCCTATCTCGGGTGTATTAGTAAATAACAGGGTATACTTTATTCTTCGGAAATGTAGTAAAAAAAAGGAGGTGTGACAGCTCTGGGGACTCTGCTGGGAATAAGCAACCCAGAACTTTGGTTTAGGGTTTAAGAATTCGAGCTCGATTAAATTGTCGTTCTTGACATTATTTGATTTCATTATATGCTTTGATCGATGTGCTGCATGTTTACCGCTTTGATATTACATGAACCGTATATAAAAATTATGCCAAAAACCCTTCTCTTCTTAAATCCGGGGATGTGCTCCATTTCTCAGATTTTGAGCTCACTCTGACATTGGAAGAAGTTGCTTGTTACATCGGGAGAGGTGAGGTTCCCCTAAAGGATAAATATCCGGTGGCTCCCAGGGCTATTATAGTGCGTAGATTTCTCGATTTCCTAAAGATCGCCAGAAACATTCACAATGAAGACTTGGCTCACGGGTTCTGTACTATAAGTTTTGTATACCGCAGATATCGTCATATTTGGGGATTTTATGACCCAATGAGCAAACTCTACAGCAAGTCAAACCAGGTTAAGTGGGAGGAACATAGGCGCTTTGCCTTTATGGTAACCTTTTTGGGATTGATCATATTCGTGAGGAAAGATGGAAATATTGATATAAGAGTCGCCGGAATTGCCAGTACTCTCCTTGTGCAAGACAATAGCACACTGGCATCGATGATAGTGGCTGCTATCTCCCGTGCCCTCACATCCTGTAAAGCAGGACATGACTTCTTCGAGGGATGCAATTTACTTTTCCAGATTTGGATGATAGAGAATTTGTGCTGACACCCTCAGTTCTCAAGGTACGGATCATCTGAAAAGACGTGTATTGCCAAGTTTTATGTTAGAACAAAAGAAGTTAAGTTGCCAGAAGGATCAAAAGGTTGGATCACATACTTGCGATCATTGACTGCTAGCCAGATTGATTGGGCATACAGATGGTTGCCCCTCAACAAGGTGATATACATGCCAGCAAAAGAGTCGCATTTTCTGATAATGGGTCTTAAAAGCATCCAGCCTTATACGCCATATCGGGTATTAAGGCAAATCGGGAGATATCAGGTCATACCAAAGGATGGGGACCTCAGCCTGCAAGCCATAGAAATCAGTCCTGACGGGCAATTCTTGGAAGCAAAGATTCGGCAAATCTGGAATGAATGCCAATGCCTGAGAATAGACACTTTTGTGGGAAACTGAGCTCGAGGAGAAGTATAACTAGGGTATGCTGCATGGTATCGCCAAGATGATGAGCATGAGAGACTGATCAAGAGGCCTCACATTCAAGAGTTGGCCGAGCAGTTTAAGGAACAAAAAGATTGGATGGCCAAATAAAATGACTACCGAGCTAGAATCAGCCTGTTGGAGAAACAATTCCAAGACCTCAAATTTGAAAGCAGCTTACAAGCGGCATCCGATGAGGGTGAAAAGAAACAGCTGAGGAAAGAAAATGAAATCCTGAAGTCTCAGATTTCAAAGATGAAAACAATAGCCGAAACCTCAGTTTGACTTGCCCGAGATGAGAAGCTAATTGAAAATCTTTGGCGCAAAGTGAACGACTATAGCTTTGATCTAGATAAAGCTGAGAAGGAATTAGTCGGGGTTCGGAAACAACTGGCCAAGAATGCTGAAGAAAGAGTTCAAATGGTTCAACAGTTAAAAGATGAACATAATGTTGAGGTAGCCCGATTGAGAAAGAAGGTCATTATAGCCAAAGTCAAAAGTAGTAAACAAACCAAAGAGTTTGAGGTAAAGAGAGAACATTGCTACATGGCTATAGCTCGGTTAGAATTGGAGGTACAACAACTACAAAAGAAGAACCAGCAAACCTTTGATGCTCGTGCCAAACAGATTGGTAGGTTGCTTCAGGAAAAAGGGGTCAATAGGGAAAGAATTATCAGCATTGCTCAGTACATCACAAGGAAATGCCAATTGTGCGAAGATATGTCTCAGTCAACATTCACATCAGCAGTAATGTTTTTTGTAAAGTAAGTAATGACCGACCTGGACAAACTCAAAAGTGGGCTTGCATATAGGCCTGCAGCAAGACCGAACGATGTCTCGCGGGCACTAGGAGC
This sequence comes from Nicotiana noctiflora, assembly GCA_032618575.1. Taxonomy (NCBI): domain Eukaryota; kingdom Viridiplantae; phylum Streptophyta; class Magnoliopsida; order Solanales; family Solanaceae; genus Nicotiana; species Nicotiana noctiflora. The sequence continues at coordinate 365,673 of JASVEL010004639.1, forward strand.
TTTAATGTTTTCATAGGGCATGTATTTTTGTATTTGTATTTTCTTTCTACATTTGTAGTAGAACATCATTTGTAACCGATGTTTGAATATCAATGACGATTCAAAAGAAATTGCCATTATTTTTCTCTTATATATGTAAATTGCTTGGGCAATAGGCAAACATGTAGGAGCGAAAAACAAAATGAAAAAAATAGGAAAAGAAAAGGAAAAATGAAAAAGAAATAAACAAAAGAAACAAAATGATGAAAAAGAAAAGTGGAGAAGAAAGTTGGAGGTTCAATAAAGAAAGAATAACACCGGGATGATGCATAATGACTAGGCAAAAGTTGTGGTTTTAGAACTTCTGATGTTTATCCCTTATGAGCTAACTATTAACAAGTTTTGTTGTTGATTAGTATCAGATTTACAATTAGCAACTGGCATTCTGGAACATCGCAGCTACATGTGATGACCCGGCCCGTCGTTACGCGAATTACCACCCCGTTATGTTGTAAATGCATGTTTTATGATTTTATATTAGTGTTAGAGTCTATCGGGTGAGTTAGAAGTAAATTGGATTGAAAATGAAACAAATAGCATGTTCGAAGAAAGCTTGAATATGAAAAGTCAACCAAGAGTTGACTATTGAGTTAGAGTGCTCGGAATCTGATTCTAATGATTCGACTAGTTCCAGGGGATCATTTATGACTTAGGAGAACAATCGGAATTGAATTCGGAGGTCCGGTGTAGTTTTAGGCTTGAATTGGCGAAAGTTGATTTTTGGCGAAAACCGGATGGTAGGCGATATTTTGATCCGGGGTCGGAATGGAATTCCGACAATTTCTGTAGCTTCGTTATGTGATTTTGGATGTGTCCGCAAATTTTCAGGTCATTCGGACATCGTTTGATCGGGTTTTGGATTGAATGTTAGTTTTGAAAGTTTTGAAGAAACTTAGGCTTGAATCCGTGAGTAAATGGAGATTTTGATGTTTAGTATGGTGTTTTTATGGTTGGAACAAGTTCGTATCATGTTTTGGAGTATGTTGGTGGTTTTCGTTGGGGTCCCGGGGGTCTCGGGATGAATCCGGGGGTCCAAACGGACCATTTTTGGAAGAAAAGAGAAAGCTGGTTGCTGTCATAAACGCAGCAGGCATTTGCTCTCCGCGATCGCGGGGAGGGGGATGCGATCGCGTAGAGCTGGAGGCTAGGGCATCGCGATCGCAGGGTAACTGGTCGCGATCGCATAGAATTAAACGGGTGCACATCGCGATCGCAGGACCATCTACGCGATCGCGTAGAAGAGAAATGGGTCCAGGGAAAAATGTGCTACGCGATTGCAGGAATAAGGACGCGATCGCGTGAAGCCGGGAGATTGATCATCGCGATCGCGTGAGGGAAGTCGCGATCGCGTGAGGCCGAGTTTTTGACCATCGCGTGAAGCGAGTCGCGATCGCGTAGAAGAAGAAGTTCTTGCAGTGAATTTTATCCAGAAACAGAGAGTTACGGGTTTCATTCATGAACCCTCCATTTTTGAGTTCTAGAGAGAGAAACTCACGGGAATTGCTGGTAATTCATCGGGGATTCGTCGGAGGTAAGTTTTGTGGCTTAATTACATTATTTTAACATGAAATCATGGGTTAAATTTCTGTAAATGGAAGATTAAAGGTGGGTTTGAGCCCTAGGCCTAAATTTAAGAAAAACACTGATTTGAGTGGGCAAATGGAGCCCGATTTTGGTAAATGTTATATGCCTAGACTCGTATCGAGATGAGGATTCCGAATATGTGATTTTTGTAATTTTTCGACAAGTGTGCCAAAAGTCGGGTTTTGACAACTTGTGGGTTTTGATATAAATTGGGTTATTTCGAATGAATTTCGTGAAATTAGCGTATATTGATGCATTCCCTATGATTTTGAGCAGATTTGGCACCCGAGGAGATTGATTTGCGAGGCAAGCGCAAGGCGGATTGAAGCTTCTACCGGTTCAAGGTGAGTGGTAGTAGTAAACAATGTACTGAGGGTTTGAAACCCCGTACTAGCACTTCACGGTGCTATATTGAGATGAGACACACGTTCTATGACAGGCGTGGTGACATTGTGATTGGGGGTTCGGACTTAGTCCTTCCCGACTAATAGTATACTGTGTGTTATGACTGATAATAAGTTTATAACCGTGCAATTGGGCTGATAGCCATGTTTGGGGCCTTGTGCCGATCTGTAGAGCATTAGGGAACCTATAGAGCTAGGTGACCCTTATATCGTGTTGGAAACATACACTCAGCCGTAGCTCTAGCCGTATAGCATAATATGAGCCCGTACTAGATGTGTACATTGAGAGAGATTATCTAGGGTGGAATTCCCTGTTCTAGGCTGAGCAGACCTGAAAGGCCAAGTCTATACCGATTGAGATGAGATAGGGTCAAGGACCCACTATGAGATGTTATATTGGGCCTGAAAGGCCAAGTCTATATTGACTGAGACAGGGTCTAGGACCCACTGTGATATATTATATTGGGCCTGAGAGGCCAAGTGCATACTGACTGGGATAGGGTCGAGGACCCATTATGAGGTATTATGTATATAGATACCTATATTGGATCGGACCGCACGCCGCAGTAATGTACATGTAATATACATGTAATATACATGTGAGACGGACTGCACGCCGCAGTATTATTGCGCTTGGGCTGTAGGAGCCCCTTCGGAGTCTGAGTCTGCACACATTCCAGTGAGCGCTGGTATATTATGGGATCGGGCTGCACGCCGCAGCAGTATAATTATATATGTATATATATATATTGGATCGGACTGCACGCCGCAGTGATATATGGTGGACCTGGCTGCACGTCATAGCACCATAGCGCTTGGGCCTAGGGAGCCCCTCCGAAGTCCGTATACACCCCCAGTGAGCGCCGTCGACGTAAAATGGAGCGGGCTGCGCGCCGCAGCGGTATATGTATTGGAGCGGGCTGCACGCCGCAGCATTATACTTAATTATATCCCACTATCTACTCAAATATTTATACATTATAGGTAGAGGTAGGTGTCTTTATATATTGAGATGGCCGTACACCGTAAGGGTACGAGTGAGGGTTGGTTCAGTGTGGAATCTTGTAAATATAAACATAGATTGGAGATTAGAGTACTACGACAGTGATGACGTACCTGTGAGGGTTGTCTTAGAACTGCTAAGTGATAGCACAGAATTTCTTACCTTCAGTTATTATTTATTATTGTTACTCACTGAGTTGAAATATACTCACCCCACTCCCCTGCACTTTCTGTGCAGATCCACAGGTGCCCGAGAGCAGTTGAGACATTGTAGCTGCTGATCCTTGTCTACTTTTGCGGAGATTACGAGGTATCTGCCGACGTCCGCAGAGCTTGTTTTCTCCTTCTTTATCATCTTGTTGATTTCCTATTTATCTAGATTTGGTTGTATTAGGATGCTATTCTGTAGAGGCTTAGTCTCGTGACACCACGATATGTTTGGGACCGCAGTTTGTATGTTTTACGTTCCGGTTATCACTTGATATGATTATTTACTGTTTAAGTTTAATTTCTTTAATAATTGACTGGTTAAAGAGATAATATGGTCGGGCTTGCCTAGCATTGTGTTGGGCGCCATCACGACCGGGGTTTGGGTCGTGACAAGTTGGTATCAGAGCCTAGGTTAACAGGTCTCGCGAGTCATGAGCCGGTTGGTAGAGTCTCGTGGATCGGTGCGGGGACGCCTGTACTTATCCTCGGGAGGCTGCAAACCTTTTTAGGAAAAGTTTCAATTCTTGGAATTCTTGTCGTGCGATTACTTTTGACTTGATCTGAACTTTGACATTCTATTCTCTCGCAGATGGCGAGAACTCGATCATCCGGACGTGGAGGACGACCACCACTACCACCTGCTAGAGGCCGTGGACGTGGTCATGGTCGTGGCGGATTTAGGGCAGCTGAGGCAGTGCCAGCTGACCCATAGCCCCCAGTTGCAGAGGTGCAAGCAGCACCAGATCAGGCACCAGCTGTGCCCATTGTCATTCCGGGTCTACAGGAGACCCTGGCTCAGATACTAGCAGTCTGCACGGGCCTAGCACAGGCGGTTTCAGTTACTACTGCAGCAGCTGCATCGGGGATCGGGGGTGGTCATCAGACCCGCGCAGTACTCACTCCAGAGCCAGGAGTGCAGGGCGTACGGACACTAGAGGCTCCTCCAGTTCAGCCTGTGGTTCTGGTTCAGCCAGCAGATCAGATTCAGGGGGACAGGGTCCCAGCTATGACAGACGATGAGCAGCGTCGTCTCGAGAGGTTCACCAGGTTATATCCTCCAGTGTTCACTGGTGCTCCGGGCGAGGACGCCCAAGGTTTTCTGGATAAGTGCCGTCGGATGCTTCGTACGACAGGGATATTGGAGTCCAGTGGGTGTCTTTCACTACCTTTCAGTTTCGGGGACCAGCCTTCGCTTGGTGGGAGGCTTATGAGCGCCGCAGGCCAGCCGGAGCAGCACCACTATCATGGCCGGAGTTCTCCACTATGTTTTTGGAGAAATGGGTGCCTCGATCTCAGAGAGAGGAGATGCGTAGGCAGTTTGAGGGTCTCTGTCAGGGGGACATGTCAGTGTCAGAGTATGAGATCAGGTTTACAGAGTTGTCCGGATATGCACCGTGGTTGGTTCATTCCGACAGAGAGAGGATTGGGCGCTTCGTGGACGGCCTCATTTATCACATTCGTATTCTGATGACTCGGGAGAGGGTTTTGAGTCATACATTCGAGGATGATGTGGATATTGCTTGCGACATAGAGACAGATCGTCGCAGGGAGAGGGAAGAGAGGGAGGCCAAGAGGCCTCGAGAAGCAGCTAGTTCCAGTGGCACTCAGACCAGAGGCCAGAGTCAGCTGAGCCGAGGTCGCTCTTTCAGGTCTTCACAGTCGGGACGCTCGGATCGTCGCAGATGGTCACCTAGACAGGGTTATCAGGGTTCGCACTAGAGCCAGCCATCTCTCAGTGCCATGCCAGCTCAGAGTTCTTCACAGGCCCCATCCGCTCAGGGTTCATCTCGGCCTAGTTCATCAGCTGGTCACTCCAGCACCAGAGGTCCTTATCAGTCTCAGTACCCAGCACCGGGGAGTTGCTACGAGTGCGGAGAGTTTGGGCACCACCGTAGGGAGTGTCCCCGTCTTGTTTCCGGATCTTATCAGCAGAGAGGGCAGCCCTCGTCATCTGGTCCTTCTACTTCAGCACCCGCCCCGCCAGCTAGGGGTGAGGGTCAGACAGCTAGGGGTCGCTCTCGAGGGGGAGGCCGATCAGGCGGACAAGCTAGATGCTATGCTTTTCAGGGCCGATCTGAGGCCGTTGCTTCTGATGCTGTCATTACAGGTATTATTTCAGTCTGCCACAGAGATGCCTCGGTATTGTTTGATCCCGGTTCTACTTATTCTTATGTGTCTACATATTTTGCTCCTCATTTGGGCACGACCCGAGGGAGTCTTGAGCTGCCAGTGCATGTATCTACCCGGTAGGGGATACTATTGTTGTGGACCACGTATACCGGTCCTGTTTGGTCACTATTGGAGGTCTGGAGACCCGAGTAGACCTGTTGCTTCTCAGGCATGATTGATTTTGATGTTATATTGGGCATGGACTGGCTATCTCCATGTCATGCTATTCCGGACTGTCATGCTAAGACAGTCACTTTGGCTATGCCGGGCATTCAGAGGATCGAGTGGCGAGGCATGACTGAGTATGTACCTAGCAGGGTAATATCTTTCCTCAAGGCCGAACGAATGGTTGGGAAAGGATGTCTCTCTTATTTAGCATTTGTGCGGGAGGTCGAGGCCCGGACTCCCAGTATTGATTCTGTTCCCATTGTGCGAGACTTTCCTGATGTGTTTCCCTCAGACCTGCCGGGCATGCCGCCGGACAGGGATATTGATTTTGGTATCGATTTGGTGCCAGGCACTCAGCCTATTTCTATTCCTCCGTATCGGATGGCACCAGCTGAGTTGAAGGAATTGAAGGAGCAGCTCCAGGAACTCCTAGATAAGGGGTTCATTCGGCCGAGTGTGTCGTCGTGGGGTGCACCGGTCCTGTTTGTTAAGAAGAAGGACGGATCTATGAGGATGTGTATTGACTATAGGCAGCTAAACAAAGTAACAGTGAAGAATAAGTATCCTCTTCCTCGTATTGATGATTTATTTGATCAGCTCCAGGGAGCTAGGGTGATCTCGAAGATTGATCTTCGTTCAGGCTACCATCAGTTGAAGATTAGAGAGTCTGACATTATGAAGACTGCATTTCGGACCCGATATGGTCATTATGAGTTCCTTGTGATGTCATTTGGGCTGACCAACGCCCCAGCAGCATTTATGCATCTGATGAACAGTGTGTTCATGCCTTATTTGGATTCATTTGTGATTGTGTTCATTGATGACATTCTAGTCTACTCCCGTAGTCAGGAGGAGAATGCTCAGCATTTGAGTATTGTGTTGGAGAGATTGAGGGAGGAGAAGCTATATGCTAAGTTCTCCAAATGTGAGTTCTGGCTTGAGTTCGTGGCATTCTTAGGGCACGTGGTGTCCTGTGATGGTATTTAGGTAGACCCGAGGAAGGTCGAGGCAGTACAGAGTTGGCCCAGACCGACCTCAGTTACTGAGATCCGTAGCTTTCTGGGATTGGCAGGGTATTATTGCCGATTCGTTCAGGGATTCTCTTCTATTGCTTCACCCTTGACTAGATTGACTCAGAAGGGTGTTCCTTTCTTATGGTCCGAGGAGTGCGAGGAGAGCTTTCAGAAGCTCAAGACAGCACTGACCACAGCACCAGTCTTGATTCTACCGACAACTTCAGATTCTTATACTGTATATTGTGATGCCTCGGGAGTTGGCATTGGTTGTGTGTTGATGCAGGAGGGTAGGGTCATTGCTTATGCTTCTCTTCAGTTGAAGCCCCACGAGAAGAACTACCCTGTTCATGATTTGGAGCTAGCAGCCATAGTTCATGCTTTGAAGATTTGGAGGCATTACCCGTATGGTGTCTCCTGTGAGGTGTTCACGGATCATCGCAGCCTTCAGCACTTATTCAGACAGAAGGACCTTAATTTGAGACAGCGGAGGTGGTTGGAGTTGCTTAAGGACTATGATATCACTATTTTGTATCATCCGGGGAAGGCCAATGTGGTGGCCGATGCCTTGAGTCGGAAGGCGGTTAGCATGGGCAGCTTAGCTTTCATCCCAGTTGGGGAGAGGCCATTTGCTTATGATGTTCAGGCCCTAGCCAATCGGCTAGTAAGATTAGATATTTCGGAACCGAGTCGGGTGTTGGCTTGTGTTCTTTCTCGATCTTCCTTATATGATCGCATCAGGGAGCGACAGTATGATGACCCACATTTGCTTGTCCTTAAGGACAGAGTGCAGCACAATGATGCTAGAGATGTGACTATCGACAGTGATGGTGTTTTGAGGATGCAGGGCCGTATATGTGTACCCAATGTTGATGGTTTGCGGGAGTTAATACTTGAGGAGGCATACAGTTCGCGGTACTCTATTCACCCAGGTGCCGCAAAGATGTACCAAGACTTGAGACAACACTACTGGTGGAGGAGAATGAAGATGGATATTGTTAGGCATGTAGCTAAGTGCCTCAATTGCCAGCAGGTCAAATATGAGCATCAGAGACCGGGCGGTGTTCTTCAGCGTATGGTTATTCCCGAGTGGAAATGGGAGAGAATCACCATGGATTTTGTTACTGGGCTACCTCGGACAGCGAGGAAGTTTGATTCGGTATGGGTGATCGTTGATCGGCTGACTAAGTCCGCACATTTCATCCCAGTTAGTACTACTTACTCATCGGAGCGGTTGGCGGTGATCTTTATTCGGGAGATTGTCAGGTTGCATGGGGTCCCAGTGTCTATTATATCTGACAGAGGCACTCAGTTCACTTCTCAGTTTTGGAGAGCGTTTCAGCGAGAGATGGGTACGCGGGTCGAGTTGAGCACCGCATTTCACCCCCAGACAGACGGGCAGTCTGAGCGTACTATTCAGATCCTGGAGGATATGTTGCGAGCATGTGTGATTGACTTTGGTGGTTCGTGGGATGAATTCTTACCACTTGCTGAGTTTGCCTACAACAACAGCTACCAGTCGAGTATTCAGATGGCCCCGTACGAGGCATTGTATGGCAGACGGTGTAGATCTCCCGTCGGATGGTTTGAGCCTGGTGAGGATAGATTGATAGGGACTGAGTTAGTTCAGGATGCTCTGGATAGAGCAAAGTTGATCCAAGAGAGGCTTCGCACAGCACAGTCTCGCCAGAAGAGTTATGCAGACCGTAGGGTTCGAGAGTTGTCTTTCATGGTTGGTGATAGAGTATTGCTGAAGGTTTCACCCATGAAGGGTGTCATGAGGTTCGGGAGGAAAGGGAAGTTGAGTCCCAGGTATATTGGCCCTTTTGAGATACTCAGAAGAGTTGGAGAGGTGGCATATGAGTTAGCCTTGCCACCCAGCTTATCCAGCATTCATCCAGTATTCCATGTGTCTATGCTCCGGAAGTACATCGGAGATCCGTCCCATGTATTAGACTTCAGTACCATTCAACTCGATGGTGATCTATCCTATGATGTGGAGCCTATGGCTATTTTGGGTCGCCAAGTAAGGAAGTTGAGGTCGAAGGAGATTGCATCAGTTAAGGTTCAGTGGAGAGGTCGACCCGTAGAAGAGGCTACTTGGGAGGTTGAGCAGGAGATGCGGAGCAGATACCCTCAGCTATTTGAGACTTCAGGTATGTTTCTTGACCCGCTCGAGGACGAGCGTTTGTTTAAGTTGGGGAGAATGTGATGACCCGGCCCGTCGTTACGCGAATTACCACCACGTTATGTTGTAAATGCATGTTTTATGATTTTATATCAGTGTTAGAGTCTATCGGGTGAGTTAGAAGTAAATTGGATTGAAAATGAAACAAATAGCATGTTCGAAGAAAGCTTGAATATGAAAAGTCAACCAAGAGTTGACTATTGAGTTAGAGTGCTCGGAATCGGATTCTGATGATTCGACTAGTTCCGGGGGATCATTTATGACTTAGGAGAACAATCGGAATTGAATTCGGAGGTCCGGTGTAGTTTTAGGCTTGAATTGGCGAAAGTTGATTTTTGGCGAAAACCGGATGGTAGGCGATATTTTGATCCGGGGGTCGGAATGGAATTCCGACAATTTCTGTAGCTTCGTTATGTGATTTTGGATGTGTCCGCAAATTTTCAGGTCATTCGGACATCGTTTGATCGGGTTTTGGATTGAATGTTAGTTTTGAAAGTTTTAAAGAAACTTCGGCTTGAATCCGTGAGTAAATGGAGATTTTGATGTTTAGTATGGTGTTTTTATGGTTGGAACAAGTTCGTATCATGTTTTGGAGTATGTTGGTGGTTTTCGTTGGGGTCCCGGGGTCTCGGGATGAATCCGGGGGTCCAAACGGACCATTTTTGGAAGAAAAGAGAAAAACTGGTTGCTGTCATAAACACAGCAGGCGTTTGCTCTCCGCGATCGCGGGGAGGGGGATGCGATCGCGTAGAGCTGGAGGCTAGGGCATCGCGATCGCAGGGTAACAGGTCGCGATTGCGTAGAATTAAACGGGTGCACATCGCGATCGCAGGACCATCTACGCGATCGCGTAGAAGAGAAATGGGTCCAGGGAAAAATGTGCTACGCGATCGCAGGAATAAGGACGCAATCGCGTGAAGCCGGGAGATTGATCATCGCGATCGCGTGAGGGAAGTCGCGATTGCGTGAGGCCGAGTTTTTGACCATCGCGATCGCGTGAAGCGAGTCGCGATCGCGTAGAAGAAGAAGTTCTGGCAGTGAATTTAATCCAGAAACAGAGAGTTACGGGTTTCATTCATGAACCCTCCATTTTTGAGTTCTAGAGAGAGAAACTCACGGGAATTGCTGGTAATTCATCGGGGATTCGTCGGAGGTAAGTTTTGTGGCTTAATTACATCATTTTAACATGAAATCATGGGTTAAATTTCTGTAAATGGAAGATTAAAGGTGGGTTTGAGCCCTAGGCCTAAATTTAAGAAAAACACTGATTTGAGTGGGCAAATGGAGCCCGATTTTGGTAAATGTTATATGCCTAGACTCGTATCGAGATGAGGATTCCGAATATGTGATTTTTGTAATTTTTCGACAAGTGTACCAAAAGTCGGGTTTTGACAACTTGTGGGTTTTGATATAAATTGGGTTATTTCGAATGAATTTCGTGAAATTAGCGTATATTGATGCATTCCCTATGATTTTGAGCAGATTTGGCACCCGAGGAGATTGATTTGCGAGGCAAGCGCATGGCGGATTGAAGCTTCTACCGGTTCGAGGTGAGTGGTAGTAGTAAACAATGTACTGAGGGTTTGAAACCCCGTACTAGCACTTCACAGTGCTATATTGAGATGAGACACACGTTCTATGACGGGCGTGGTGACATTGTGATTGGGGGTTCGGACTTAGTCCTTCCCGACTAATAGTATACTGTGTGTTATGACTGATAATAAGTTTATAACTGTGCAATTGGGCTGATAGCCATGTTTGGGGCCTTGTGCCGATCTGTAGAGCATTAGGGAACCTATAGAGCTAGGTGACCCTTATATCATGTTGGAAACATACACTCGGCCGTAGCTCTAGCTGTATAGCATAATATGAGCCCGTACTAGATGTGTACATTGAGAGAGATTATCTAGGGTGGAATTCCTGTTCTAGCTGAGTGGGCTTGAAAGGCCAAGTCTATACCGATTGAGATGAGATAGGGTCAAGGACCCACTATGAGATGTTATATTGGGCCTGAAAGGCCAAGTCTATATTAACTGAGACAGGGTCAAGGACCCATTGTGATATATTATATTGGGACTGAGAGGCCAAGTGCATACTGACTGGGATAGGGTCGAGGACCCATTATGAGGTATTATGTATATAGATACCTATATGGGATCGGACTGCACGCCGCAGTAACGTACATGTAATATACATGTAATATACATGTGGGACGGACTGCACGCCGCAGTATTATTGCGCTTGGGCTGTAGGAGCCCCTTCGGAGTCTGAGTCTGCACACATTCCAGTGAGCGCTGGTATATTATGGGATCGGGCTGCACGCCGCAGCAGTATAATTATATATGTATATATATATATTGGATCAGACTGCACGCCGCAGTGATATATGGTGGACCTGGCTGCACGTCATAGCACCATAGCGCTTGGGCCTAGGGAGCCCCTCCAAAGTCTGTATACACCCCTAGTGAGCGCCGTCGACGTTAAATGGAGCGGGCCGCGCGCCGCAGCAGTATATGTATTGGAGCGGGCTGCACGCCGCAGCATTATACTTAATTATATCCCACTATCTACTCAAATATTTATACATTATAGGCAGAGGTAGGTGTCTTCATATATTGAGATGGCCGTACACCGTAAGGGTACGAGTGAGGGTTGGTTCAGTGTGGAATCTTGTAAATATAAACATAGATTGGAGATTAGAGTACTACTACAGTGATGACATACATGTGAGGGTTGTCTTAGAACTGGTAAGTGATAGCACAGGATTTCTTACCTTCAGTTATTATTTATTATTGTTACTCACTGAGTTGAAATATACTCACCCCACTCCCCTGCACTTTCTGTGCAGATCCACAGGTGCCCGAGAGCAGTTGAGATATTGTAGCTGCTGATCCTTGTCTACTTTTGCGGAGATTACGAGGTAGCTGCCAGCGTCCGCAGAGCTTGTTTTCTCCTTCTTTATCATCTTGTTGATTTCCTATTTGTCTAGATTTGGTTGTATTAGGATGCTATTCTGTAGAGGCTCAGTCTCGTGACACCACGATATGTTTGGGACCGCAGTTTGTATGTTTTATGTTCCGGTTATCACCTGATATGATTATTTACTGTTTAAGTTTAATTTCTTTATAATTGACTGGTTTAAGGGATAATATGGTTGGGCTTGCCTAGCATTGTGTTGGGCGCCATCACGACCAGGGTTTGGGTCGTGACACTACAACACACGTTCTAAAGTCATGACCAAAGCAGTAAATCAGGAAATCGAGCCTACTATTATGGATCCGGTAGAAGAAGAAGAGGTTATGGATGTAACTAGTATGAAAAAAGAGATGTACAAATTGAAACAACAGATGTCAGAGATATACCAGGCTTGGTCGAGGGGTAAACCCTTGCCTTCCTACCCAGCCAACCCAGCATACATTCCTTCTCCGAACCCAAACCCTGAACTACCCACTATGAAATCATCCTCCACATATCCAACTTACCCGCAATACTATGCTACAACATCACAAGAACCACCACACTTACCTAAACAAGCTCCACCACCACGACATCAGGTTTCTCCAGTATATGTGGCACCGCCACCAGCTGCTTTACACAAATCCTCCAGCGAACCTGTGTTCCATGTCCAGGACACCCATTATTACCAGCCAGAACCCACATTCAGGCAACATGATTCTTACACCCCACACATAGACATAACGAAGGAGGAGAAACCTGTCAGAAACATTGAACAGGAAGAGATGGCCCGTAAAATGAAAAGTCTTGAGAAGTCATTTTGAAACATGAAGGGGCTGGGAGGCCAAGTGAGTGTTGCGTACAAAGACTTTTGTTTGTTTCGTGAGGTACAGCTACCTGTCGGGTTTAAGTTGCCCAAGTTTGATATGTATGATTGTCACAGCGATCCAGTGGCCCATCTGAGGGGTTACTGCAGTAAAATGCACAGAGCAGGAGGAAGGGATGAGTTACTTATGGCTTATTTCAGTCAAAGCCTAAGTGGCTCGGCATTAGAATGGTATACTCGACAAGATCATACCTGATGGTTCATTTGGGATGAGTTAGCTCAATCATTTGCAAACCATTTCCAATACAATCTAGAAATTAACCCTGACAGGTTATCATTGAATATAATGGAGAAGAAACCCGGAGAAAGCTTTCGAGAATATGGATTCAGGTGGAGGGAACAGGCGGCACGCATAGACCCACCAATGAAAGAAGGAGAAGTTTCGGATTGCTTCTTACAGGCTTTGGAGCTAACATACTATGGCCACTTAGTGTTTGTAATTGGAAAAACCTTTAACGAGGTAGTTAAGATGGGAAGCTTTGTGGAAGAAGGGTTAAAGACAAATAAGATTATGAGCTACCCAGCAATCAAGGCTACAAACCAAGTAATACAGACTGGAACAGGAAGGTTGATTGGCAAGAAGAAAATGGAAGAAGTTGCGGTCATTGAAGGTAGATCTTGGTCCCGGGGCCCGAATCCATATCAACATCAACCTCGCCCATACCAACCATATCCACCAGTACCATATAATCCACCTCCACAACATTATTCTCCAACCACTCCACGGTTTTCTGTCCAACATGCTCAAACTCACCCACCACCTCCATATTCATGGCGTACACCAGCTCCACAAAATGTCTACCACGCACAAAATGCCTATCCGCCTTCAAAAACCTACAGAAATTCAAACCAACCTAACTTCCATCCAGATCAAGAAGTAAAAGGTGATAGGGCTCAAAGGAAGAGAACATTCACTCCTTTGGGGGAATCATATACCAGTCTTTTTCACCGTTTGAGAGAACTAGGGATGTTGAGCCCTATTGAACCAAAAATTCCCAACCCTCCACCTAGAAATCTAGACCAATATGTCTGTTGTAAGTACTGTTCCGGGAAAACGGGACATGATACGGAGAAGTGTTGGCATTTAAAGTCTGCAATATAGGAACTTATTGATACTAGGAGAATTGAGGTGCAAGCTCCAGAAACTCTCAATATAACGTAGAATCCTTTGCCAGCACATCGTGAGACACATATGATAGAGCTAGAACAGGGAGAGAGCTGCAGAAAACATTCTCAGTCACTGATGATGATTAAAGCAAACAACAAGGTGGAGGGGGAAGTTGAAAAGGAGAAAGTGTCAACTTAGTTACCAACAAAACATCCATCAATGATTGAGCCCGTGAAAGTAATAGTACCTGGAGTAAAGCCTTTGCTCACTGGGAAGGGAGCCTATGTAGAGCCGGTGGTTATCAAACCAGTTGTGCAGATGCCAGTTGTGAATACTAGGGCTATACCGTGGAATTATGATAAGGTGAAAGTGATGTATAAAAGGAAAGAATTTAAAGAAGAAATTTGTGAAACTCATGGTTTAACTCACTCCGGGCGATGCTTTGCCCCGGAAGAACTGAGAAAGACAAAAGTGGTTAAAGAAAACCCAGCTCATGTGAAGAAGGCAGTTACTGAGGAGGAAGATGAGGAATTCTTGAAGAAGATGAAAGCTTATGACTATTCTATAGTTGAGCAATTGAGAAAGAGGCCCGCGCAGATCTCGTTGTTATCCCTGCTAATTCATTCTAATGAACATAGAAAGGCATTGATGAAGATTCTAAATGAAACCCATGTACCCGAGAATATTTCAGTATGTCATTTGGAGAAAATCACAAACAAGATCTTTGACACAAATAAGATAACATTTTCTGATAGTGAGTTGCTATTGGAAGGAAAGGAGCATAATAAAGCACTATACCTCACGATAAAATGTGAAGAATCTGTACTAACCCGTGTTTTGGTGGACAACGGGTCAAGTGCCAATATCTGTCCATTGTCAACCTTAGGGAAGTTGAAGGTCAATCATGAGAGAATTTATTGGAACAGTGTATGTGTGAGGGTTTTTGATGGAGGCGGAAAAAACATCGTGGGGGATATCATACTAGAGCTTACTATCGGACCAGTGGACTTCACTATGGAGTTTCAGGTGCTGGATGTCACTATATCATACAACCTTTTGTTGGGATGTCTGTGGATCCATGCTGCGAAAGCAGTACCATCCTCTTTACATCAAATGGTGAAATTTGAATGGGAACATCAAGAGATAATAGTGCACAGGGAAGACGATGTTTGCAATGCTATTACACCATTTGAGGAAGCTGAAGGAGATAAAGCTCCATGGGTGTACCAAGTAATGGACACCGTGGTGGTGAACAATATATCTGAGGGAGAAAACATGCCATTACCCACGGTGGCCCCTGCAGCAGTTATGGTTGCCAAGGAGATGATAAAGAACGGGTTTTCTCCAGGAAAGGGCTTAGGAGTAACTTTGCAAGGAATAACACAGCCGATCCACCTTCCAGTCAATATTGATACTTTTGGCTTAGGCTTCAAACCAACCATCGCCAATATCCAGAGAGCTAAGAAATTGAAGAAGAAAGGGTGGTCCCTCCCAAAACCTATCCCAAAACTATCCAACTACTTTGTCAAGCTTGGTACACAGAGAAGTCTGGCGACTGTTACGCCAAACCGTGCTGAGATAAAACTGGATGAAGAGCTTATAGTAAGATTTGAGAGGCTATTTGAAGAGGTGAATGTGTTGGAGACGGGTGAAGGAACAAGCAAAATGGATGTTCAATTCGTGGGACCCCATACTATGCTAAATAACTGGGAAGCTACTCCTCTTCCAATCAGGATGGAGTTGTGGTAGTTAGCTTTTAATATTTCATTCCCAAAATTGTCTTGTTTTAAAATTGTAATCCCATATCCCGTCAAATCAAATGTTTCCAACTCTTGTTACCTTTTGAAAAGTCAATGAAATGCAATTTCTTTTCTTCTTCCATTTTTGCCTTATTTTATCTTTTCTTCTTTTGTACAGTTCAATATTTGCTGATTCCAATGATATGTCATGCATGAAGGATTCCCGGTCTAGTCTTGACAATCGAATAGTTATATAGGAAATTGAAAATGAACATGAAGTGGAATATGAGGACGAGGAAGTACTCGAGGAAATTAGTAAAGATTTGAGTCATTATGAGGAAAACCCAAAATGAACTTAAATGAGACTGAATCTATTAATGTGGGAAGTAAGGAGAATGTCTGAGAAACAAAGATTAGTGTGCATTTAGAGGCTTCCCTCAGAGAAGATTTAATCAGGTTGTTACATGAGTACAAGGACATATTTGCTTGGTCCTATGATTACATGCCCGATCTCAGTACTGATTTGGTGGTACATAAATTGGCTATTTATCCAGAATGTTGGCCGGTAAAACAGAAGTTAAGGAAATTTAAAACGGACATAAGTGTGAAAATAAAAGAGGAAGTTAACAAGAAATTCGAGGCGAAGGTCATACGGGTCACTAAATATCCCACCTGGTTAGCTTTATGTTGTGCCTGTTCCAAAAAAGGATGGAAAAACTAGGGTGTGCGTTGATTATCGGGATCTCAATAAAGCTAGTCCAAAGGATGATTTTCCATTGCCAAATATCCATATATTGATCGACAATTGCGCCAAACATGAGATTGGTTCTTTTGTGGATTGTTATGCGGGTTATCATTAGATTCTGATGGACGAAGAAGATGCAGAAAAGATGGCCTTTATCATGCCTTAAGGAACGTATTGCTACAGGGTGATGCCATTTGGGTTAAAGAATGTCGGGGCTACATATATGAGGGCAATGACCACTATGTTTCATGACATGATACATCGAGAGATTGAAGTATATGTGGACGATGTCATTATCAAGTCCAAAAAGCAAAGTGACCATGTCAAGGATTTAAGAAAGTTTTTCCAGAGGCTCCGAAGATATAATCTCAAGCTTAATCCAGCAAAATGTGCTTTCGGGGTGCCGTCAGGAAAGTTATTGGCATTCATAGTAAGCCGGCATGGTATTGAATAAGATCCGTCATAGATAAAAGCAATCCAGAATTTGCCTCCGCCGAGGAAACAAGAAAGAAGTGATGAGTTTATTGGGCATGTTGAATTATATCAACAGATTTATTGCTCAGTTAACATCGACTTGTGAGACCATTTTCAAATTATTGAAGAAAGATGTTGTGGTGAATTATACTAATGAATGTCAATAAGCATTTGACAAAATTAAAGAATATCTGGCTAATCCTCCTATATTGGTTCCTCCAGAACCGGGAAGACCTCTGATCGTTTATCTGACTGTATTGGATAATTCTTTTGGCTGTGTACTGGGGCAGCATGACGAAACATGGAAGAAAGAGCAAGGAATATATTATCTTAGTAAGAAGTTCAAATCTTACGAGGTATTGGAGAGAACATGTTGTGCTTTAAAATGGGTTGCGCAGAAGTTGAAACATTACTTGTCGGCTTATACTACTTATCTGATATCTCGGTTGGATCCATTGAAGTATATATTCTAGAAGCCTATGCCTACAGGAAGGCTTGCTAAATGGTAAATTCTACTTACAGAGTTTGACATCATTTATGTAACTCGTACGACAATGAAGGCACAAGCAGTTGCTGACCATTTGGTAGAAAACTCGGTAGATGATGAGTATGAACCATTAAAGACATATTTTCCTGATGAGGAAACAATGAATATTGAAGAAGTAGAGCAAGATGACAAGCCAGGCTGGAGAATGTACTTTGATGGGGCCGTCAACAATAAGGAAGTTGGAATTGGAGCAGTACTCATTTTAGGCACGAGTCACCATTATCCTGTTACCGCTCAGCTTCGATTTTTCGGTACTAAATAACATGGCCGAGTATGAAGCATCCATATTATGATTGAGAATGGCAATAGACATGGGTGTTCAAGAGATTTTGGTCATGGGTGACTCGGATCTGATATATCAGATTCAAGGAGAATGGGAGACAAGGGATTTGAAACTGATACCATATCGACAGTGTCTGCATGAATTGTCTTAGAAATTTCAATCTTTTGAGTTCAAGCACATCCCAAGAATGCACAATGAAGTAGCGGATGCTCTAGCCACATTATCATCCATGTTGCACCATCCAGATAAAGCTTACATAGGTCCACTAGAGATACAAGTTCGTGATCAAAATGCTTATTATTTTGCCGTGGAAGAAGAACTTGATGGTGAGCCGTGGTATCATGATATTAGAGAGTATTTGAGGAAAGGAGTGTACCTAGAGCAGGCCACAGGGGACCAGAAAAGGGATATAAGGCGATTAGCAAATGGATCTTTTGTCAATGGAGGAGTTGTATACAAAAGAACACCGGATTTGGGTCTATTAAGATGCATAGATGCATAGGAAGCTGACACAATTATGGCTAAAGTACATACTGGAGCTTGCGGACCTTATATGAGCAGATATATTTTGGCCAAGAAAATACTGGGAGCAGGATTTTGTTAGCTCACCATGGAGCGTGATTGCATTAGATATGTGTGGAAATGTCATCAATGCCAGATACACGGAGATTTGATTCACTCCCCACCCTATGAGTTGCATACAATGTCAGCACCATGGCCATTCGTCGCCTGGGGCATGGATGTCATCGGACCAATAGAGCCCGCAGCATCTAATGGGCACAAATTTATCTTGGTAGCAATTGATTGTTTCACTAAATGGATGGAGGCGAAGACATTTAAAGCAGTGACAAAGAAGGCGGTAGTGGATTTCGTGCACACAAATATCATTTGTCGCTTTGGAATTCCTAAGGTGATTATCACAGACAATGGAGCGAATCTGAACAGTCATCTCATGGCAGAAGCATGTCAAAAGTTTAAAATCCTGCACCATAACTCTACACCTTATAGGCCTAAAGCAAATGGAGCAGTGGAGGCTGCAAATAAGAATATTAAGAAGATTCTCAGGAAAATGGTGGAAGGGTCAAGACAGTGGCATGAAAAACTACCATTTGCTCTCATGGGTTATAGTACAACTGTACGTACTTCAATTGGCGCAACACCTTACACATTGGCGTACAGAACAGAGGCAGTCATACCAGTAGAAATTGAAATTCCTTCCTTTCGGATCATAGCTGAGGCTGAAATTGATGATGATGAATGGGTAAAAGCTCGGCTAGAACAATTGAGCTTGATTGATGAGAAAAGGTTAGCGGCAGTTTTCCACAAACAATTATATCAGTAGAGGATGGCCAGAGCATACAACAAGAAAGTACATCCGCAGAAATTCGAAGTTGGACAGTTGGTACTAAGACGTATTTTGCCTCACTGGGCCGAAGCAAAAGGAAATTTTGCACCTAATTGGCAAGGGCCATTCATGGTGTCACGGGTATTGTCCAACAGAGCTTTATATTTAAGAGATGTTGAAGGAAAATGTATAGAGACTGCTATCAACTCAAATGCAGTCAAGAGATATTATGTATGATTCCTTTTTCATATGTACAATTGTAGTTGTCAATATTTTGAAGTTGAAATGATGAAGGCATTTTATTCTCTACCTAAACACTTTATCCATTGATACCCATGTTGAGCCTTATTGCATTATTCTTTCATATCCCTCTCTCCAAATTAATCACGAACAAGAAATTAAAAAGAAAAAAAAATAATGAAGAAAAATGAAAAAATGAAAGAAAAATGATGATGAAAAAAAAGAAAAAAGAAAAAGAAAAAGAAAAAGAAAAGATATAGAAAAGAAAATCGGGAAAAAGTCAAAAAATGAATCATACCTTAGGGTGTGAACTACATTTGACTTGATCCTGAAAGGGTACGTAGGCAGCCTCAGTGAGGTTCAGTCACGACAGAAATAAAATCCAAGACTCCCCAAATATCGAAAGTGGGGCAGAAGTTATGTTTATGATTCCGAGAGTTGTAAATATTTTTGAACCTTCATATAAATTTTGAGCCTTTATACCTTTCTTTCTAAAACCCATCCAAAAGCCACATTACAGTCCAAAGAAAGGCCTTGTGATTAATTTCAAGAAAACGATGATATAATAAGAATAAGGAGAAACATGGCATGGACAATACCCGAAGGTTTGGAAATAAAAATAAAGAAAAATAAAAAAAATGAGAGAGTCATGTTGGTGAAAACCCTAACGGACACCATACGGCGAATGCGAGGTGAGAGAAGAATAAATGAGAGAGTCTTATTGGTGAAAACCTTAACGGGCACCATAAGGCGAAAGTAAGGAATATTTTGATGAAAGAAGAAAACCAGCAAAAAATAAGAAAGGTTTGGGTTGAAGGAAAAGATGAAATCAAGACAGCAACGACTCGATTAGACAGACTAGGTCGGAATTTAAATACATGGCATGGTCAGAGGAATCAACCGTCATACCCAGAAAAGTTATGTCTTTACTTCAAAATACCCTTACCCCTTCAAATTCATATTTCTGCATTTCGTTGATCAAAACTAGTTGCCCGTTGAAAGCTATCTACCAGCTTCTCATGTTAAGAGGCGTAATAACACTGGGTCAAAGGAAATAAGAAAATAAAAAGAGAGGATGGTAATCAAGGCCGAGAGAAAATGAAAGTAAAAGAAACAAAAAAGGAGAAAAGCAAAAAAAAAAGTGCCAGAGAAAATCGAGAAAACATGGCAATGAGCTGCAAAGAAACAGAAAGAGGCGAACGATGGAAGCAGGGCCAGCAAGAATGCCAGTTGCTAACCATCATTTTATAAATAATAAGATTGTTCATTGATTTAGACTGGGATAAAAGATTCAAATTCTCACTAATCACTTTAAAGAGAATGTGACCAATGTGGGAGGAAAACATCAAAAAGAAAAACAGTAATAAAAGGGAGAATCCGCAGAGGAGGATTCACACAGTTATCAAGAAACCTACCCAAACAGCAAGGAAGGTATTTTCTTTTAAAAATTCACACCCCAGTTATCAAACTGAGGGAACATTTTTATGCATTTTTCATTTCATGCATCAGGCGCCCACCTGGATAATGAGGGAATATTTTTATGCATTTTCATTTCATGCGTCGGGTGCCCACCTGGATAATGAGGGAATATTTTTCTGCATTTTCATTTCATGCATCAGGCGCCCACCTTGATAATGAGGAAATATTTTTCTGCATTTTCATTTCATGCATCAGGCGCCCACCTAGATAATGAGGGAATATTTTACTGCAGTTTCATTTCATGCATCAGGCGCCCACCTGGATAATAATGGAATATTTTTCTTCATTTACATTTCATGCATCAGGCGCCCACCTATATAACGAGGGAATACTTTTCATCATTTTAATTTTCTGTTCACGAACCCATCTGTATAACAAGGGAATACTTTTTAGCATTTTAATTTATGTTCAGGCGCCCACCTGTATAAGAAGGGAATACTTTTAAGCATTTTAATTTCTGTTCAGGCGCCCACCTGGATAATGAGGGAATATTTTTCTACATTTTTCATTACATGTATCAGGCGCTCACCTGGATAATGAGGGTATATTTTTCTGCATTTTCATTTCATGCATCAGTCGCCCACCTGGATAATGAGGGAATATTTTTTGGCATTTTCATTTCATTCATCAGGCGCCCACCTGGATAATAAAGGAATATTTTTCTACATTTTTATTTCATGCATCAGGCGACCACCTGTATAACGAGGGAATACTTTTCAGCATTTTAATCTGTTCAGACACCCACCTGTATAACAAGGGAATACTTTTCAACATTTTAATTTCTGTTTAGGCGCCCACCTGTATAACAAGGGAATAGTTTAATTTCTGTTCAGGCACCCACCTGTATAATAAGGGAATACTTTTCAGCATTTTAATTTTTGTTCAGGCGCCCACCTGTATAACGAGGGAATACTTTCTGCATTTTTAATTGTTTTTTTCTAACATAAGTAACACCATAACACATGCAAAGCCTCACACTGGGGCAGAGGAAAAAGTTTTCTTTGTTTTTGTTTTTAAATAGGTATTGACCTGGAAGCAAGAAGCACATTTGGAAGTCACACGAAGGGATGGAAGCGGTATATCAGAAACAAGAAATAAACAAAAATCCACAAAAAAGAAGGATGCAAATAAAGATCAACATGTAATATGGAAAGCAAGACAATGCAAGAAGACAAGTCATAGATAGGATTCTCTTGTAATTCGTAAGATCATAGTTTAGAATAGCTTCTTTATTTTGATTTTATCACGGTGTAATGAGGAGTTAGTCAGTGATTATAACAACAACAGTAGCAACATCAAGTCTGGGTAGTTTCAAACCAGACATTCCCGAACTACACTGACCTAATTCCTGTCAAAAGGTTTTCAAAATGCTTATTACGGAATATGCCAGTGGGCAAAAATCTCTCCTTACTGCTCATTTATCTTTGCACTGAAACTCTTCGTGTTCCTGAGCAAAGAGGGGCAGCTGTGAGCACGTGATGTTTTCCCTAAGCAAATAAATTCCAATATAAATATACAAGTAAATACAAAAATAGTTTTTGATGTGCAATTGTGTGTTTTAAAAAAAGTACTTGTGTGTTTGTCTTTTAAAATAAATTTTGAAATTATAATTACAAGGGAATCAATTAGAAAATATCACAAAATATTAAAAATTAGAAAAAATCAACAAAAAATACAAAATACTGGGAAAATAAAAGAAAATTGCAAAAATATCATAAAATACCAGAAAAAATAGGAAAAATAGGAAAATAAAAGAAGTATAACAATTGAAAATAAATACAAAAGAAAATACCAAGAAAATAATTCAAATACAAGAATAATACAAAAATTTAATATAATTTTGGGCTGTGCAGTAATATAAATACACAATTGAATAGGCCCAAGTGTAATAGGCCCAAGAGACCAGCTGGTCTGCCTAAGCCAGTAACCAAACGACGACGTACATGGATATTTTAATCTCAATCATGGATGACACTAATCCAACGGATCAGATAAGGCGGCTCAATTGAAAACCAAACGATGTTGAAACAAATCCTGGCCGCCCAAAATAATGATCAGACGGAGGATAACGAATCTCGTTGAGCACTAAACAGCACAATATAACAAAATAATCCTGGCCGTTCAAACTTAAACATCTAACAGATATAAAGTCGTCTTTCATTTAACTAAACGATGTCATTTTTAAAGAAGAAATCCTGGCCATTGATCTTAGTTGATCCAAAATCCAGGATCACACGAGATCAAGGGGGTATATAATGGCTCATCTCCGTTTATAATCAGTTTATTACATATACATTTGTATAACACCAAAAACCCTAGCTGCCTCTCCTTCAACCTTCTGCTTCCTTAGTCTCCCATGGAGACTAGCCAGACTGGCCTTGATCCACCGCCGTCTCCAGCTCAAACAACCACCAAATACCTCACCCCTAGCCACCAAACACCACAACTACCATAAAACTCCAGAAAACCAAAAGATCCCCTTTCTTCTTGAAAATCCGGTCGCCGGAACTCTAGTCAGCGACCTCAAATCTATGAACCAGTCTTCAATCTTAACACAATAGGACCATCTCGATTAGATCTTTCACCTCATACAGGTGGTTGGTCTTGAATCTGGCCAGAACTGTTCGAATAAAACAAAAAGGCTCGCCGGAACCCTACTCTGGCAAGCACCCAAAAACAACCCTACCACAAAACCTCTGAACCAAGTCTCAGACTACCCCCTTACCCACCAAAACTCCAAAAGAAGCCCCATCGGAAGATGTAACAGTCAGAGGACTTAAAGTCCTCAAAAACTTCTGAAGTCTGGAAATAAAGAAAGAAAGAAAAGAAAAAAAGAAGAAGGAAAGAAAGAAAAGAAAGAAAGAAAAGAGAAGGAAAAAGAAAATCCTGGAAAAGCTATGTTCTACTACCCATCTTCTTTTTCTTTGTCTG
The DNA here is from genome assembly GCA_032618575.1 of Nicotiana noctiflora. Lineage (NCBI taxonomy): Eukaryota > Viridiplantae > Streptophyta > Magnoliopsida > Solanales > Solanaceae > Nicotiana > Nicotiana noctiflora. The sequence goes on from JASVEL010004639.1 coordinate 389,182, forward strand.
TTTGTCTTCTGAAAATGTTCTTGTTGATATGATCTTGATATTCTTGTTAGCTTATCTTCTGCATGCTTAAGATCTATTCCTGTTTTATTATATATGCCTAAATTTTTTATAGCATTCTTAGGGTTTTTAATGATTATTACACATGAATCATGGCTAAATAGACTTATTTATGTGTTTGTTCATCATGCTTTATCTGAAATTAAACTTTGATTAATTGGGATTCAACCATAAAACTTAGTAAGTAAGGGTAACCTAGTAAAATACCCCTAATAGAACACCAAAGAATTGCCTAGAACCTTCTAGCAAGGGCAGGAAGGCATCTCGACACACTTTCATGGAACTAACTGTAAATAATTAAAAGAATAAGGGGAGGGGATTGGGAATAATTTATTTGAATTCCCCCCCCCCCCTCCCCAAAATTTCACCCCAAATCACTCTATAAATAGGCTTCTAATAAGCCTGAAAAAGGGGTTACAACCTAAGGTTAGAATTCGAATATCTGAAAAAAGGTTCTAAGTTTACATTCTAAAAAAGAGTTCCGCATTTTAACAAAGAGTTCAGCTATGAAATTCTTACTTGATTGCTTTGGGTATTAATCTAGGAGTTTCTGCTGGAGTCTATTATTCTTCAATTCTTCTGGATTCTGCTTGAGCTCTTTGATTCTACTTGTTGATTTGCTGGACTGTTCTATTTGGAATTCTATTTGCTGCTCTGTTTGCTGCTCTGTTGCTGCTACTTTGCTAACTAGTCTTCATCCTCAAACCTAGACTCATAGACTGTTTTGTGAATCAGGTACATCTCTCATTTTTGGAGAGTAATCGCACATTTGTTTGAAGGAATGAAATCATATGAGCTGTTTTGGACGATTTTATCTCTGTTTTTCCTTTCATGTTGCAGTTAATATCTCTTAGAACTATTGTAATTCGTTAGGATGGATTGTAATAACTAACACTTATATGAAGTCGTGTTAAAAAATAGAGTAGATAGTATAGTAGTAATATAATAATTAGACGTAGCTATCATTTAGTCTAAGTTCGAAATAGGTTAACACTGCAGTTAATTCACCTATTGAAACTGGTATAAACATATGAGCTAGTACTCAACTACTTTCGTTAATTAGGATCTGATTCAGGAATGATTAGTCCATAAAAAGAAATAAGTAGATAAGTTAAAACTTCCTTTGTTATTTAGTATCATTTAACAATAATATAAGCAAGAATTCTGTAATCAATAATAATCCCAAGGATGTTCAGTTAGTATTATCATTACTGCTTAAGTACTTGAAATAAAAGTGTTAATACTTAATTTCTATTAGTGTTTAATCAGTTATTAGAATTTGTAGTTAGTATCAATTGACATGTAATCTGAAGCTTTATGAAATAAAAATGAAATTTATTGGTTTATTCTATTGTTTGAAGAATGATTGTTCGAATTTTATGAAACTACAAGTCTGTTCTACATTTTATCTGTTTATTTTGGGCCTGGTCGAGAACACAGGCCCAGATTTGACTAAATTTACTTCTGGATCTCCAAGTGGTGATACTTGCATAAACTGGGTTCCAGAAGCCCAATCATACATAATGGACTGTTAATACATTCTTGAAGTCCAGGCCTGGTAATAAATAATTGGCCTGGACCTAATAATAACAAATTCAAAAAATACCATAAGCTATATCATGATTAGGAGAAACAATAGAAATAGGAAATGTTGTATATGATAAGTTTGGACTTATAAAATAAAGGGATGAGCCTCGTATTAAACGAAAAGACACGCGGGGCCCCATATGAATTTTAATTTAAATATTGGATTCAGAAGGACTGTTTAGCGAATTTCATGGTCTTTCCTAAAGATAATAAGGCGTAGACGTTATAAGCACGACTAAAATATACATTCCTAAATACGAGTGCACATTTATGTGACACAAATCTCAAATCCTGGCAAAGCTGAAACGTATTAAAGTCACAGGCGTACTGGTTGCGGTGTGACACGAAATGCATTTTCGCGATGTCGTAAGTCGTTAAAAATAACAAAACGAGACATTCACATTTGTAAAAGCATATAAAGAAATCAAATAGGTCAAACAAAAATAGTTGAGTGACCGTGCTAAAACCAGGGAATTCGGTAGTGCCTAATACCTTCTCCCGGGTTAACATAATTCCTTATCCGGATTTCTAGTTTCGCGGACTGTTAAAACAAAGTCATATTTCCTCGGATTTGGAATTAAACTGGTGACTTAGGACACCATTATCTTCCCAAGTGGCGAATCTCAAAACCAAATAAATCCCGTTCCGATTGTCCTTAAAGTTGAGAAACACCTTCCCTGTTGTGATTATTATATCCTATCTCGGGGTGTATTAGTAAATAATGTGGTACACTTTATTCTTAGGAAAAATAGTAAAAGAAATGAGGTGTGACACCTGTTACTAACCCTACTTTTTCTATACAATCTTCTAAATGGACCGATACATCTCTTGTTTGGCCATTTTAATTCAAATAACAGAAAAAATAAAGCTAAGGGTAAAACTTGTAGCAAAGAGTTAGCTTTTAATTATATTGATTGGGGGGGGTGTGAAGTTTGAGGAGACATATAATGATACGCCCTTAAGATAAAGCTAAATATTTTCAAATGAACGCTGCGGTCCGGGGGTCAATTCCAACTAGTCAGTCTGACCCTAGTACCGGGTCAGATCAATTTCAATCGGTAATTAACATTGTTACCAGTGATATTTTATATTATGACCCATGAAAAGATAGGGAATAATTGGAAAAAATGGTTACTTTTATGTTCTTACCTTATAGTTTTTCGTCTAAACCCCACTTTGTGCATTATATTAGAAAAGTTTTTAATCCTGCTCATAAAGGATGGTCTTGCAGAACTGTAAAGAATGATATTTATAAATATAAACATGAATGTTTAACGTGAACATGGTAATAACAATTAAATTTGGTTATGATGTTCTAAAAATACGTGATCCATTTTTATGCGAGTTGTTAAACAATGGATCTAAGTAAATGGTTATAAATAAAGATTATGGCTTGGATATGGTATGATAATTGAACAAATCAATCAGATATCGGAGCCTCAAGCGGTCATTTATAAGGGCTCGGGGTCGAGTTGGGTGACCGCCTTAGAGAGATCTAGGGAAGACTAACACTTTATGAGAGCAATGGTTATGTCTCTTTATGATCAATGATGAGGAATAAATAAAGAACAATAAATAGAACACAATAAATATACGCAATAAATGAAGTAGTGAAATCAACCGAATATGATAGAGAGTTTATAGAATGTTCTTGTGTATTTTGCATTTAGCATCATATTTCTATAGAATGAAAAAGTTCCCCTTTATATATGAGGGAATCCCAATATAGTACAAATGCATTTATTATAAAGATATGGGGCTGGTATAGCCATTTAATGTCTTGATTCGTTTTTGACCTAGTCCACTAGACTTTGCCAGCTATATGTATGCCCCTTAGGAACTTCACCTTGATCCACTAAGATGACTAATTTACATTGCCTAAGGCCGATTGTTATTTTACACTACCTCGAAGTCGATCACTGAGAACCCTCGAAACCGATCACTAAAAACCCACGAGCCTTGATGATTGTAAAATCAGACTGTGCATTTCTGCCGTATACAGATAGTCCCCGCGTTTCCTAGAACAAAGTGATAGGAAACGGTTTTGAACTCGTACTCCTTAAGTATTGTCATCTTGTTGTCAGCCAATCCGAGCATTAAACGCTATAACTTAAAAGCCGCACAAGGGTCATTGTCAACATGACTATCGAGAAACAAATGAACCCATATCAATTCTTCCTTTCTTTTGCCCATATGGCTTCTATAAATACCTCAATTGTTTGGTAATTCACACTTTTACTACATCTTCAAGCTCTCAGAGCGAAGTCCATCCCCTTTCACATTTTTTCTTCTTCCGTTCATGATTCCTTACCTATTTTCTCATAAAAGCCTTTGCACCACCATGGCTAGAACCTCTAAAATAGTGCCTCGAAAAGAGGATGCTTCCTCTTGTTCTCAAACATCGAAAGGAAAGCCCAAAGTGATACCCACCATTGAATAGTGTACCCCTACCGATTTCAATGCGGTCAACTATTTTTTCATCGACAGACCCTCGTCTATATCAGGCCCATGCAAACACGTGTCTCGGCATATTAGTGTCGTGACCGATATAGGAAAAGTGAAGGAAGACCGTCAATGGAAGGAGGCAGTGCAAGTTGAGATCGCTTGTTCTAAAGAGAGGACAACACAATATAATCTTGGATTCCTTTATGTATATTCATACCTATTCACTTTGCGTCCTGTCAATTCTCGAACCCTTCTTCCCCGACGATAGATTAGGTTATTCTGTACTTGTGTGACAAGTACTGAGTGATGCTGCCAAATCTATCGATCTTTCTGGAGGATATTTTACTTGCTCCATTACTTCTCCAACAAGTCCATGGATATGATCTTTATCCTTGACTGTTTGATTCATTTTTATAACCCTCAATTTTTGTCGAAGTTTGATTAAGATTCACTCTCGATCCAAGAAGCCATTTTTCTCGAGCATTGATAAGGACAAAGATCGAGGGTGGATGGCAGGTTTGTGAGAGTGAGGACCTAAGAAATCTTGTCAACCAAAAGGATGCCATTCCTGGAGGAGTGGAACATGCAGCGTAAGTACCTCTCCGTCGAGCATGCTTTATTTTCTTCTTGTCTTTCTTCCAAAAAATGATTTCTCCTTCATTTATACAGCTACCATTTGGTAACCTGAAGCAGTCCAGGATCTGCCCGAATGGATTAGGCATTGGATGCTTCGTTCACATTTCTCGAGCGATCTTGGCCAGACCTGACCAAAACATGGTGGTTGGCAAAGAATCATGGTAAGATACTTCTTGCCACCTATATCATATTATATATCTTCCACATATCCTTTGCGCTGATAAATTTCGTTCACTATGTTTGCCCATGCCTTGATGACGAAGTGCATATGAGATCACCTCACATTGGGGAGGTGGAGGCTCCAAAGCCTGATAAAGGCAAGAAGAGGAAGAAAAAGGTGGCTACTGATTCTCCTACGACAAAGAACCTAAACCACGCAGGGCTCGAGCTACTATCAGGACCTCGACTTTAACTTCTGGACCATGTCCCATTACTACGAATAAAGATGATGATGAGGATGAATACCGTTTGGTACAAAGGACGAGGTCGGGCACGAATGTCCCGCAGGCATCCCGACCAAGGGCTGCTGAATGGAAATGATCGATTTAGGTTGATCCCGTGTTGTTGAGAACCTCAAGTAGGGTGCGAACATGGTCCCAAGCCCTTAGTTAGATGTGGTGCATTTCCTGTCGAGGAGACCATTGTTGGTAGTTCCAAAGGGTCCGGGCCTAGAGCTTTTCGGGGAACGGATTTTCCCTTGGTGGACCGATGCCCTTGGTGGCCTTAATTTGGGTCCTTAGTTCTTGTCTGGGAAATTAATGGACGCTCAGGACCCCAATGCTACCAACGTGGGGGTCCTCTCAAGGAGGGAGATGAGCTTGGAAACTTCCTTGATGATGTCAACGAGGACATTTATCTCGATGCTCCCAATACTATCGAGGAAGCAGAGAAGTTCCAGCGACAGGTGATAGTTGTTTATGTACACTTTTCTAGTCTCTAGCTTATTCCTCGTTTTTCTAACTCTTCTATTTTGTTGTAGTCTAAGAAGATGTATCATCAGACCTTCTCTAGGCTCTAGACATGCTTTTATGCCATGGAAATGAGCTCGAGAATCTCACCTCAGGATTGCATGAGTAGGAGGCCTCCTCTACCAGAAAGAAGGATGAGTTAAGCGAGCTTCGTGCTATTTTGGAGGGAGCGCTCTAAGAAAAGGATGGCCTTTCTAAGAAGGTAATTTGTTATTAATAAATTTGTTTGCCATTCTCTTAATTTGATGTTTGCTGACTTATCATTTCCTTTACTGATCGGACATAAAGATGCTTTCTTGGGGTGATTTGAGGAGGACATTATTGCTATGAACATGGACATCCTCGAGCTGAGGAGGAAAAACCAGGTCGTGACCTTAGAGTTTTCATTCACCTAGGATATTCTCGAAAATGCTCAAGAGGAGGTTACTGCACTATTTGCGGCAAAGTCCAAAGTTGAAGAAATTGCCATTACATATCTGTGAGATGCTGCTACTGCAAATTGGCTAGCTCGAGAGATATCAGAGGAGGCCAAGCCAAGGCTGACTCAGACTGTCACTTATGGTCACACAAAGGAAAGGAGGAAAACCTTAGAGCAATGTTAAAGGTTCCGGTCTCTTAGCTAAAATCGAGCAGGCCCGAGATTTGGTGGAAGATTTGGCACTCTTAGTCACTTTAGATGAAGATCCTGAAGATGGTTAGGAGGGAAGTGGCGATGAAGAGTAGTCCTGCATTGCCTTTCATTTACTTTTTGTGTATATATTACTGGGAAATAGGTCTTGTAAAGGTGCCCCTTATATATATATATATTTTTGGTAATGTAATTGTTTTTTGTTTCCAGCCTTGCATTTTTTATTTTTCTGCGATCATGCAGAATTCAGTCTTCGAATTTTGATGTTGACTCTTAGACGTCCATATTTGGGGGCAATCGGGACCCTGTAGATCGGGCATCATCTTGAGATTAGGTTGATTGCTCCTTTGGGGATGATGATTATAATAGCAGGAATCCTGAGGGTCTCAATATTTCTAAAGCACCGCTTGATAACATTATTCATATGACATGGTAGTGGGTCCCTCGGGGTGGTCCCACCAGTGCACTTCCCAAAAAGTGGGGTTGTCATGGCCATACGTAATTGGTCTTCTAAATAGGCAAACAGTCATCGCTTGGCTCTATATATGCATTCACTCATTGCTTAATTGGAGATTCTACTACTTTGGGTAACTATCCCTTTCATAGAACATTCATTTTTGTGCCAGTTCTCTCATCATTTCAAGTCAAATCCTTCTCCCGAATCTTTATCCTTATTTTCCTATTTTATCGTATACATTTATGCTATGTCGAAATCTGTTCATCAAGGAGAGGAGAGTTCTGCCTCTATTTTGTATTCAGTCGGTGGTACATTGTTGGTATCCAGTGAGCGGGCGTCCGGGTGCTTTCTCTTGAGGAGAGACTTTACATTGGAGAGACCTCCCGACGTCCACGTGCATCGGGATCATGCATTAAGCTTCATCTCCTCAATAGGGCAAAAATATCTTGAAATGATTAGGAAAGACCACAAATAGGGGGAAGTTGTTCCGCAGGTACATTCCCAGGAGGAAAGCTTCATGATCCATGTCGAGGGGTTTTTGAATGTGTATAGTATTCCTTTATGCTGGGCTCCCCTGAAGGGGTCGTGCTTGAGTTTTCTAGGAGGTATCAGGTTACCCTGGAGCAAGCTCTCCCATCCCTTTGGAAGATAGTGGTAATGATAAATTACTTTGCGGATAAAGTAGGGCTTGAATTCACCTTTACCCATCTCGTTAGGTTATATCGGCCTCTACATTACTAGGGATTGATTAATCTACGACATTTATCCACCCAGTCCCCTGCCGCTATCAACTAAGAGGACGAGGATTGAGAGTGGATGAGCTAGTTTGTTCGAGCACGGATAGTTCATATTATTCCTGGAGAGTTTTTTCCATTTCCTAAGAAATGGAATCTCACACGTAAGTGGTGTACTTCTATTTTTATTGTTTTGTCCACAGTTAAGGCGAGATCTGTAAAGAAGTTTTTTCATTTCATTTTCTTTAGCGATTCCTTAGTTGTCAGATGAGGGTTCCACTTGGTATGGTCTCGTAAGATGGTAGTTTTCTCGACTTATGATAAGCGCAAATGGGGAGACCTGTCCAAGGGGAGATGTGAGGCAAAGCTTCATGGTAGGTGTTCAGTGGATCGTTTACTCAGAAACGATACTTTCTTTTTATTGCACTAAATATGCCGCTATAGGTGTTGGAGGTTTTTCCGAGATGAGGCCGTGTGCCATTAGGGAAGGAGGAGAGATCGCTAGCCTCAGAGCCAAGGATTGATCATAAACGTAAAGAATTTTCAAGGTGTGAGGATTATTGCACTGGGGCGAGTCCTCCTCTGAGGTACAAAAGAGATTAGTTGGCCGAGCTTCCGGCTTTGGAGGCTTATATTTTTGAAAAAATATTTGCCATTCCCGTCGAAGGTACTTCAAGGGAAAGGGTCATCTGGCGCCTTTTGCTTCTCCTACAGAAGGCACTTCGGTGGAAACGAAGCCATCGGATGTAGGCTTGAACTTTGGCGAGGCTCAGCAGCTCAGCTTCATGATAAACTTTAGTAGCGAGTATAGGTTTCTTTTAGTTTTGCATCCTCCCTTTCTTTTTGAGTTGTCTTTTGTAGGCCTTTCACAAGCTTAAGTTCGAGATGCTTCGTCATTAGGTCAGGTTGTGGAAAGCTTTGGATGGGGACAAATCACTCAGGCTCCTTTGTGCGAAAAAGGAAGATGAGTTGGTATACCTGTAGTGTGAGGAGGATCGAAGTCGAAACTACGAAAGCCAACTCAAATGATAGGTAATATACACTTTTTGTTGATGTATTCTCCCCCTTTCGCTTTTGGAAATTAATATGCCTATATTTTAATTAAAGAGCAAATGAAGGAGCTGGAACAATATTGGGGCGAATTTCACTGGGTCAAACATGAGTCTAATGAGTTGAAGGCTTAGGCAGATGCCCAAGTTGCGACCAAGGATGATTCTTTGGCTAAGGCTTCCGCCCTCGAGGTGCAACTCCGAAACACTCTAGCAAACAATTTTGTTTGAGTTATGATTACAAGGCTCGAGTTTGAGCTTTTGAAAGCGAATGACGTTGTTGATACTTGGGCCGAACATGTAATGAGCCACACTAAGGCTGACTAGAAAGTAGAGGACTATTTGAAGGGCACTAACGATGCTCAAGTTGAGCCGAGAAGGGATCTTAACTGTGAGAGAAAAAATAAAGAGTACATGCGGTATAAATCTTAAACGGAAACACTCGAGGGAATTCATGCCAGGGGCTTCGACCTCTTGGTAGAAATAAAGTAGGCGAAGGCGGAAGAATATAATGCTAAATTCCTTTTCTCTGATGCCAAGAATGAGGCCGACGGGCCATAGTTCTCGAAGGGGACGTAGATTAGGCCTTCCTTTTCTGTATAGTGCTTTCAAAGAACATTTTTAAATAGAGCTTGTATATTTTTTTTACATATTTGTATAAAAGGAAACCTCGTGGTTTTATTTTTCCTGATTTCTTTTTGCGTTGATTTTAGCAAGATAAACTGGTGTTTGAGTTAAAAGGAATCCTCAGATTCATGGTATGGCCCTGGCTCATTAGGCTAGTTCGTAGGCTCCCACGTGCTTTGGTCAGTATGACCTTTTAGTATAAGTCGACGTTTGAGCTCTTTCGCTTTTGATCGTGGGCATATTGTGGTAACTGTTTTGGGATCAATCTCCAAGTCGGGTTTTGACTTGAGCTCATTTGGCCATCAAGTTTTTGAATTTAAAGCTAGACATTAGGCTCTTACGGGTTGATTGATACAACCTTTAATATAGGCTGGTGATATTGTCTCTTACACTTTAGGTCGGTACGATATTTTATATGAGTTGGTGTTCTTACGCTTAGGGTTGATGTTTCATTTAATATAGGCTTTATTTTTCCCACGTTAAGTACTTTTGAAATTGTTTTTCCTAACTCTTCGACGGTTTGATAAAAACCTCAATTATGAGTCATTATATGGCGATGATCGACCACCTCGGGAGGTTTGGCTAGGTGGCTGAGTATCTCAAAGCCTGTATTTAGGAGCTCACCTAGTCGAAGCTCTTTTGCCTATATCGAGGGTAGCCTTTTTAACTTGTTATTTTCAAAGTATATTCGAAATAATTGAAGGCCTGTGATTTGGTAGCGATGGTCGGGCGTTCCCAAGTCACATTAGTTTGGCTGGCACAACTTTGTGACCGTAGTCATTTGTGTTTGGCCGGAGCCTTTCAATCCCCGAATGAAGTAATTTTGGCATCTATATCTAAGGTTAAGCCTTTTTAGGAGTCTTACAAGTTTGATATATAGCCTTAACTTTAAGATCATGATTATTTCTTTAGTAAGGTCTTACAAGTTTTACATGCCTTTGAGGTCTTATAGTTTTAGCTACATGGTACAAGTATGGTTCATGCCTTACTTGAGGTCTTACAGATATTCTTGTTGCCTTATATGGATTTTATAAAATCGAGTCTTCCCACTTTGGGTCATATGCACTCGGGTTTTTTTCTAAGTCGAAGGGGATAGCTATTGGCGGTAGTCTCGGAGCCATCGAACATTTCCTTGCTCAGGAGCCATTTCTTGTAAACTTGGTATTACCTTATTGAGGGCTTGTGAATTTAGAGTTTTTGACCTGGAGGTCATGTTGATTTTGAGAATTTGACGCCAGTCCCCGAGTGTCCGGGACGTTTTTGAATGCTGGAGCTGTTTATGAAATCTCAATGTTGCCTCATTAAGGGCTTGCGAGTTTGAAATTATAACTGAGAGGTCATTTAGGTTTCTAATTGTTGACGTCAGTCCCCAAGTGTCCGGAATGGTATTGGCTTTGGAGCAGTTTTTGTAGAATACCAAGCTTCTTTTAAATGCAAATTGCTTTGGAAAGTATTCTTTTGATTACTTGGTACAAGTATACATGTTTTCATTGTTAAGGGGTCGATTATTCTATATGGACATGGTTCGTTTGACCCTGTTCAGCACATCTTGGTTTCAACAAGGAGGAGATCTTTCGGGGAGATGCCACCCAGTATTTTAGGCTGATTGAAAAGAAGCCTTGAATAACTGTTGAGTCTTCATTAGGTAGCATATAGACATTTCCTCATTAAATACCTTGCCAATAAAATGCTTTCGGGATAAAAACACAGTCGAAGGAAAAGAGTGCAACATGTACTTTAAAACCTAAAGGTCTTCGAGCTGGATTAGCGCTTCGATTATCTCAGTTGGACACCTGCATAAAGGTTAATGTGAGGTGTAAATTAAACGTGAGATGGTTATAACTTAGTGTAGGCCTTCACTATTCGCTTTGAGGACATGTTACGGTCCTTTGTTTGTTTATTCAGGTACAACTTAGAACATGCCTTGTTGTTACTATTTCACTATTTGTTTATCCTTCAGTTCCTTTGATGGATGAGATATTAGTGTTTTTGGTTGTGCCGACCATATTAACTAGTATGGTAGTTTCCCCTTTCGTTGTTTTTCTCGCCGTGTTGAATCCTTTGATGACTTCGAGAGGCGGGCATAATTTGGTCAAGCAATCCGAGCTGCTCTGTCGCCTTTAACTTGACAATATTCGGTCGAGCCACCAGGATCCATAAGTACATAGTTAATTTGAAATGTGTTTGCAAGAAAAGAAGTTACTAGTGCATCATTACAGGGCTGAGATAGAGCCTCGAGTTCGCTTTTCCCTGTCGAGGGATGTTTTTGTTCTCCTGACTATGTGTTCCTACAAGGCACCGACACCTCAAAATATCATATGGGTGACATGTCGCAGCTAATCTGCTTTGTTCTTTTTGGTCCCCTCTCTTTCCTGGAACTAATTTTTGGCTTGGTCATTGAGGAATTCCTGGAGGTGACCTTTTACTGAGTAATTGTGGCCACTTCTTCCCCGAGTTGTCGATAATCTTTGGTCCTGTACCCTGCGTATTGTGAAATTCACACACTAAGTTATTCCTTTGTGAAGGGTCTGATTGTACAGGCCTTGGCCAACTGGTGTCTCTAAATTTACTAGTGGCGAACACAATGTCTGATATGTTGAAGTTGTATAGACGACAAGCGAGATGCCTCTGTCGTCCCTATGTTCCTATCAAACCCAAGTTTGATGACAAGTGTTGATACCTAATTTTTTTCCTATATATTTTATATACTAAAAATATTTTCAATATAGCATGTACATGCATATATAAGCGTGCCTAAGAGTTTTGGTATTTTCCCCTTATTTTTAAAGATTTTAAAATCAATTTGTGGTCTATTATAATAGTATAAATTCAATAATTATTTCCAGACTACCATTTTGGTGAATATTTTTTTTTATTTTCATATTTACACCAATATATAATTAAGGTGATTTTTGTATATTTTATAAAATTTATTTGGTATTTTTAAAGCTAAATTGCTATAACTGCGATTATAGCCTATTTTTCTATCAGTGGTATTTTACAATTACAAAAGTGCTCCTAGTATTTTTTTTAATTAACATTTACATATGTTTTAATCAATTTAGTTCTTTTAATTGGTTTTGAAAATTATTTTAACTATCTTTATTAAAATAAAAAAGATGAAATGGTTGTATAACATTTAGCCTCATCCATTTCAGTTATAACCCCTTTGCATTTCAATTTTGACCACAATTCTAACCTAATTACAACCAGCCCAATTTTAAAACCGACCCAATCCATAACCTAATTAAAACCCGATCGGATCTCCCCTTATAATCACATCCATTGATCTGGAAGATCAACGACTCATATTAAACATTTCCTTTTTAATTCACTACCTACCCCTAACCCTAATTCATTTCCACCATTCATGCGCCCTTGAATCCCCAAATTCTCTCAAGGTTCCCCGGAACCCTAGCCTCTCTCTACCTTGTTGCACCGTGTTTTCACCGAAGTTCATGGCTTCTCAGGCCATGGACATCCTATACCCACCTCCTATGGCTCCTGCATGCCTATTGTTCGAAGGTTAGAAACCAGACCTCAAGGTTCTTCACTCAGACCTTTACTGATTCGAATATTACGACCGTCTTCAACCTTGCTATGATGGTTCTTTGTCTTTTTGTGCATGATTATGATATTATCCGACTTAAATCGGATATTTGGAAGACTTTCTTATCTCCATGATTCATTTGAAACCCTAACTATCGAGGTTCTCTTTGATTATTTTTAGATATGTTATATGTTTGCACTATTTCTTAAGTTTCTTAAACGTTTTCTCCGATTTTCTTTCAAAAATCACTTCTTTTTGAGAAGGGTTTTTTGAAAGTTCTTAAAATGTTTCTGAATTTTCTTCTTCTTTTCTTGGTGTGAATCGATTCTTGATATGTTCTTATTCTCTCTTTTCTGGCTCGCGTGTTTTTCGTGTATTCTTATATTTGCATAGTTATGAAAGTTTTCTATTATTTTCTATTCTATCTCCTACTTGTTTCAACACCATGTTCTTACATGCCTATCTTATATGTTTCTTTACTGTGTTTTCCTACTGAGTCTTAGTCCATTGTTTGCTTTTACCGAACTTTGCCTGGATTCTTTCTAGATGTGTTTTATCGACTGTTTCTTTAAGTTTACACTATTTGAACTCATTTAAATTTCAAGCTTTTTCCTGAAACCGTGTTTCCTGTACTAGTTTCTATGTTGTAATTGCATTGAACTTCCTATTATGCTTCTATGCTTTTCATGAGACTCTGAAAGAGCATGTCTCAATATCTTGCCTTCTCATATCTGTTCGAGTTTAAAAACACTAGGATTTGGGGATTTCTTTGGTGAATTTGGTTTTATGTTTGGACAAGAGTTCTACTTTGAAACCTTGAACTCTCAGACTCACTCTGAGTTTATGAATTGAATTTGAACTTTTCTGCATTTCTGATTTCGAAACATTCTTGCTAGTCTTTCGTAATTAGCATGACATCCTTCTTGCTTGACATGTTTGTGTGTTTTATATGAGAATTTCTATTTCAAAGGTTTTTCCAACTATTAATTGATGTTGAATCCCCTTTAATGTTTTGATTGTTATTGATTTTTCCCTAAATTAAAACTTTCCTTTACCTCTTTTTCTGACTCGAACAAGGCTTTCAATTTTATTCTTTACGGGCTATTTTAATGATTCCCTTTCCTTGTTTTCTCAAATCAGGTACCACTACACTTTTACCTTAAATGCTTTCTATGAATCTACTCTTATTTATCTGCTTTGCACGAGATATTTACTTCATTTCCTTCCTTAAATAACTTTTGCCCATTAGTGCTTGAATTTGGACTCCTTAATTAAAGGAAGTCTATATACTGGTTGATTTTAATTGGTATATAGTTCCATAATTACTACTAAACTATGATTCTTGCCTTATTTTCTACACCTGTTTTCAATTATAAACACCTGGATCTTTCATTAACACACATACGATTTTTAAGCATATAGAAATGACAGCTTTTTTCTGAAATCCATATTCTTGCTTCTTGATTGCATTTTTGCTTCCTTAAATCTACCATTTCTTCCCGCTTGCTTCTCTAAACTGGTATGTCTTGATTTTGATTCTAGCATCAAATCCAATGTGTTTACTTACAAGCTTTATGCCTATTCCTACTTTACCGCTTTGTACTGTTCAACTTTAAAATAATTGCTTATGTATTGCTATTTGTTGCTACAATGAATCCCTATCCCTATTCCCTTTTACGTTTTTGGCCTGTAATTAAAGATATGGCAACGTACAATGTTGTTGTCATGGATTAAGATTGGGTCCTTTGGAACCTAGCCTCTTTCAATCTCCCAAACACTAATTCCCTTATGTGCATAGAGTTAAGGTATAGCCTTGCAACATCTAAATTGTTGTCCATTGCTGAACCTTACCTTTGGAAAGTCCCAACTCTCTAATTTTTAAGTTGACAAGCTGGTTAGAGGTATGGCAGCAGCCCAGTTTCTGGGCATGAACACCAGCCTGTCCTGGCTCCCCATAATTCCTTTTCATTGCACTTACACTTACTCCTAGCCCTTAAGTCTTGGCCGCCTCTTGTGAGCCTTGCCTTGGGACCTTGAGTTCCCTCTGAACATGGACATTTGAGGGCTGGCCCTTCCACACAACACTATAATTTGTTCTGCAATGATATTTGGGGTGTAAGCATTTCCTGGAACTCTTGAAGTTCCTTGAAACTTTGAGACATCCTAAATAAGAGAAAGTCTTTGAAAATCCGATCTTGGAAGTTGGTTTTTCTCATATTATTCGACTTTGAGTCTTGATTAGGCTGATTAGATGTAGATGTAGTCATTGATGTATTTTTTTTTTTTTGATTCAATTGGTCTCTGATAAGATTTGTAATAACTACTGGGGTATAGTGAAAAGGGGTGGGATTGAATGCATGCCAAAGGGGTAGATACCACATACTCTTTCAAATTCCGCCTAGAAATCTTGTTCATAGGTTATCACTTTCAATTCTGCGTTTTCACATAGAAAACATGTCTATAGGATTAATATTTTCAATTCTCCATTTTCACATAGAAATCATGTGTATAGGTTATATAATCTATCAAATGATGCAATATTCACATAAAAACTATGTCTATAGGATTAATACTTTCAAAATTCTACACTTTCACCTAGAAACCATAATCATAGGGTTATCATTTTCAAATCCCACATTCTTCATATAGATACCGTGCTCATAGGTTTTCTACATCTTGTAATATATACAATATCAATAAATCATTGCTGAAATTCTGCACATCATATTGATGACATGCCTATTTGAATTCTTGCATTTTTTACATGTGCATCTATCATTAGGAAAATCTACTTATAGGGACTAAATTAAATCTACCACATATCTATGACCTGCTTAGAGGATTTCTACAAAACAAAATCCGTAAAACCTAGGAGTGATCAATTAAAATTGCTCACTTGCCTTTTTAAAATCAGTAGTAATTCGTTAAAATATTCGCAGAATTCATTAGTAGTTCTGCAATCAGCCTGTTCTCCCCCATCTCTGAAATAATGGATATCATGCATATAGGTCCTGTTTAATGCAAATAAATAGTTAGATAAATAATTAATTGTCAGTTTCTGCAACTACATCTAAGCAGGACTAATTCAGCCTCCCTATTTGGGAAATATGTGGTAAATCAATTCTTCCTACGCTAATTTTAATCAAGGAAGTAAACATTATGTGTAAGACGTGCTAAAAAATTCTTTCTTTAAGTGAGGAGGCTTACTTGAGCCTTTAATTGTTCATATTTACCCCATTAACTGCTTTACCTGTTTTGATTGTCGCCCAAGAATTTTATCCCTTTTTATCCTCTGAAAAGCCAAGCTCCCTCCCCTTAGGATTAGTAGTCCTAAATGCCTCCGGGACTAATAGGTGGGACGGGTAATAGCACGCAGCAGGGAACGACACCATTCCGTGTTTAATACCTTAACATGGTGGGAAGGGTAGACATGGAGATGATGATCACACGATAACACTACGCGTACGATTGGTTACCGGTGTTGTGTAGATGATCCATGTGTTTCATAAACCTAGGACCCCTCTCTTTATGAAACTTTGTTTAATATCAATAAATACTGTCTTCTCAACTACCCAAAACTCCCCTTTAATTTTAATGCATTATTCCTTTTCCTTCCAAGTTTTTTCTTTTTTGTTTATCTAATGTCTTGACTGATTTTCTGCGTCTACACCCTCCCTCAAATAAATTGTAGACTCTAATATGGTTGTTACATACCTATATTCAACCCTTACATGTGAAATTCTTTTTATATTGGTTTGCATTAAAGTCAAAAGATAGCATGGCCGGGAACCTCACTAGTGGATCTTGAGGGGTACCTAACACCTTCCCCTCGAGATAATTTCTAGCCCTTACCCGAACTCTGGTTTTCAAACTCAAAACCCTTAGTGTCCTACTGCAGTTAATCATTAAGTGGTGACTCTTCAATTCCAAAAACCCAAATTTCCAAAAGGGAATAGAGTTTCCCTCTCAAATGTCGTAAACCTGATTTCGCGAGGAAAAGGGGGCGTCGACATCATGGCGACACTGCTGGGGAATTCTTTAGGCTTTTAACACTTCATGTTATATGTGACTTTACTATTTTCTTTATTGCTTTGTTTAATACCTTCATTCGAAACTGACTTGTCCTTTTGTTTCTTCCTTTTTAACACTTTCATTTACTGTTTTCCTTCAATACCATTGTAATTTTGAGCAATTATTGTAATCATTATGAACGTGAAAATACGTGGCAATTTGTTTCATTTTTTTGTAATTGCATCTTCGACATCATATTCCACTCGTTCCAAACAAATACCATAGCAACGCTTGACGTGTTGTTGCGCTCTTCCGATATTATTACCCCCTATATTAGTCAAAGGCATATTTGCTATAAAACTAGTCGATCAGCGGTGCGGTCAATGGTTTCGTGACTTTCCCTCTTGAGTTGTCTGCTCAAAGGTATCGGTCTAATACCCCATAGAAACCTTATTCTATTCAAGATGCATCACTGTCAAACATAGCCAAGTTAGTTATGATGTCCACATAATGATTCTTTAAGACAGCCTTGTCCAAAGTCCACAAGGTTTCCTTACAACCCAAACGGACAACACCATTTTTTGTGAATTTATCTGGAGAACTAAATGCTATTATGCTAATTATTGGTTTAAATTGTTGAGTCTGATGGAGGGAATGGTCTTAACACTTTTGATTTGCAGGAAATGAATGACAAAGGTCCAGACTTTGTTGGCTCAAGTTCAGTTGAAGTTTTGAAGATTGGCAAATGAACTCAAGGAAGGACCCTGTCCATCATGAGAGACACAATTAGTCATAACCATTGCAAATGGAAGGCACATGAAGAAGATATGTATTGAAGATTACGCAGCAAATATCTTCTGAATGGAATCGAAAAGGTTGCATTGATTTATAAGGAGGACAATCTCCTTACGATAAGAGAACACAATCCTAAGCAAGGATAAGGATTGGAGTTTGTATTGGTTAAGGACTCAAATTGACTAAGGATAAGCATTGGAGTCTCGATCAATCTCTAACTGCTGATCTATTAAATAACTAAGTTGTTCTCTTTTATAGGTAATGCGCATAAGCAGAAGTTATGAATATTTGAGAGCAAAAAGATTAAGTCAGATATGTAAGCATCATATGCGAGATACAAGTGTGCACGTCTGAAGCTACATGAACTATGATAGAAGAACCAGTTTCATCATTGTGTTTATTATAAGTTTAGTTCAATAGTAGTAGGTTTTTATATAGTACCTTTCAGCTTTCTTAGAAGCAATTGTATTAGGTACTCTGTGTATTTAAGTAATAGTTAACTTGAAAGTGTTGCAACAGTTGAGGCGGTGTGCCACACTGGATTAGAGTTAATCCTTAGATTTACAAAGAGTTTTTGTAAATGCAGTTTTTGGCTTAGTGATTTTAGTGGAGTTTGGGAAAATTCTACTGAGTAGTAGATTGTGGTTTTTTCACCTTTTGAGCCAGGTGTTTTCCACATAAAAATCTTTGTGCACTTTACTTTCAGCATTTATTATTCCGCAAACTACTGTAGTTATAACACTTACAAGAACAGGTTCTTCTAATGCAAAAATTAGGTACCACACAAATCACCCCCCTCTTGTATGGTATTGACGTTTAAAACATCACGCTTGCCCTGGGATGTAATTCATGAAATATAAGGATTGTGGCGGGAAATTCTTTTCCATTAGACCAAGTGTCCCATATCTCTAACATACGGCAGCACAACATTTTATTTTCTTCAGCAGCTTTTGATTCTAACACAGGGATAAACGATACAGGGCTACCCTCTGAAGGATCACTAGTATTTTTAGCCCCACAGTGGGTGCCAAACTGTTTACCTTGAATATGGTAATTACAATTAAAATAGATTTTGTTGTTCAAAAAATACGTGATTTGTTTTAGTGCTAATTGTTAAGCGATAGATTCTAAGATTGAGTCAATAAAATTAGATAAGAGCTTGAGGACAATATGCTATGCAAACAGAATGGTCGTGAATTGGGGCTCGAGCTGGCCTACATTGGGCCTCTAGTTCGAGATAAAGTGTTGGACCAGGGATGGTTGATAAAGAACTAATAGTTCTAAGAACCTTGATGATGGATCTTTATGATCAATGATGAGAAAAAAATGAATACGATCAATAAAACACAATAAATGTAAGCAATAAAATCAAGGAATGATAGTGGACTATGTTTAAGTTAAAAAGTAGAGAATATTCTTGTTCTTGTTCTTGAATTGAATATCATGTGTCCAAGAATAACAAGGGTCCCCGTTTATAAAAGAGGGGAAATCCCAACATGGTACATGTATAATTATTACAAAGTAATGTAGAGAGTACAACTACTTAATATTCCGGTATGGACTTGTACCATTCTTGCAGGCGTTGTTAGCTTTGACCACGTTCCTTTGGAATTTCCTACTTGAACATGATAGCCACCAATTTGCATTGCCCTGAATCGACTATAGGTAAACCTTAGGGTCAAACCTCGAGCTTTTCCTTGAGGTTTCTGGAGACGGGCTATGGGATGTCATAATGATCATAAAATTGAGATCTTCAATTTTGGCCGTATATAGATAGTCCCTACATTTCTTAGAGTGAAAATGATAAGAAATGATATTTAATTCTTTCCTCTTTGATACTTACATCATGTCATCAGTTATTCTATATCAAACAATTAACGTGACAAACGGGCGTCTAAAGGTCGTATCCACACAACACTTGAGAGGCCTTTGAGTTGATTGCAGCGGTTCGCTATCTTTTGGCGAGCTCCAACGCACATGATAGGACTTTGTATATACTTCTTCTTTTGCCCTTTATTCCCTTTGTACTATCAAACCTTCAAAAGAGTTCTTTTTACTTCTCTCTTCTGTACTCCGATTACAATGTCTTTTCTCCTATGAAACTCTTTAACAAGAATGGTGAAGACTTCTACCTCTGTACCTCTAGAAGATATGTCTTTCTCTTCTTCACGCTCATCTTAGGGCAAGGTGACAATACCCCTCACCGTGAGGAATTCATCCCAGGATCCTTTGAAATGACCTCCAGTTTCAAGATCGACAAACCTCCATCGAAGCCAGAACGTTATGAACCTATGTCCCTATATATTTAGTGGTAGATGCCGAGAAGGTGAAGACTGACTGCCACTAGGGGGACGCGATGCTAGTGGGGATTCCTTCTTCGGGAGAGGACATAACGACAACTTCCTTAGTATGTATACCTATCCATTTACTCTTGGCCCGGTGTAACCATATTTACTTTCAATAGACTCTATGGTCCTTAACTTCTGCAAATGATATCGAGTGACCCTCGGCCAAATTCATTTGTTATTTTGGCATATTGTTTACATGATTAGATATTTTGCAAACATAATTAAGGGGATGCTCTTAACCCTCAACCACTTGATTAGAATGTAAAGTCCCCGACATTTCTGTGGAGGCCTAATTAATAAACTCCACAATCAGGCCTCGAAAGTATTTTTCTTATACTGGCGAGGTTAGGGACAGAGGGTGGATTTGTCCAAGTTAGGACCTCAGACCTAATTGTAGTGGAGAATATGATGTTCCCTAAAGGGTTGAACACGAAACGTAAGTGCATAGCTAATTAAGTATTTTATTTTCCCTTTGGATCAATTTCCCCATTAATTGACTTCTTCCGTTGATGTAGCTGCAGCGACATTCCCTAACGTAATAAAGGATCTCTCAGGTTGGGTTAGCCGGCTAGATTTGTCTTGCCCATTTGTTAAGCGCATGTGGCACGGCCTGTCTAGGGCTTAATTGGAGACCAAAAACTATGGTGGGCCCTTATTTATGTTGTAGTTGATTATCTCAAAATAACTATGATGGATGAGAGGCCTTCCTGATAAGAGATGAACCGCCCGGGGAAGCAGATATCCCGAAACCTGACAAAGAGAAGAAAAAAATGAAAGAAATCGTCTATAGAGCCTTCAAAATCTAAAAATTCCAAAGTGGAAGAACCTAAGGTTGATTCAGTAGCCTTAGCTCTAGAAGCATCGGGGAGTCCCCAAGATGAATGTGAGTGATAATAGGCTATATTCATGTAGTTTAGCGACCATTTACGCCCCAACTTACTTATACTTTATTTCTATATAAAGGTTAAATGACAACAAATGGCTCTAATTATGAATTTTATGTTTTGTAGGGGCAAGTGTTAGTTATGAAGACATTGAATAGTGTTTCGAGATAATTTGGAGGAGGGAAAGCCAATGAGAGGTGAATGAGCGTGAAATAAAAAGGAAAAAAATGAAGACGACACTCCATGATAGCGGGCCAAGCGCGGCCGCGCTTGTCAGGTAGAAAAGAATGCGATATGCGTGACTGCGCTCGTCACTTTGAGGAACATTATTTTTAGTGGTACATTCATAAGTTCAGGTGAAACTCTCCTTAAGCTATAAGAAGCCTAGCTCACCTAGAAAGAAGGTAGCAAGGTTTCCGAACGTTTATGGAAGGCAAGAAACGGCAATAGGCAAAGCGGAAGATGCTGCATAGAATTTTACCTTTCTTCCTCTTGCTTTGATCATTAATGAAGAATTCTACAGTTATTATTGTCAAAATGATTATGCGTAGCTAAACATTTAATCTAGGGTTTTGATGGAACCTCTTGGAGGATGAGTTTTTATTATGTTAATATAGATTTGCCTTAATAATTTCTCTGTTTGTTCAACTATATTGTGATTGTTGTCACTTAAAAGGGCCTCAATCGGCTATGCCCATTTAGTATTCATTACTTAGGATAGAGTTTATATTTAAGTAGTTATTGAACAACTCCACTCTTAATGTATATGAGGGATCAATACGAAGGTCTTAAAGGTGGTATAAGGGATAATTAAATCTTGGGTATAACCTAAGTGAGCTGTAACTAAGGCCAGCTAGCGTAATTGAGGAGAATATGTCTAGTATATTGTTGTAATTACTCCAAGAGAGTTATGGCAGTTAGATAGCTCATGATTGATAGTGAAAACTTAGGCAAATTTATAGTAAACATAGCGAAAAGATTCAGACAAGA
>JASVEL010004640.1:25000-30000 GCA_032618575.1 Nicotiana noctiflora
TATACAGTTCGAACTATCTATGGAGTATTGGGCATCAAAATTTGGATATTTCTAGACGAGGAATAATTTTACTACTTGTCTTTCCCTTCTATCCAATGATTGAACAAAAAAAGACAAATTCATTCTTTTTCTAATCAATCAAGGGGAACATTTCTAATTCTTAATTCTATAAGGTTGAATAAAAATTCGATTGACCATTTGATATAATTGCTATGCTTAGTGTGTGACTCGTTGGTTTTTAGGGTTAGGATTAAAAAAGACCAGCCCACATAGTATGAACTAAAAACTATAGAACTAATAACCAACCCATCACTTCGCATTATCTGGATCTAAAGAACCAGTCAAGATATGATATATAGGTCATATCTTTGTAGCAACTGAAATCTTTTGCATAAACAAAAAAGGAAATCTGATTCTAAGTTGTAAAGCAAAATAGACAAAAAAGATGTGGATAAATGGAAGGATGAGAGAAAGAGAAAAAAAGAATACCAATGATATAAAATTCCAATATGTAAGGTCTATGAGTAATCTCATAAAAGGCAGTGTAATAAAGCATCAATACGCATTCATACCATAATAAAATGAATCTTCTTATAGAAATAGAACAAAAAATCAAGAGCTTCGAGCCAATAAAGACTGAGAAGATTGACTCAAGAACCAATTTCATTCTGAGCTCCATTGTAGAATTCGGACCTAACCATTAAGTAAGAAGTGATGGGAACGACGGAACTTGTGAATGCAAAAGATTCTATTGAAAAAGGAATCTTAATGATTCACTGGTCGGGATGGCGGAACGAACCAGAGATTAATTCATGTATTCGAAGATCTGAGAAGTCACGAGTTAACCCTACAAATGAAATAGGGATTGAAAGAGTCAATATTCGCCCGCGAAAACTTTTTTATTGCAAAATTTAGGACAATACAATAAAGGACAACATAAGGATTTGGTATAATAATACAATCTTTTTGTTTAGATTTCTATTTATAAAACTCAAAAGTTTAGTTATCTATTCAAACAAGATATACAAATTACTAATAGATTGAATGGAATCTCAAAGAATCCCACGTTCAAGGTATTACTCAGTAAATACATATATATCTTAACTTAAGATTGACTATTCTAGCTTAATTCAAATTCAATTTTTTGGAATCCTTTTATTCGCGAGGAGCTGGATGAGAAGAAACTCTCACGTCCGGTTCTGTAGTAGAGATGGAATTCAGAAACAACCATCAACTATAACCCCAAAAGAACCAGATTCCGTAAACAACATAGAGGAAGAATGAAGGGAATATCTCATCGAGGTAATCATATTTCTTTCGGTAAATATGCTCTTCAGGCACTTGAACCTGCTTGGATTACATCTAGACAAATAGAAGCAGGCCGACGAGCAATGACACGAAATGCACGTCGTGGTGGAAAAATATGGGTACGTATATTTCCAGACAAACCAGTTACACTAAGACCCGCAGAAACACGTATGGGTTCAGGAAAAGGATCCCCTGAATATTGGGTAGCTGTTGTTAAACCGGGTCGAATACTTTATGAAATGGGTGGAGTAACAGAAAATATAGCCAGAAGGGCTATTTCACTAGCAGCATCCAAAATGCCTATACGAACTCAATTCATTATTTCGTAATGTAATAGAAAAAAATGCAGAAAGGGCTCTTAGATATGAAACGAAACCGCATGTTTCTTTTTTTTGGACAAAAATATTTCTTTTTTTCTTCGCCCTTTGCATTCAAAGAACGGATTAAAAAATGATTCAACCTCAGACCCATTTAAATGTAGCGGATAACAGCGGGGCTCGAGAATTGATGTGTATTCGAATCATAGGAGCTAGCAATCGTCGATATGCTCATATTGGTGACGTTATTGTTGCTGTGATCAAAGAAGCCGTACCAAATATGCCCCTAGAAAGATCAGAAGTAGTCAGAGCTGTAATTGTGCGGACCTGTAAAGAACTCAAACGTGACAACGGGATGATAATACGATATGATGACAATGCTGCAGTTGTTATTGATCAAGAAGGAAATCCAAAAGGAACTCGAATTTTTGGTGCAATCGCCCGGGAATTGAGAGAATTAAATTTTACTAAAATAGTTTCATTAGCTCCCGAGGTATTATAAAATGAAATTGTGATCTGTTTCTAGTGGGGTATTTGAAAGAAATAGATTAATTAGTAGATTGTGTCTCACGCATATATCTTTAATAATTCATATCATATTCAAAAAAAAAAATAAGTAAAAAACACGTTGATTATATCAAATTTGGAGGCCCCAATAATTTTAGTTCATCATGGGTAGGGACACTATTGCTGAGATAATAACTTCTATACGAAATGCTGATATGGATCGAAAAAGGGTGGTTCGAATAGCATCTACTAATATTACCGAAAATATTGTTCAAATACTTTTACGAGAAGGTTTTATCGAAAACGTGAGAAAACATCGAGAAAACAACAAATATTTTTGGTTTTAACCCTGCGACATAGAAGGAATAGGAAAAGACCCTATAGAAATATTTTAAATTTAAAACGAATCAGTCGACCTGGTCTACGAATCTATTCTAATTATCAACGAATTCCGCGAATTTTAGGTGGAATGGGGATTGTAATTCTTTCTACTTCTCGAGGTATAATGACAGACCGAGAGGCTCGACTAGAAGGAATAGGTGGAGAGATTTTGTGTTATATCTGGTAATCCTTTTAATATCCAAATTGGATTCGAAACTTCCTATTTGTGAAAAATAAAAAAGGGGGGTTGTCTAATATCTTTCTTATTAGTTGATACCTCAAGGGGACTTTAAGAACCAAAAAGGAGTCATGAAGCTTTAATTACTGAATCGCTATCGCTTCCCAACGGTCTGTTCCGGGTTTGTTTAGATCTGATTATAAATTATGTTTCAGGAAAGATCCGGCATAGTTTTATACGGATACTGCCAGGAGATAGAGTCAAAATTGAAGTAAGTCCTTATGATTCAACCAAAGGGCGTATAATTTATCGACTCCACAACAAAGATTTGAAGGATTAGTTTTTCAACTTCACCATTCCTTTCGTGGGAATACAATTCGAGATGAAAAATTTCAAGAAACTTATTTTCTTCCAAGAAATAGATTCAGAATTAAGGTAAGGAATGAGAAATATGAAAATAAGAGCTTCCGTTCGTAAAATTTGTGAAAAATGTCGACTAATCCGTAGGCGGGGACGAATTATAGTAATTTGTTCCAACCCGAGACATAAACAAAGACAGGGATAATCAGACTTGCCAGAAGAGCCGATGTACAAATAAAGAATCTGTTTTGACATGAAATGGATATATCCATATATCTCTGACTCATATTTACGAGATGATAAAATATGGCAAAAGCTATACCGAAAATTAGTTCGCGTAGGAATGGACGTATTGGTTCACGTAAGGGTGCACGTAGAATACCAAAGGGAGTTATTCATGTTCAAGCAAGTTTCAATAATACCATTGTCACTGTTACAGATGTACGGGGTCGAGTAGTTTCTTGGTCCTCCGCCGGTACTTCTGGATTCAAAGGTACGAGAAGAGGAACACCGTTTGCTGCTCAAACCGCAGCAGCAAACGCTATCCGTACAGTAGTGGATCAAGGTATGCAACGAGCAGAAGTCATGATAAAAGGTCCCGGTCTCGGAAGAGATGCAGCATTACGAGCTATTCGTCGAAGTGGTATACTATTAACTTTCGTACGGGATGTAACTCCTATGCCACATAATGGCTGTAGACCTCCGAAAAAAAGACGTGTGTAGAACTGAACATTGAAGAAATCTCAAGAGAAATAAAAGATTCGATGATCTAATCAAATAATAGTACTATGGTTCGAGAGAAAGTAACAGTATCTACTCGGACACTACAGTGGAAGTGTGTTGAATCAAGAACAGACAGTAAACGCCTTTATTATGGACGCTTTATTCTGTCTCCACTTATGAAAGGCCAAGCCGACACAATAGGCATTGCGATGCGAAGAGCTTTACTTGGAGAAATAGAAGGAACATGTATCACACGTGTAAAATCTGAGAAAATCCCACATGAATATTCTACCATAATGGGCATTCAAGAATCGGTACATGAAATTTTAATGAATTTGAAAGAAATTGTATTAAGAAGTAATCTATATGGAACTTCTGACGCATCTATTTGTGTCAAGGGTCCTGGATCTGTAACTGCTCAAGATATCATCTTGCCGCCTTATGTAGAAATCGTTGATAATACACAACATATAGCTAGTTTAACGGAACCAATTGATTTTTGTATTGGATTACAAATAGAGAGAAATCGTGGATATCTTATAAAAACGCCACATAACTTTCAAGATGGAAGTTATCCTATAGATGCTGTATTCATGCCTGTTCGAAACGCGAATCATAGTATTCATTCTTATGGGAATGGGAATGAAAAACAAGAGATACTTTTTCTCGAAATATGGACAAACGGAAGTTTAACTCCGAAAGAAGCACTTCATGAAGCATCCCGAAATTTAATTGATTTATTTATTCCCTTTTTACATATGGAGGAAGACAACTTATATTTACAGGACAATCAACACACGGTTCCTTTATCCCCTTTTACCTTTCATGATAAATTGGCTAAACTCATAAAAAACAAAAAAAATAGCATTGAAATCGATTTTTATTGACCAATCAGAATTGCCTTCCAGGATCTATAATTGCCTCAAAATGTCCAATATATATACATTGTTGGACCTTTTGAATAACAGCCAAGAAGATCTTATGAAAATTGAACATTTTCGTAGCGAAGATGTAAAACGGATATTGGGCATTTTAGAAAAACATTTCGTAATTGATTTAGCAAAAAATAAGTTTTAAATCTATTGGACTTACTTAGTGAAAATAGATTGAAAATCTTTAGCACAATTAATATATTCAAAATAAATTCAGAATTAAATTGAATAGATGTATCTAGGGAGGATTCGCTTTAAAGAAACTATTCCCTAGATACACATGTCGTGTTATTT
>JASVEL010004640.1:35000-40252 GCA_032618575.1 Nicotiana noctiflora
GCTGCCAAAAAGCATAAGCCAGAAAACACAATATGTGCTCCAGCTACACCTTCGTAACTCCAAATACCCGGATTCGTTACAGTCCCCCCTGTGATACTCCAACCGCCCCATGAATTGGTTATTCCTAAACGAGTCATGAAGGGTATAACGAACATACCCTGTCTCCACATTGGATCAAGAACAGGATCAGAAGGATCAAAAACCGCTAATTCATACAGAGCCATCGAACCGGCCCAACCAGCAACCAGAGCTGTATGCATTATATGAACAGAAAGCAACCGACCGGGATCATTCAATACAACGGTATGAACACGATACCAAGGCAAACCCATGGAAATACCCCTTATATCAAAGATAAATAGACACTACGTAACTTTATTGCATTGGAAAAGACTATAATATGACTATCCTATGGACCACTCTTGTTCAGTCGATTATTTCCAAACAAGGGTGTTCTATTCTGTTGGTAATAATGGAACAATTCTGTTCGTAGGAACAAAGAGAAGCAGATTTATTCTATACTCGATAAGTACCAATACGCAATGGGGGAGTTGATCCCATTTTCTATGAGCGAATGAGTCCATACTTATTTATCATTAGAAAGACCTATTCGTAATAATTTGAGTTTATTCATTCTGTCTTTCTTTATGAATTTTTATAATCTATGGATAAAATAAATACGATAAAAACCAATATGAATATTATAAAGACAATAAAAAAAATTGTTACGTTTCCACCTCAAAGTGAAATATAGTATTTAGTTCTTTCTTTCATTTAATGCCTATTGGTGTTCCAAAAGTTCCTTTCCGAAGTCCTGGAGAGGAAGATGCATCTTGGGTTGACGTATAGTGCGACTTGTCAGATATATTGGGTCATATGGTATTTCCCCGTTCTCTCCCCCGATCGAGATATCCCCCGTTTCACCCAAGAAAGATAAATTTAATCATCAAAAATTTGGAGCGTGAAGTGCAATTAGATCCATTTTTGAGGGGATTCATATTACTATTATCAATTAGAAAATATTATCAATTAGAAAAATTCAATTAGAATAATTTATGGTTGGCTTGGTTGGACTAAAAAAATGAAGTATCCAGGCTCCGTTTAGAAAAAACCCAATTGGATTGGTAAGATATCTATGATTGCTATTCATACTTTTTCTTTGTAAAGAGATCCTAATTGTCAAGCAAAGTTATCTCAACTCTAAGAAATACTTGTATAAAATGAATTGAAAAAAAAAAAAAAATACAAAAAGAAATGGTAATGGGAGCATTTGTCCTATATGTACAAATCCAAATCGGGCGGATCTTTACCCGGAGTAGAGCATAAACCTAAAAAGATGAAACAGACCCATTCAGGAACAAGAAAATACCATCGCGGTTTGGATTAAATCTCGATGAAAGAATACATCAATGAGAAGTTAATTCGATAAGTTTAATGACCCTTTCTTATAACTTCAAATTTTATAATGGAAAATCGAAAATATAAAAAAGGAGTCAAAACTCGTCTTTATTAAAAAATCGAAGAAAAGCCCTTTCGTTAGAAGTAAGAAAGAACCTTTCTAGAAAAAAAGAAAGAGGACTGGAATCTATACATTGATTCACTATTTTTTGTGAACCGTATGCATCAAAAGGCGCATGTACGGTTCCTAAGGGATATAATTTTACCCTAATCAACCGACTTTATCGAGAAAGATTACTTTTTTAGGCCAAGAGGTTGATAGCGAGATTTCGAATCAACTTATTGGTCTTATGGTATATCTCAGTATCGAGGATGAGACCAAAGATCTGTATTTGTTTATAAACTCTCCTGGGGGCTGGGTAATACCTGGGGTGGCTATTTATGATACTATGCAATTTGTGCGACCAGATGTCCATACAATATGCATGGGATTAGCCGCTTCAATGGGATCTTTTATCCTGGTCGGAGGAGAAATTACCAAACGTCTAGCATTCCCTCACGCTTGGCGCCAATGAGGTTTTTATTTGAGAGAAAAAAGAAGACTATGCCTTCGCCATATGAATACTAAGTAATAATAGCATGGCACTTCGAATTCGATATGAGAAATTTTTGTATTGTTTTTTTTTCAAAACATTAGATTCTGTATCGAGAGAGTAGTATGAGATAAGGGGTATTTCCGACTTTCTCTTATCTATCGGGAGTTCAGTTCAGCGTCACAAACTTTTTTGTTTTCATGCCGGAGAGTTCTTAACAATATTTATGTTATGAAAGAGTACGAAAAAAAAAAAGATTTTTTCCTTATTTGATCGGATTAAAAAGAAACTTTGGGATTGCTGAATCACAGACAAAAAAAAAAAAGAAAAAAATAAACATATAAAGCAACGGAGCCATCATAGTATTTTTTAACTCCTCCGAAAGGAAGGATGGCAATTTGATCATTTACCCATCTGAGTCTGATAGATTCTATTTTTCTCTTTCTTCAATAGAAAGGAGGGGAGGTCAATTTTCTTGTAGAGCCGTATGCACAAAAGATGCCTGTACGGTTGTTCAATTCTATCTTTTTTCTATTCTTTATCTTTCTTTTCTCTTTGCTTTATCATGCGAGATAGGGAAGCTTTTATTTTGTTATATCAGTTATATCATCAGGGTAATGATCCATCAACCTGCTAGTTCTTTTTATGAGGCACAAACAGGCGAATTTGTCTTGGAAGCGGAAGAACTGCTGAAACTGCGTGAAACCCTCACAAGGGTTTATGTACAAAGAACGGGGAAACCCTTATGGGTTGTATCCGAAGATATGGAAAGAGATGTTTTTATGTCAGCAACAGAAGCCCAAGCTTATGGAATTGTTGATCTTGTAGCGGTTGAATGAAAATAACATGGATTTCGCGCAAATCTGTGATTTGAGATTTTATCTTCGAATTGAATATTCTATTAAATAGAAGTAATTCATCATCATTCGGTTAGGATCAATCTAAACCAACCCATCATATTATGTATACGATTCAACATGCCAACTATTAAACAACTTATTAGAAATACAAGACAGCCAATCAGAAATGTCACGAAATCCCCCGCTCTTCGGGGGTGTCCTCAGCGTCGAGGAACATGTACTAGGGTGTATGTGCGACTCGTTTAGATCATGAGCTGGCACAAAAGCAAGAAAACAACTTTTACAGTATCAATGATCAGTACCGGTGAATGGGATAGGATGGAAGAAGGAACTCCATTCATTATTAAAAAAAAAAAAAAAAACTCTATCATATCCCTCTATTGTGTATGAAGTTTATGGTTTCCGTTGGTGTAAATCCAATCACCTGAATTTAAGATGATAAGAAATTCTCCATTGGTAACAAATAGTTATCCATTAAGCGGAGGAAATCTTATTTAAAAAGCATAAAACATAAAGATTAGGCAGGCTCCCACTCTGGCAAGAACGGACTAAGAGGGTCAGCTACCCAGCAAACTTTCATAATTAAATACCGTTACTGTATAGGTAGATCTGATTGTGAAAGACCTATTACTGGATAATTCATGGGTAGAGCCAAAGAGTGTGAACTATACAAGTTCCCAATAACATCAATTAGTTGATTAAATATTAAATTAAAGTATAAAGTAAAGGCTCCGGTGTATAGAGAAGACCTCACCGTTTAAGAAGTAACCATAGAAACGAAGGAACCCACTATTTATTTTTTGATTTCTTTTATTTACTAGATTTTTGATACCTAGGAAAATACAATTTTTTATTTCTTTCTTATTTCGCAGTGAAATACCTAAAAAAAAAAAAAATCGTGGTCGGGAAGGTTAGAGTAGCCAAAGCCATTGGAATTTTTATTTTATACATTGGAAAAATCCGTTTTGTTATTAATAGACTAGGAAGGGGGAAAAGAATAACTGAAAGAAAGGCAATCGATTAGTTATTCGTCAAAGTTTCATTTATTCAATGACCAGAATTAAACGGGGATATATAGCTCGGAGACGTAGAACAAAAATTCGTTTATTTGCATCAAGCTTTCGGGGGGCTCATTCAAGGCTTACTCGAACTATTACTCAACAGAAAATAAGAGCTTTAGTTTCGGCTCATCGGGATAGGGATAGGAAAAAGAGAGATTTTCGTCGTTTGTGGATCACTCGGATAAACGCAGTAATTCGCGAAAGGGGAGTATCCTATAGTTATAGTAGATTAATAAACGATCTGTACAAGAGACAGTTGCTTCTTAACCGTAAAATACTTGCACAAATAGCTATATCAAATAGGAATTGTCTTTATATGATTTCGAACGAAATCATAAAGGAAGTAGATTGGAAAGAATCCACCAGAATAATTTAAATGGAGTTCCCCGGAGAATGAACTCCGGGAAGGTAGAGTAGAAATTTGTATGAGAAAATATGCTAAAGTAGTCAAAATGAATGAACACGTTCAATTCAATAAAAAAAGAAATCTTTTTTTCCGATTCATTTTTTTTCTTACGACACGATACTCAAATCTAGATTCACTCAAATCTAGATTCTTGTAATTATGATTCAAGTGAAGAAAAAGTAAGCCTATTTATTTCGGGCTTTAAAACCAGTAGTTCTAGCGGTCGACTCGGTTCTTTCAAATTGTTTCTCATTATTGAGAAAGGGTAACAAAGATAAAATACGAGCTTGTTTTATAGCAAGAGTAATTAATCGTTGTTGTTTCAAGGTCAATCTATTCACCCGTCTTGATAATATTTTTCCTTGTTCACTAATAAATCGACTAATTAAACTCATGTTTCTATAATCAATTCGATCCCCCGATTGAATCGGGGGCAAACGCCTACGAAAAGATCGCTTGAATTTAAGAAAAGGTCGCTTGGATTTATCCATGGTTTGTTTGTTTAATTTATTCCTTATCCCTAAAATCCTATTTCTTAATTCTAATTCAGTTTAAATCCACCCAAAATAGGATTTTTAAAAAAGAAGATTTGTTTATTTTCTATTTAAATATGTTATATATATAATGTCATTTTTTTCCCCTTCCTTGAAAGGGTAAGACACAGGTACTTGGTTCGCTCTATTTCTTTATCTCCCCATGAATCGTATGTTTGTAACAATAGGGACAGAATTTTTTCAATTCTAATCGATTAGGCGTATTGTGCCGATTCTTTTGAGTAATATATCTGGAAATACCTCTTGATACCTTATCAACACTGTTTCGGACACAACTAGTACATTCCAAAATCACCGTTACTCGGACATCTTTCCCCTTGGCCATGAACCTCCTTTGGATTTTTGATTTACTCAACTCTTCTATTTTCGATTCAAGACGA